>ML799279.1:408007-444219 GCA_009831015.1 Picea engelmannii
CTTTCTCCTTTTTGAACTTCATCACGGATAATGTAATGCTTGATTTCAAATGTACTTCGTTCTGGAGCACTGGTCTTCTTTGAAGGCTTCATGTAGCTCTGATCAATATATCATTGTTGGAAAACTGGAACATATCCATGTGGCACTTCTTCTGTCATCATGAGATTTGACCTTCTGAGTAATCATCTTGATATAATATCTTATTATAGGAAATCTTCACTACGCTTCTGTTGTGCACTGGAGGTTCTCCACAAAGTTATTTTCTTCCATCTGCATAGAAGGGTCTCTTTCTGGTATGCCTCAAAGTCTTGAGATTGCTCTTCATATGCTCTTTTCTCAATTGCTCTGGAGAACATTCTTTGCATTTATCTGATGTAGAACTCCAACTTGTGGATATTGACTCATGTAAAGATATGTTTGGTTTACCGAAACGAGTAATCATCATAGTCTTCTCCCTCCATCTGGGAGAACCTCTAGTTCTGGATCTTGCAATGCTTTCATTCATAAGTCTTCCATACATTTTTCTTCATCACAATTTCCAGTTCCTTTGCTTGATTGCTTTTAGTGAGTTCATGTCAGGCTGGTAATCTTGTAATATAATGACTGGTTGTTCTGGCTTCTCTTGTTTCTTGGAATCTTCATGTTCTTCCTCATGTTTTTCCTTTAGTTCTTGGGTCCACTTAGTTTCTTATAGATTCCATGCCCTAAAGATTTCAATTCTTTCTTTTATCATAGGATCATGGATCTGGATGGACAACGAGGGATAGTTTAAGGATTTTCTTCGAAGAGGTCTTCTTCTGCGGTTGAACTGAACACGTACTGTCTTTCATGGCTGCTACCATACTTCATCATTTTTAATGGATCATAGGATTAGCTCCCTCCTAAACCTTGCTTCATGTATGAGTGCATATAATCGGCTCCCTCCGTCTAACAGAGTCCACGCTTCCATTTTGTTGTCTTCTACAAAACGTTATAAGTCTTTCTCTGACTTCTTTCTATCTTTGTTTCTTCTAAGTCTCTTCATGATTGATTCGACGTATTTCATCCTTTCATGTGTATTATCTAATGATATCAATCATTATTTTTTTGTTCTTCCATAGGTACAGTTCTTCTTGGAATACATTATCTTCCAGGAGATAGATATACAAGTATGTACAGAGACGATGCAAACAAGATATGTACAAGAAATAAGAAGAGTATTGTTACCTTCAGAAGAAGAAGTCTCTTTCATCATGCTTAGTCTTCTTTGTAGGATTCTTTTCTTCGGCAACTGATGCTTCGTGTTTCTCCTTCCTTTTCTTTAGCTCGGGACAATGATTCTTGTAGTGACCATACTTTCGACAATTGAAGCATTGTATTTCTGAAATGTCTTTCTCTTTATTTGGCTTCCTCCTTGAGCCAAACTTCCTTTTGTTCCTGAAATTCTTGAATCTTGTTGTGAAGGCTTGATCATCGTACTTCTTTTGGGGTTTCTCTTTTGCACTGATCCTTGATTCTTTTTTAGCACAGCAAGTCCAAATCTCTTCAAATGTCGAATACTCCTTTCTTGTGTTCATGCTTGCGGAAAATACATCCCACGTCTTGGGAAGACCATTGAGTACTATGTTTACCAATTCCTTCTCTGAGATGATCTCTTCAATAGCTTGTAGTTGATCTCTTAACTGATAGATTCTCACAAAATATGATGTTATGTTGTCCTCATCATTCATCTTCATGTCACAAAGCTCATTCTTCAGACTCATAACTTGTCCAATGTTTCTGACTGAGAAGAGATTTATTAGGGCATCATACATCTTCTTCGATGAGTCAAGATGGGAGATGTAGGGTATCAAGTGGTCTTTTATAGATTCCACTATGATACTCATAGAATTTATGTCACCGTATTTGAAATTCTCCATAACTGCAACGTTCTGTGTTTCCTTCTCTTTTCCTTCTTCAAACATTGGTTCCACGATATTTCCTTTCACGATATTCAACACTTTATTCTTGGCAAGGATGAGGTTGATCCTTGTCTTCCACGCTCTGAAGTTAGAAGCTCCATCTAACGTGTTCTCTGACTTCATAGAGTAATTCATGGCTGCTTTGACTTAGTCAACCCTAGATTTGACCAAAAACTCAAACTCGATGTCTTGGCTTGCTGCGAGTATCAGGAGATGCGCTAGGCTAGGGTGCACTGATCTGTCCATAAATTAGGTCAATCCCTTCACTTAAGGTGCCTCAACGAGAGGTTTAGGGTTTCTTCACCTGCTAGTAACCTTAGCGACAGTTCTATGGTGACTGCTCCTGCTAGAAACCCTAGCGACAGTTCTTCAACGAGCTCAATATCCTTACAGCTATGTTTCCTTCCAGCGATTAGACTGAATGAAGGAGTTGTGGGCCCATAACCTGTTAGAATATGAAAGGATGTGCTCGTTTTACCATTGAAAATATCTCTATTGTCACTCAACCATAGGCCGAAGCCACCCTCCGAGCACCTTAACCTTGACAGAGAATCACTCCGAAAGCAAACCCTAGGCTAGATAGCCAAACAAAGAGTAGCGCACCTTTCCCTAAGGGTAGCGCACCAACAAGAGCTGATCAGATAGTCCAAACCCTAGCCAAGAGATAGTCCAAGCCAAAATTTAACTACTAACTGTAGCAGTTGCACCAACAACTCTCCTCCAAACCTGTGCACAAAACTGGGCACTGTAGTGCGCACAAGTGCTGCTCCGCAATTCTGAGACTGCTTGTCAGAATGAGAACTAGCCTCCTGTATTTATACTAATTTTGGCTAACTGCCTGGGTTGACTTTTCATCTTCGGTATCTTTCTGTTCAGTATATATTATTATTTCTGGCCGACTTCTTCTCTTATAGGCTAATAACCTAATATAAATTATCTTCTTGAGCCGACAAGTCTTCTAGGTTTATTAGCCAACTCATTAGGGTTTCTTTTTGCTTCCCGGAGTATTCTATCCTCGTCAGGTTTACACGTGGAGGTAAATACCTCCCACAGCTACCATAATATCAACAGCCTAGACTAATCTTGCTAACCCAATTGCTGCTATCTTTTACTTGTGCTATAAACATATTCATTGCAACATCTATTTGTCTTTAAAGCAATTGAATGATTAGCTAAAGCATTGCTTCAAGTATTGTTACATTGATGATAAATTGCCATTGTTTATTGTGAATCTTCATTAGCATTTATTGTGAAGTGATATTGTGTAATCATTTCTATTGTATAAACATTGATTTACTTAATCAATATTATTGCTCAATTGGCTATTATCAGAAAGTCATTGATTATATGAAGTACTAACCAACAAGTAAGTTTGCATATGCATAGTTTATTTGTTGCTTTGTTCTTGGGTAGGTACACTTCTTGGTTACTACTTTCGGTTATCTTTTATCTTTATTGGCTATTAAGCCGGACTTTATGATCGGTGGGGACTTGTGAGGGTGAATAACTTTACTTAGCCATAAGCCTTTTTCCTTCTCAAAGCCCCAGGTCACCGGGGACGTCTCCCCTGGGCCTTACCTCCCTAAATAGAAAGAACCTTCCCATTGAGGTGACAGTGGTGGGATTGGTTCAGTTACGTCAGTTTGACCTCCCTTCATCAGTCTATCACCTTAACTACAAACTGTGTGATAACATTTTGGCGTCATTGTCGAGGAACACTTAGTCAATTCTCCTCAAGACGACACTTTTTCGGTAAGCCTTGCCTCTAGAGTCTTTATCTTACAAGCTTACCTGAGGACTCCAGTTAGGGTGTTTTCCCTTATCTTTTGATAGTTTCAAGAAAATTATCTGGCAACTCCACTGATGATGAAGCCAACTATGACTTTACAATGGGATCTAGGAAACTACAAACCCCTTGACATGAGTAAAATCCCGGGATACCATCGACAAATGCCCCCGAAGTACGAGAAATGGCTCTCTAGATTCACTATTATTGATGGGGAAAGACCTGACTATCACATGAGTAATTTTTGGGCTTTCTTTCAGCACCACCCTATTAGTGATGATGTTGAATACTTGGTAATGAAATTCTTCTCTGCCACTCTGCATGGAAATGCTAGAAGATGGTATGATAATCTTCCAGCCGCTAGCATCACATCTATGAACCAGTTAGAAGAAACTTTTCTCATGAGTTGGGGCATGAAATTGGAAGATATCCAATTATTACTTAAAGGACTCGAGTACATAAGACAAACGGAGGATGAGACTGTCAGGGCTTTCGGGGTTAGGTTTTAGATGTTGCTACACCATATTCCTGGAAGCCATTGTCCTGAAGACAAGTACCTCTTGTATCTCTTTACCAATGCACTTCTGGGGCATTTGAGCTTCTTCCTCAATAGAAAGGGTCCAAAAACACTCACAGAAGATTATAACATGGGCATAAAAATTGAGGCAAATATCTCTTTGTTTAGGAAAGGACGTCTCTTTACCCCAGATGCCTTTAGTTTGGAGAGATTAGTTTCCCTTGAGATCTTTACTAAGAATTCACAAGAAAGAAGGGAACAAGTTTTTAACCAACAGAATGAAGACATGGTTGAGAAGCTAGAGCCTAAGCAAAATGATGAAGTATCAACATGTGCTCCTCCCACTAACAAAGCCATCCACGAACCTTTCCTTTGTGCACAACAACAAGACGATGATGTTAGTTGCTTTCCTTTTCAGGATGTTGTCAATACCTTGTTTCATGATTCACAGAGTGAAGGAGGAATGGAATCCTTGAAAGAAGTAGATCTCCCTTGCTGTACAATTAAAGATGAAGGGGGAGTTCATGAGGATGAAACAATAACACATGTTGAAGACACCCAAGCCCTCAAAGCTCCTACAGTAAGTTACGCTCCTCCCCAAGATTTTGATCATGCTCTACTTTATGATGGGGGAGATAAGGAGGGGATAAATGAGTCCCTTGAATGCTTCAAATCCTGCATGTTATGATACATATAGTGACATGGTTGATAACATTGATGAGTTCATACATGTTGGCAGATGTAGGTGGGATGTAGTTGGTTATGATATGGATCCCATCTATGACATTGAGAGTCATCTCCAAGTGTTTCCCTTGCTATTATCACAACAGGTTACTCTTGACTAGTGGCAACAAGGAGATGATATTTTTACCCGTACTTTTCAAACACCCAAGGATGACCTAGTACCTTGTTTTCTTGATGATTTTCAGTCTTACCTTAAGGGTTTTGATGAGTACTCCTCTGAGCACTTGGATACTTTCCAAAAAGATGTTTATCAACCATCGTTGTTCTCAAGCCTTGATAGGAGCAAGGATCATCTTTGCTTAAATAAGGATCCTTGTGAAAACTTTCCCCAGCCACCTCTGATTACCTTACTTTGTTGTGTTTCTAGAGGTGTAGTTGGGGAATATGTTTTTGATGTTGAGTTTCCTCTGGGTCAAACCATAGAGTCCAAGGGTTGGTTGTATACTACATGTTTGAGTCTGTTTTTCGACTTTCCCTTGAAAGTTTTCTAGTCATTTAGTAGATCTTTGTCAATCCTTTCCCAGACTTCAGAGTGTGAGGACGTTGTAGGTAGCCAATTTGTCGACCTTTTGAGTCAATGTTCTGAACCTTTGACTTTTCACGATCCCTTCCTGAGGTGGATTGAGCACTTTCCTCAGAGATTGACTTGGCATGATTTGTCCCTCCTGTTGACCGCCTCTCCAACTAGGGGGTCAACACCATGTGCCATGAAGAGATGCATCATCAGATGCTCATTTGTCAAAGACTATTTGGTTCTACAGGGCATTTTTTGCCCCAACACCTCTTTTTGTACCAGGAATTTCTGCACCCCTGCATGGGTCAATAATGTAATAGGTCTGCATTGGCCATAGTTAGGTCAGTTACCTTGGGATCGGCTCATTGGGAGAGTTCCTTTCACCGAGCAGTTTTTATCCTCAGGTTATCAATTGGGCTTTTCAGCCTTATTGATTTCCCTTGAGTTTTTCCTTCACACTTGCAATAATTCCTCCAAAGTGGTGAAGGGCGTTCTAATGGGCTTATATTTTGGTAACTATTGTTTAGGGATGATGTAAATGACCATGTAAGACATCTTAGAAAGTTTCGCGGAATTCCGTCGAGTCTAGATTAATTTTTTTTAATTAATTAAATTTTAATTAAATTTTCCAAAGTTTGGAGGTTTAATTATTTAATCAATTAATTATTTTTGAGCAAAAATTGTAAAAACTAGGCCCTTGGACTTTTCATAGGGGTATTTGTGCTCAAAAGAAATGGAATGAGACCCCCTACACCCTTGGACCAAGTTTCTCTTGAAATAATGTAACTGCAAAGTGTATTCTTATTATTATATGATATATTATTCATTGGATCAATCCCCATTGTGGATTGATCATGTCGGATCTTGTAATAGGACCAAATCCCCTTTTGTGGATTGCTCAAATGATAATTATAATAGGCAGAATAAGAAGTCGGCCCCAACAGATATTAAAGAGGCCCCATAATATATTAAAGGTGGTTATAGCCACCCAATTTGAGAAGTCGGCCCTGCCAGTGAAAAGACACTTCACACGTGCCAGTCTTGTATGAATAAAGAGGCCAACACCTAACTTAGACACACAACTCACTTGCTCATTTGAGAGACAAGTTTTGGAATTGCAGCTGGAGAAGAAAGAGAGAGAGTGGTGCATCTTTTGGAGAGGATCTTTTGTATTAGCTTGAGTTATCTCTTGGCATTGTATTGGCTATCTATAATACGAAAGTTTTGTTGGGTTTTCTTCCCCTAGAGGGTCTCCGAGGATAAATGTTGTGTCTCTTGTGATTGTGTATTTCTCAGTGATCTTGTATTTATGTTGTTGTTATCTATTGAAATGCAAAGAACTATAATAATGGCATAAACATTAACATGGTATTAGAGCCAAGCTGAAGAAAGCATCTTTCGCAAGAGAAAAATGTCACTGTTGTCGTACATGCAAATTAGGGATTTTTGATGGTGAAGCTTTTCAACCCCAAAACCATCTAGAAAAGTGTGCCCTCCATCAAGGATTACTTTGGCATCATCAGCACACCTTTTCAGTGGGTGGATCTTCGGAATGTGAAACCCTAGTTTCATAAAAGTACCAGAAGTACCAGAAAACCAGTGAACCAGAAGTACCAGAGATACTAGAAAACCAGAAGCACCAGTCCAGAAATCCGCAAATCAAGTTTGGAAGGGTAAAAGTTGGATTTTCTCAGATCCAAGCAAACCAGGCTACTCGCCTCAGTCAAGCGCATCTCCTGGTAAGTTCAAAATTTGATTTTGAGCACTTTCATTTTTTGGCCATTTTCCTAGCTCCAAGTAAAAGATGTCTGCAAGCACGAAGCTTGCTGACAAACTAGAAGGCGTGGAAAACTTTCGTGCCTGGAAGTATAGGATCAACCTGATCCTTGCAGAGAATGACCTAGCAAGATTCATCAAAGAAGAAGTGTTGAAACCCGAAGATGCCGCAGAGAAAGCAAAGCATCAAAAGGACACAATCATGGCCCAAAGAATCATTGCAGATTCAATCAAAGACCACCTGATTCCTTATGTGTCATCAAAGAACACTCTGAAAGAAATGTTTGATGCCCTAAGCAAACTGTACGAAGGAAATAACATAAACCGGAAGATGAATCTAAGAACTCAACTAAAGAATACGAGGATGCAGAAAGGAGAAACGATCCAATAATATTTCTCTAGAATTTCAGAATTCAAACAAAAGTTAGAAGCGATTGGAGACACCATAGACGAAGACAAGCTCATAATGACGGCCCTAAATGGTCTCACAAGACCTTGGTATGCATTCATCCAAACGATATGTGCAAGAATGGAGAAACTAAAGTTTGATAGTCTATGGGAAGAATGCATCCAAGAAGAAACAAGAGTAGCTAATCGTGAAGCGTTACTAGCAAGAGATGATGATCAAGCCCTAGCTACTCACACCAAAAGAGGAAGGAAGAAACCCTACTTCCACAAGGAGACTCATAAAGAGCCTCAACCGCCAAACAGATTCAATAATAAAGAATCTCATCCAAGGAGATTTCAGAAGAGAGGACAACGAAGGGAAAGAGACTACTCATATGTACAATGCTATCATTGTGACAAGATGGGACACATTGCGAAATTATGTGCAGCCAGACGAGAATAATATAAGAGGAAACATAAGAGGAACCATGCCCATGCAGTCGAAGATGAAGAGCCACCTGCAAAGATGATAAGAGAACAGATCAAAGACTATGTCTTAATCTCGGCCCTCTCAGGATCGTTAACACATGGAGAGGACACGTGGCTCATTGATAGTGGTGCCTCCAAGCACATGATAGGTCAGAAAAACATTATCTCTTGTGTTTCAGAAAAGAAGTTTTCTTAGAAAGTGACCCTTGGTGATAAATACCAATATCCCATCAAGGGAGTGGGAGAATCAAACTACAAACTGAATTCAGGGAATTAATTAAAAATGAAGGACGTACTATATGTACCATCTTTGAAAAAGAACCTACTCTCCATTTCAGCTTTAGAAAAAAAAGGCTACAAAGTTGCCTTTATAGATGGAGAATTTCTTATGTGGGTAAAGGAGAAACCATAAATGAAGCAATCATCATTGGAAGTGAAGAAAAAGGCTTGTATAGATTAAAGGGTCACTCAGAAACTTCCATGGCCCACGCCATTGAAAACTCATGTGAACATTGGCATAGAAAATTAGCTCACATCAACTACAAGGTGCTACCGTACATAGCCCTCACAGGTTTACCAGAACTTAAGGTCATCCATGAAGGCATATGCAATGGATGTGCACAAGGGAAGAACATCAAGAACCCTTTTCCGAAGAGAGACAACAAAGCAGAAGGAGTCCTAGAACTCATTCATTCATATTTGTGTAGCCCAATGCCATCGGCTTCCATTAGCGGGTATGTATACTATGTATCATTCATTGATGATTATTCCCGTAAGACCTGGGTGTATCTCTTGAAATCTAAAGATGAAGTGTTCAGCAAGTTCAAGGAATTCAAAGCCTTGATAGAGAATCTTTCTGAAAGAAAGATTAAGATACTCAGGTCAGATAATGGAGGAGAATACACCTCAAAAGAGTTTGTGAACTTCTGTAGAGATGTTGGGATCAAGAGGGAATTAACTACTCCCTACAATCCCCAACAAAACGGTGTAGCTGAACGAAAGAATAGAACGATAATGGAAGCTGTGAAGACTATGATCCATGATCAAGTTATTCCTATGTGCTTATGGGCAGAAGCAGCAATGACGGCTATTTATGTGCAAAATTGATTATCCCATAGTGCACTTGGGTTCAAGACCCTGGAAGAGATGTTCACCGGGAAGAAAACAGAGGTAAGCCATCTCAAAATATTTGGCTTCCCAGTATTTATTCATATACCGAAAGAGAAGAGAAACAAGCTGGGACCTCCAGGAAAGAAGGGAAGTTTTGTGGGATACTGTGAGGTCTCCAAGGCCTTAAGAATTTATATACCAGGTCACCACCACATATAGATCAGCAGGGATGTGACCTTTGATGAAGATGTAGCGCTCAAGAAATCAAGAAGATGCCAGCTTGAAGAAGTATATGAAGAGGAACCTGTAATCCCTAGAACTGCAAGAGGGAGGTTCCCAGAGCCGCAGAACCAGTGAGGGAAGACGTAATTTCCCCTCATGAGGAAATTCCAGAAGATCATGATATAGTGGAATTTCAAGGACCACCTCAAATGACAATCCTCCATAAAAGAAATCCAGCTTGGGCCATAGAGCTTATTCAAGATGGGGAGAAGTATGGTGTTCCCCAAGGAACCACAAGACAGGGGAAAATACCAAAGCCATTTTCTAGTTATACGGCTTTGATGTGTGACCTCCTAGAGAAGGAGCCTACCAACTTTGAAGAAGACTTTCAGATAAAACAATGGGAAGATGCCATGATAGAGGAATACCAATCCATAATCAAGAATGATGTATGGGAAATAGTTCCCAGACCGAAGAGTAAAGATGTGGTATCCTCCAAATGGATCTTCAAAATAAAACATAATGCTGATGGAAGTATTGAAAAATATAAAGCAAGATTCGTCGCTCGGGGATTTTCTCAAAAATAAGGCATTGACTATGAAGAGACATTCGCTCCTGTAGCCAAATATAGTTCGATCAGAACCATCATAGCCCTTGCAGCTAAGATGAAGTGGAAGTTACACCAGATGGACCTAAAGACAACCTTTCTAAATGGTGTCATCGAAGAGGAAGTGTATATAGAGCAACCTCAAGGATTTGAAGTTGAAGACATCAAGTTTCATGTTTGTAAATTGAAGAAAGCCTTATACGGATTGAAGCAAGCTCCTAGAGCTTGGTATGGTCGTATAGACAGTTTCTTGACGAGCTTAGGCTTTACCAAGAGTAAAGCAGATTCTAACTTCTACTTCAAGGTTATGAACGATGAGCCAGTGATATTATTGCTATATGTGGATGACTTATTCTTAACTGGAGAAGAAACGCTCATCACCAAATGTAAGAAGAGACTTGCCTCAGAATTTGAAATGAAAGACCTTGGCCTAATGCATTATTTCTTAGGTCTTGAGGTATGGCAGAGTCCAGAGAGAATATTCCTTAACCAAGGGAAGTATGCAGTCGAAATGCTGAAGAGATTCGACATGTTGGAATGCAAGCCCATGAATACACCCATGGAAGCGAAATTGAAGTTGTTGGTCGACACTTCGTCATAATCGATTGATGCCACGTTGTACAGATAGATTATTGGATCACTGATGTACCTGACGAACACCAGACCAGACATTTGTTTTGCCGTGAACACCTTGAGTCAGTTTCTGGTAGATCCCAGACATGTTCACCTTGTGGCTGCAAAACATGTGACGAGGTACCTTAAGGGTACATTAGATTGTGGTCTCAGTTATGACGGAGATCATGATTTCACATTGAGTGGATACACTGATTCAGATTGGGCAGGAAACGTTGCTGACAGGAAAAAAACTTTTGGATGTTGTTTCATTTTGGGATCATCCATTATCTCGTGGCAAAGCAAGAAGGAATCCAGCATTGCTCTCAACACAATGGAAGCAGAATACATTGTTGCGTGTTCTGCTAGCTGCGAAGCTATATGGCTTCGAAAGTTGTTGACCGGTCTATTTGACCTAGAGATGGAAGCAACCTCGATCCTATGTGACAACCAAAGCTGCATAAAGATGACAGAGAATCTTGTATTTCATGATAAGTCGAAGCACATAGAGATCTGATATCATTACATCCTTGAGATGGTGCAAAGAGGAGCCTTAAAGCTCCAGTACATTAGCATGGATGAACATGTTGCTGATGTGTTGACCAAGCCCCTATCTCATGTAAAGTTTGAGTACTTCCGAGATAAGCTTGGCATAGTCCGAAAGGACCTTCCTCGAAAGGGGGAGTAGTTGTTGTGATGAGATATTCTCTGCTTCTGACCTTATGGTTGTGACGTAAAGCAGGACGTATACCTTGCTTCCGACCCTATGGTTGTGACATATAGCAAGATGATGTGATATGACTAGTACTATGCTTCCGGCTGTACAGCTGCGACGTAGAAAATCTAGTACCCTGCTTCTGACCTGATGGTTGTGACGTAAAGCAGGACGTCTTCCTTACTTTCGACCTTATGGTTGTGATGTAAAGCAAGAAGATACAATGAGACTAGTAAGAAGCTCTAGTTTTGATCCTTGAGGGTGAAAATGGATCAAATACCTTATTGGTTGAGATTATTTTTTCAGTGGCAACTCCGTTAACAAGAGACCAGTTGCACCAAGCATTGTGAGCTATAAATCCTGGCTCCCAAGAGAATTCACACTTGGAGCAACCCAGACCCAGAAACTGCAATCCCTGTGTCTGATCCTGAAAAGGTTGTACATAATAGAAAAGAAAAGCCAGTAACCCCAATGTTTCGTCTAAACCATTGTCTATCCTTACCCAAGGACAGAGTAATGAGCATTGAAGACCTTGAGTTTGACGCAGAATTTGAACTAACTCTGTTCAGAACTAAATCCAAATCTTGTTTAAGCGAGGTCATCTTTGACGAAAAACGATTCCAAGATTTGATTTTAGCTGCATCTGCCAAGCCTATATTGATTTACATGCAGAACCAACAGCCACTTCGACCCCTCACAAAAGCCATGGCAACTTGATTTTCTCCTCTCGTACTGCCTGCTCAACTACATGATTTACCTCAATATTATAACCTATGGATCAAACTATATGTGATGTTGAAGGTAGCATATCGGTCCATAAGCACCTAGATTGGTTTAATGATTTCATAGACTTAGAAGAAGTGGACTTTGAAGATGTAAAAATGAGACTGTTTACACAAAGTCTTGCAGGAGAAGTGAGGAAGTGGTTCAGAGCCCTTCCAGTAGCTAGTATCGTAGATTTTGAGGCCTTTGAAACCAGTTTCCTTGCAAAATGGGGCGACAAGAAAATTCCCCTTCAGTTGTTGACCCAATATAACAACATGAAGAGGTCACCTGACGAAACAGTGCAGGAGTTTTCAGCTAGATTCGTAAAGGTCTATAATTTGATTCCTGCTGAGGTAAACCCCCCCCCGAAGGTTGCCCAGCTCAGATATGCTAATTCTTTTGAAAGTGATTTTGCTTTGTTATTGAGAGAATGAAGGTCTGCTACATTAGAAGATATGATTACTAATGCCATAGAAGTTGAAGTGAATCTAATGGATTTAGGAAAGATAAAAGCTAACTCTGGTAGGGACATGAACAAATCTCAAGATAAGGCACAACCTTCAAACTCCCAAATGTCAGAAGAAAGGTTCGAAACAATGATGAGAACCATGGAGAGGATGATGGAAAGAATGGTCTTAGAAAATAGGCCTAACCCCAGAGACCAAGATGACGTTCCACCCAGAAATCTGAGGAGACTAGCAATCCCACAAATTAGTCAAAGAGAGCAAAGAAATAAGGGGAATCAGGCAAATCAAGGAGATCAGAGGAATCAGGCAAATCGAGCGAATCAAGCAAATCAGACAAATCAAGGGAATCAGGGGGATCAACAAGTAAGGCCTCCTTTCCAAAATAATTATGTAAATGAGAATTATGGTGGATATTTTGAAGACGAAATGAACTGTTGTGATGATAAATAAACAAAGGTATTTTTGACTAAAGAAGAACATGACCAGTTCATGGATGCAAATGAGATCTTCATGCAATATGAGGAGGAAAGGTTATCGGTTGAAAGAGAAGATTACCAAGCAGGATTGCAGGATGCCATCATGCAATTCCAGAGACAATACAATCTTCAAAATCAGAGAGTGCCTGAAAACCCTCCGAAAGGAAACCCTCCCAAAGGAAATCCTCCAAAGGGAAATCCCACCAAAGAAGCTCAGAATAACATACCCTCTTCAAGTCAACCCAAAAAGGATTCTGCTCCAAAAGATTTTGCTGCAAAATATTTTGCTACGAAGGGTATTGTGGACAAAGCAAAGCAGAAAGAAGAGCCCCAAAATAAAATATTAGAGGCGAGGAAAGAAACATTCTCCAAAGAGGTAGAGAAAACCCCATCCTCCTTTAATTTTGAAAGTGAGATGGCCAAGATCAAAATTTTTGTACCCTTCAATGAATTAATCAAGAATAGCGAATATAGAAATCAGATTATCAGGATGCTTAAGATGAACAAACTCCTGATACCCTGAACATACAAGATGATCACCCTGCCATCTTATTTGGACCTAGAGTAGAAGAAAATAGTGATAATGAAGAAGTTCCCCCCTTCTATGTCAGCCTGAAAATCCATGATATGACTCTGCACAATGCCGTGTTGGATTCGGGAGCATCTCATAACTTAATGCCCAAGATGGTCATGGACGAACTGGGCCTGGACATCACAAGGCCTTAAAAAGACATGTTCTCTTTTGATTCCAGGAAGGTGAAGTGCCTGTGTCTTATTAAAGATCTGGTGGTATCTTTGGCACAGATCCCAGCAAAAAACATGGTTATGGATGTAGTGGTTGTTGATATTCCTCCCAAGTTTGGCATGCTGTTATTAAGGTCATGGGCCGCAAAGTTAAAGGGAACTGTCCAGATGAACATGTCATACGCCACTATCCCTGTCTTTGGTCAAGACAGAAGATTGTACAGTTTTTCTCAAATACATGGTCAACAACAAGTCACAACCTAGTAATCATCCCATCTACTCTGTGGAAACTGAGTTGGGGTCTTCCATTTTCTTCAATGACCTGTGTTTTGAAGAAAAGGAGCCAGAAATTGATATGGCTGACAAACAGAGGTCTGATGTAATGTCCCCCACCTCTTGATAAGAGGTGTTGAGGAGACTCAATGGCCTAGGCATCCCCACTAGGTCATAGTCTCACACTGAAGGGGAAAGTCAACTAGACTAAGGTTATATTCTTAAGTTGACTTGAAGAAAAAGAGTTAAAAGGAATAAAAGATAACTCAATAAAAGAATAGAAGTTAACCCTGGGAGTTAATCTAACTCAACATAGGAATAGAAGGTTGGGGCACACCTATTATTCATTCTGGATTTGGTATATTGCTTGTTATTTCTCTTGAGCATTCAGTTTGGGGGTTTTGTTGTACAAACACTTGTGAGAAACTCAGTGGTGAAATACCCACTCACCTTGTTCCACAGCTTGGTCTCGGGGATGAAAGACTCCTCCACCCCATTCTACTCTCAACATATTTCCACCTAGCGCTTCAGAAGATAGCAGGGTCATACTATTATTGTGTTTCCAGTAGGGGTGCACCATCACCAAGAGAAGGGTTTGATCCAGCTTATCAGGACAGCCTGTGGCCATTCTGACACTTGGGTTTTATTTGTATGGGCACAACCATCATTTTGAGGGTTTTTCTAGAGAGTTATCACCATCAGATATTTAGCTTCAAATTGGGACGTCTTAGAAGCAAAGGAGGCGTCCTATGATTCAGTAAATCTCAGATCTAGAGAGCTTCACCTGGAATCTGAGTCTAAAACTTCTCCTACAGGGTTTTCATAGACCGATCTACATTTTGGGGAGTTTCAGGGCATTTGAAGGCCTTTCTCATCATATCTGAATTGTCTAGGGTTCCAGGCATCCAGGAGGGCACAACTTCAGTACAATATTCAGAGTTTGGAGGAGTTTGCTTTGGACGTTCAGCTCGAGACTTCAGGAGGGTGATCATATCACCCTGATCTATCATCTAGCCGAGTTTGGACTCATTTGGAGTCTTCTTTCAGTTAGGTCGATTTATTGAGGGTTTCAACCTTCTATTGGAGCGTGGCATTCTTCACTGGATGGATTGGCATTCAAATCTACTTGTATTGATCTTCATTTCTTATTCAACCCTTGGAGGCTTGTTTTGTATCAGCGAGAGCATTTTGTAGCAGCTCATACTTGTTATCTATTGGAGCCATCTGAGGATTATTCCAGATCTTCTCTTTCTATTGTATCTGATTCATGCTTTTATAATAAAGGTCAGATCTATGCTTGTGTTTTCTATATCTTGATTATATTGTGATCTTGCGTGTATTGGATGAATCTGGTATAAACATCATTTAAATAATTGGAAAACTTCAATAGACACCTGCACATCAGACAAATCAATGGTAGTTAGTGGTTCCAAGAGAAAAATTTGGCTTGGGATCATTACATCTGATCAGCAGAGTGAGAAGTTTTTAGAGCAGTAGGATAACGCAGAAGATCAGATATGGAAGATGAGTTTCGATGGGGTTGCCTGTAGAGAGGGAGTAGGAGCTGGCGTATGGATCAATCACCCCAAAAGAGATTCAAAATTATGTTCTTACAAACTTGTTTTTGAGTGCACAAATAACATGGCTGAATATGAAGAATTGATATTGGGGTTGAAAGTTTTGAAAGAATTGGGTGCCAAAAGGATTTCCGTACATGGAGACTCTAAATTGATTATCAATCAAATCAAAGGCATATACTAAGCAAAACAACCCAGACTGAGAGCTTATAGGAACCTAGTACTAGACCTCCTTGAGAAATTTCCAGAGTATAATCTTTCAGTGATTCCAAGAGAACAGAATTAGATTGCCGACTCCTTGGCCACTTCGGCAACAGTTTTCAAAGTTCCAATCTTCCCTGACAAAAAATACGAGGTTGAGGTCAAATACAGGCCAACAACACCAGATAATATCAAGTACTGGCAAGTTTTTGAAAATGACAAGCAGATAGAAAGCTTCCTCAAAATGGAGAATGAATTTGAGAATCTAAACGTTGATGAAGAATACTGTGATGAATAAGTAGATGCAGCTACTTTCACCAAGGAGGGATACTTCGACAATCATATTGCAGGAAGAGACATAGTTCAGCTAAAGAGAAACATCATTCCAAAGGGTCTGGTCCCATTGGAGAAGCTCTTTGATAATAATGGTGTAGCCAGAAGTCCAAAGATTACAGTAAATGAAGGGGATGTGGAAGATTGCAATATTGGGACTCCGGAGGATCCAAAGATCATTAAGTTGTCCAAAACACTCAGCCCTGAAGTCAATAAGAAATATATCAAATTAATGAAAGAGTTCCCTGTTGTTTTTCCTTGGAGCTATGATGATTTGAAAGTTTATGACACCAGTATAATTCAACATGTTATCCCAATCAAAGAAGATCATAAGCCTTTCAAACATAAATTAAGAAGGATAAATCCTTTACTGTTTCCTTTGATTGAGAAAGAGGTAAATAAGCTATTTGAATCCAAAATCATAGTTTCCCTGAGGTTTTCTAAATGGGTGGCAAATCTAGTGCCAATCAGTAAAAAGAGTGGGGAACATTCACCACACCATGGGGAACATTCATGTATGCCAAGATGACTTTTGGGCTTATGAATGCAGGGGAAACATTTCAAAGAGCTATGGACATAGATTTTGCTGATGAAAAAGACAAATTCATTGTTATCTACCTAGATGATATCACTGTGTATTCTGTTTCAGATGAAGAACACCTCAAGCATCTATGAAGGGCATTCTAGAAGTGTAGAAAGTTCAGAATCTCTTTGAATCCTAAGAAGTCAAATTTCACCATGGAAGAAGGAAAGATGTTGGGTCACATTATTTCAAAAGAAGGGATAAAGGTAGATCCCAACAAAGTTGAGAGAATCTTAAAAAATTGCATACCTAGAAGCAAAAAATAGGTACAATCTTTCCTGGGAAAAGTGAATTTTCTGGGAAGGTTTATTCACAACTTGGCTGAAATCATAAAACATATTACCAATATTCTCAAGAAGGGAAATGAAATTAAGTGGATCCCTGAAGCCATAAAATCCTTTGAAGACATGAAAGTGGCATTGACCAAGGCTCCAGTACTGGCCAACACAAATTTTGAAAAAGACTTCATATTCTTCTCTTTTGCCTCAAAGCACACGATTGCTGGTGTTTTACTACAGAAAGATGAGCAGAATTTTGAGAAGCCCATAGCATATTACAATGAGAGATTGAGGGATGCCCCTTTGAAATATGATATCATGGAGAAACAAGCATACGCACTAGTCAAGGCCTTGAAAGAATTCAGAGTGTACATCTTGCATTCCCATGTTATTGCTTATGTGCCCAGTAGCTCTGTGAAAGACATCTTGCCCAACTTGATCCTGAAGGAAAGAGGGGTAAATGGATAGCAATGTTGTTAGAATATGACTTTGAGATCAAACCCACCAAGTTGATCAAGGGACAGGGGCTTGCGAAATTGATGGCACAAACCAATTGTGAACTCCTAGGAATAAATTTCATTGCAAACTTGTTAGAAGGTGCAGAAGAAGAGAAAACTCCTCGAATATCCCAGAATTTTTTTTACTTCACATGGTATGCAGATATCATCTTTGTGTTGAAAAAATTGCAAACTCCTCCTGAATTTAGTAAAACAAAGGCTAGATTCTTGAAACTAAAGGCAATAATTTTTGTATAGTAAATCAATCTTTATATTGGAAAGATCCAGGGGGGATTTTATTGAGTTGTTTGCTAGAAGAAGCAAAAAAAACCATCAGAGAGTTCTATAAGGGTGACTATGGAGGCCACCATTATTGGAAAACAATTGTGCATAAGATTTTGAGGGTTGGGTTTTATTGGCCTAGCATTTTTTCGGATGTCTATAAAGAGGTTTCAAAATGCCATGAATGTCAATTTTTTGATGGGAAGGGAAAATTGCAGCCTTTGCCTTTGAAACTCATCTCTGTGGAAGCTCCTTTTAGACAGTGGGGCCTTGATTTTATAAGGGAAATACCTCCACAGTCCTTAGCCCAACATAAGTGGATTATGTCAGCAACAAACTATTTCACTAAGTGGATTGAAGCAGTTCCCACCAAGCAGGCAACAAATGATGTCATCATCCAATTTTTAGAAGATAATATTTTGTCCAAGTTCGGATGCCCAATCAAGATCATAATAGACAATGCAACGACTTTCAAGTCCAAGAAAATAGAGAAATTCTGCAGTGATTACAATATCACCCTTGGCCATTCTACATCGTACTACCCTCAAGGAAATGGGTTGGCTGAATCCTCGAATAAAAGCTTAGTTAGAATCATCAAGAAATTGTTGCAAGAAAATAAAAAGGCTTGGCACAAAAAGCTCATCCATGCACTATGGTCTGATAGAATCATCCCAAAGATATCTATAGCCACATCTCCTTTCCGGATCGTTTATGGTACAGAGGCAATCTTTCCTATTGCATTAGGATTGCCAGTGATGAGGCTGTTACAGGAGTAGGATGCAGAAACAAATGCCACTCAAAGAAGAAAGGATGAACTAATCAGTGTCCAATAGACCCGAGAAAAGGCTTTCAATAATGATCGGTTGCGCCAAGACAAGATGAAAGAGGCTTTCGATCGACGTACCAAGGTGGATGACTTCAAACTGGGAGACTTAGTATTAAAATGGGACGCCAGAAATGTATTGAAATAATGTAACTGCAAAGTATATTCTGATTATTATCTGATATATTATTCATTGGATCAATCCCCATTGTGGATTGATCATGTCGGCTATTGTAATAGGACCAAATCCCCTTTTGCGGATTGGTCAAATGATAATTATAATAGGAAAAATAAGAAGTTCGCCCCAACAGATATTAAAGAGGCCCCAGAATATATTAAGGTGGTTATAACCACCCAGTTTGAGAAGTCGGCCCTGCCAGTGAAAAGACACTTCACATGTGCCAGTATTGTATAAATAAAGAGGCCAGCGCCTCACTTAGACACACAACTCACTTGCTCATTTGAGAGACAAGTTTCAAAATTGTAGCTGGAGAAGAAAGAGAGAGAGTGGTGCATCTTTTGGAGAGGATCTTCTGTATTAGCTTGAGTTATCTCTTGGCATTGTATTGGCTATCTATAATAAGGAAGTTTTGTTGGGTTTTCTTCCCCTAGAGGGTTTCCTAGGATAAATGTTGTGTCTCTTGTGATTGTGCATTTCTCAAATATCTTGTCTTTATGTTGTTGTTATCTATTGAAATGCAAAGAACTATAATAATGGCATAAACATTAACATGGTATCCAAGCCAAGCTGAAGAGAGCATCTTTCACAAGAGAAAAACGTCACTGTTGTCGTACATGCAAATTAGGGCTTTTTGATGGTGAAGCTTTTCAGCCCCAAAACCATCTAGAAAAGTGTGCCCTCCCTCAAGGATTACTTTGGCATCATCAACGCACCTTTTCAGTGGGTGGATCTCTCGGAAAGTGAAACCTTAGTTTCACAAAAGTACCAGAAGTACCAAAAAACCAGTGAACCAGAAGTACCAGAGGTACCAGAAAACCAGAAGCACCAGTCCAAAAATCTGCAGATCAAGTTTGGAAGGGTAAAAGTTGGATTTTCTCATATCCAATCACACCAGGCTACTCGCCTCAGCCAAGCGTATCTCCTGGAAAGTTCAAAATTTGATTTTGAGCACTTTCATTTTTTGGTCATTTTCCTAGCTCCAGGTAAAAGATGTCTGCAAGCAAGAAGCTTGCTGACAAACTGGAAGGTGTGGAAAACTTTCGTGCCTGGAAGTATAGGATCGACCTAATCCTTGCAGAGAATGACCTAGCAAGATTCATCAAAGAAGAAGCATCGGAACCCGAAGATGCCGCAGAGAAAGCAAAGCATCAAAAGGACACAATCAGGGCCCAAAGAATCATTGCAGATTCAATCAAAGACCACCTGATTCCTTATGTGTCATCAAAGAACACTCCGAAAGAAATGTTTGATGCCCTAGGCAGACTATACGAAGGAAAGAACATAAACCAAAAGATGAATATAAGAACTAAACTAAAGAATACGAGGATGTAGAAAGGAGAAACGATCCAAGAATATTTCTCTAGAATTTTAGAATTCAAACAACAGTTAGAAGCGATTGGAGACACCATAGATGAAGACGAGCTCATAATGACGGCCCTAAATGGTCTCACAAGACCTTGGGATGCATTCATCCAAACGATATGTGCCAGAACAAAGAAACTAAAGTTTGATAGTCTATGGGAAGAATGCATCCAATAAGAAACAAGAGTAGCTAACCGTGAAGCGCTACTAGCAAGAGATGATGATCAAGCCCTAGCTACTCACACCAAAAGTGGAAGGAAGAAACCCTACTTTCACAAGGAGACTCATAAAGAGCCTCAACAGCCAAATAGATTCAATAATAAAGAATCTCATCCAAGGAGATTTCAGAAGAGAGGACAATGAAGGGAAAGAGACTACTCATCTGTACAATGCTATCATTGTGACAAGATGGGACACATTGCGAAATTTTGTGCAGCCAGACGAGAAGAATACAAGAGGAAACATAAGAGGCACCATGCCCATGCAGTCGAAGATGAAGAGCCACCTGCAAAGATGATAAGATAACAGATCAAAGACTATGTCTTAATCTCGGCCCTCTCAGGATCGATAACACACGGAGAGGACATGTGGCTCATTGATAGTGGTGCATCCAAGCACATGACAGGTCAGAAAAACATTCTCTCTTGTGTTTCAAAAAAGAAGTTTTCTCATAAAGTGACACTTGGAGATAATTACCAATATCCCATCAAGGGAGTGGGAGAATCAAACTACAAACTGAATTAAGGGAATTCATTAAAAATGAAGGACGTACTATATGTACTAGCTTTGAAAAAGAACCTACTCTCCATTTCAGCTTTAGAAAAGAAAGGCTACAGAGTTGCCTTTATAGATGGAGAAGTTCTTATGTGGGCTAAATGATAAACAATAAATGAAGCTATCATCATTGGAAGTGAAGAAAATGGCTTGTATAGACTAAAGGGTCACTTAGAAACTGCCATGGCCCACGCCATTGAAAACTCATGTGAACTTTGGCATAGAAGATTAGCTCACATCAGTTACAAGGCGCTACCATACATATCGGTCACAGGTTTACCAGAACTTAAGATTGACCATGAAGGCGTATGCAATGGATGCGCACAAAGTAAGAACATCAAGAACCCTTTTCCGAAGAGAGACAGCAAAGCAGAAGGAGTCCTAGAACTCATTCATTCAGATGTGTGTGGCCCAATGCCATCAACCTCCATTAGTGGGTGTGTATACTATGTATCATTTATTGATGATTATTCTCATAAGACCTGGGTGTATCTCTTGAAATCTAAAGATGAAGTGTTCAGCAAGTTCAAGGAATTCAAAGCCTTGATAGAGAATCTTTCTGAAAGAAAGATTAAGATACTCAGGTCAGATAATGGAGGAGAATACACCTCAAAAGAGTTCATGAACTTCTGCAGAGATGTTGGGATCAAGTGGGAACTCACTACTCCCTACAATCCCCAACAAAACGGTGTAGTTGAACGAAAGAACAGAACGATAATGGAAGCTGTGAAGACTATGATCCATGATCAAGATCTTCTTATGTGCTTATGGGCAGAAGCAACAATGATGGTTGTTTATGTGAAAAACTGATTATCCCATAGTGCACTTGGGTTCAAGACCCCGGAAGAGATGTTCACCGGAAAGAAGCCAGAGGTAAGCCATCTCAAAATATTTGGCTGCCCAGTATATATTCATATACCTAAAGAGAAGAGAAACAAGTTGGAACCTTCAGGAAAGAAGGGAATATTTGTGGGATATTGTGAGGTCTCCAAGGCCTTTAGAATTTATATACCAGGTCACCGCCACATTGAGATCAGCAGGGATGTGGCCTTTAATGAAGATGCAGCGCTAAAGAAATCAAGAAGATGCCAGCTTGAAGAATTATATGAAGAGGAACTCGTAATCCCTAGAACTGCAGAGAGGGAGGTTCCTAGAGCCATAGAACCAGTGAGGGAAGACGTGATTTCCCATGATGAGGAAATTCCAGAAGATCATGATATAGTGGAATTTCAAGAACCACCTCATATGACAATCCTCCATAAAAGAAATCCATCTAGGGCCAGAGAGATTATTCAAGATGGGGAGAAGTATGGTGTTCCCCAAAGAACCACGAGACAGGTGAAAAGACCAAAGCCATTTTCCAGTTATACGGCTTTGATGTGTGACCTCCTAGAGAAGGAGCCTCCCAGCTTTGAAGAATCCTTTCAGATGAAAGAATAGGCAGATTCCATGACAGAGGAATACCAATCCATAATCAAGAATGATGTATGGGAAATAGTTCTCAGATCGAAGAGTAAAGATGTGGTATCCTCCAAATGGCTCTTCAAAATAAAACATACTGCTGGCGGAAGTATTGAAAAATATAAAGCAAGATTCGTCGCTCGGGGCTTTTCTCAGAAAGAAGGCATTGACTATGAAGAGACATTCGTTCCTGTAGCCAGATACAGTTCGATCAGAACCATCATAGCCCTTGCAGCTAAGATGAAGTGGAAGTTACACCATATGGACGAAAAGACAACCTTTCTAAATGGTGTCATCGAAGAGGAAGTGTATATAGAGCAACCTCAAGGATTTGAAGTTGAAGATAGGAAGTCTGATGTCTGTAAATTGAAGAAATCTTGGTATGGCCGTATAGACAGTTTTTTGATGAGCTTAGGATTTACCAAGAGTAAAGCAGATTCTAACATCTACTTCAAGGTTATGAACGATGAGCCAGTGATATTATTGCTATATGTGGATGACTTGTTCTTAACTAGAGAAGAAAATCTCATCACCGAATGTAAAAAGAGACTTGCCTCAGAATATGAAATGAAAGACCTTGGCCTAATGAATTATTTCTTAGGTCTTGAGGTATGGGAGAGTCCAGAGAGAATCTTCCTTAACCAAGGGAAGTATGGAGTCGAAATCCTAAAGAGATTCGACATGCTTGAATGCAAGCCCATGAATACACCCATGGAAGTGAAACTGAAGTTGTTGGTCGACACTTCATCAGAATCGATTGATGCCACCTCGTACAGACAGATTATTGGATCACTGATGTACCTGATGAACACCAGACCAGACATTTGTTTTGCCGTGAACACCTTGAGTCAGTTTCTAGTAGAGCCCAAACATGTTCACCTTGTGGCTGCAAAATATGTGATGAGATAGCTTAAGGGTACATTAGATTGTGATCTCAGTTATGACGGAGATCATGATTTCACATTGAGTGGATACACTTATTCAGATTGGGCAGGAAGCGTTGCTGACAGGAAAAGCACTTCTGGATGTTGGTTTAGTTTGGGATCAGCCATGATCTCATGGCAAAGCAGGAAGCAATCCAGCATTGCTCTCAGCACAACGGAAGCAGAATACATTGCTGCATGTTATGGTAGTTGCGAAGCTATATGGCTTCGAAAGTTGTTGATCGGTCTATTTGAGCTAGAGATGGAAGCAACCTCGATCCTATGTGACAACCAAAGCTGCATAAAGATGATAGAGAATACTGTATTTCATGATAAGTCGAAGCACATAGAGATCTGATATCATTACATCTGTGACATGGTGTAGAGAGGAGCCATAAAGCTTTAGTGCATTAGCACGGATGAATAGGTTGCCGATGTGTTGACCAAGCCCCTATCTCGTGTAAAGTTTGAGTACTTCCGAGATAATCTTGGCATAGTCCGAAAGGACCTTCCTCGAAAGGGAGAGTAGTTGTTGTGATGAGATATTCCCTACTTCCGACCTTATGGTTGGTTGTGACGTAAAGCAAGATGATGTGATATGACTAGTACTATTCTTCCGGCTGTACAACTGCGACGTAAAGCAAGTCTAGTACCTTGCTTTCAACCTGATGGTTGTGACGTAAAGCTAGACATGTTCCTTGCTTCTGACCTTATCGTTGTGATGTAAAGCAAGAATATGTGACGAGACTAGTACTGAGCTTCCGGCTAGATAGTTGTGACGTAAAGCCAGTCTAGTATCCTGCTTTCGACCTGATGGTTGTGACGTAAAGCAGGACGTATACCTTGCTTCCGAAATTATGGTTGTGACGTAAAGCAAGATGATGAGATGAGGCTAGCACTGTGCTTCCAGTTGGATAGCTATGACGTAAAGCCAGTCTAGCATCCTTCTTCCAACCTTATGGTTGTGACATAAAGCAGGACGTGTATCTTGCTTCCAACTTTATTGTTGTGACGTAAAGCAAGACTATGAGACGAGACTAGAACTGTGCTTTCGGATTGATAGCTGTGACGTAAATCCATTCTATTATGATGATGATGAGCCAGCCTCGTGCTGTGATGATGATGATGTATTAGTTTTATACTAATCCATATTCATGCAGATGATGATTGCATTCCTTTGAGAATGACGATGCCTGCCAATGAAGAAAACTTCTGATGATTTATAGATATGCCAGTCAGTGCTCCAAGATTATATCAATGATGCTACCCTCCTGATGTTGCTGATGATGCAGACCTCTCTCTCACCTGATGTTGTTGAATAATACCCTTCTTGTTAAGGGGGAGTGTTGAAATAATGTAACTGCAAAGTGTATTCTTATTATTATCTGATATATTATTCATTGGATCAATCCCCATTGTGGATTGATCATGTCGGCTATTGTAATAAGACCAAATCCCTTTTTGCGGATTGGGCAAATGATAATTATAATAGGCAGAATAAGAAGTCGGCCCCAATAGATATTAAAGAGACACCAGGATATATTAAGGTGGTTATAGCCACCCAGTTTGAGAAGTCGGCCCTGCCAGTGAAAAGACACTTCACACGTGCCAGTCTTGTATAAATAAAGAGGCCAATGCCTCACTTAGACACACAACTCACTTGCTCATTTGAGAGACAAGTTTTAGAATTGCAGCTAGAGAAGAAAGAGAGAGAGTGGCACATATTTTGGAGAGGATCTTCTGTATTAGCTTGAGTTATCTCTTGGCATTGTATTGGCTATCTATAATAAGGAAGTTTTGCTGGGTTTTCTTCCCCTAGAAGGTTTCCCAAGATAAATGTTGTGTCTCTTTTGATTGTGTATTTCTCAGTGATCTTGTCTTTTTGTTGTTGTTATCTATTTAAATGCAAAGAACTATAATAATGGCATAAACATTAACAAAATGAAGAGAAGGGAAAGAACGGGAAGTTTGACCATCTATGGTTGGGACCGTTTGAGATTGCAGCATACCGTGGAAGCAATGCCTATATACTATAAGAGAGTAATGGAGACATCGTTGGAGTAGGGCCTGTGAATGGCAGGTTCCTCAAACATTATATTGTTTGAGCAATCATCACCCCTTCCATTTATTGTACATAACCGTTTTTGTGTTTTCTTTCCGCATGAAGAGGTTGGGATAAAAGCAGCATAGTTGAAGCCCAAGGTGAAGGCCCTGAGCTATGATGGGTCGGTTTTGAGTTTTTGAATAAAGGTTGGTGGATTCAGACTACAGGAATAAATCACAACCCAATGTCTAGGCACCTGAACTACTATTCTTTGCTACCTCACAGGGAGGATAGCATCCCCAGTTGGAGCCTATGTTATCACCATAACAATTTTTCGATGAAATCCAAGTCTCAAGACTTAGCTGAGGGCTAAATAGGTGTAAAGGCATGATAAACTGGAGGGATGAGCCACATCTAGCGAAATATGGTTAAATCTAGCAGAGGCGCGAGGTTGATGGGACCTGGCGGGTCAAATATCTCAGGCATCGCAGATCAACGGTCAACAGCTACATCGGGCAGAGAACTTGCGCAAAGTTTAATTGCTTGGGATCGGGCTGATAGAAATACCATGGTTTCGGATTGTGAACACATGGCGCCACCAAAGGCATATCAGGGCGAAAATTGGTCTACTCCAAATCACTTTGTCTCATCCCCGATATCGGGAGGAGTATAGAAAGGAGGGCTCGGGTCATTATTTTATGATATTTCAAATCATTTAAACGTTTTAAAATTGGCGCAAACGCTCCGTTTGAACTAAAGCTCAACAGTGAACCAGAATCATGCATTCTTCACTCATTCTTAGGTATTTTTCATCATGGCCATGAATCCTGTCATTTTATCCGTAACAGAACAAGATCCCGCCTCGAAAGAAGAATCCCTAATTGACAGAGACTCCGATATATTTGACACAGAGATAACTGTCTCACCCATTTCCGTATCTAGAGCCAATTTTTTAGACAATGTAGGAAGATGAATACCTTTCTTCGAAGCAGCTCAAGCCTCCATAGTCTGTTACGCCGTCGAAGTCGCATTCCCTTTCTCGAAATTCATAAGCTGGTTGCCGAGCAATACTCACAGGAAGAAAAGGTCGTTTTAAATAGGTTAGGGTCAGAGGTCCTGTGTAGAGTAGATAGCCCATCAGTTCGACATGCCCTTGGCACACCAGAATCTTCCCCCATAGCGTATGAACCCTTCAAGGAAGACAAACTAATTATAGTCTATAGAGAATGTTCCCCTGAGGTCAAAACCCTATTTTTGTAGACCATTGTTAAACCCGAACATCATTCTTAGAGTCTATCATTGCCTATGCATGTAAGCGTCATGGTTATTGAGGTCCAGTGGGCCTGTTCCATACTCAGTCAAATCTTAGGTTTGGATAACGACAAATTTATAGTAGAGGTCATGTTGGGTTTTCTGTTGACCTTTTTTCAGTCAAAGTCAAGCCCATCAGTCTGTATCAGTTTCGAAGAGTTCATAGTTGATAATGTACACAAGCAGCTAGTGAATTTCCAATCACTAAGGCACTTCAGGTACTACACACATTTGCTGAAAATGTTCCTAGAAACAAACAAGACAGAGTTACCTGAAGCTACATTCATTTCGACTGAATGCAAAAGGATCATGATGCTCATTTTTATATATAAGATCATGTACAAGGTTTATAGCTTAATCTTCAACACCAGCCTGCCAAGGGTTTTAGAAGAAAAGAAAAGTTATTTGCAGACCAATCCAGAGAATAGAGTGGTAGATTGAGCGTTGTTCGTGCACTCTACTGTAATTTGGGTGTATGGTTACCAATAGGGACCTTACCTTGTACCTGTTTTTTTGACTCCCAGAATCTTTGCCCTGGATTTCATCAACCAAAGAATCATCTCAGAAACTGAACACTTTCTGAAAATGCACAAAGTGTCTAACCTAAAGTTTCCTTTCATAATAGGACCCTTTGTTGTGAGGACTAGATCTTGGTTGCCTCAAATCCAGACCAAACTCAAGGAGTTTGAATTTGCACAGCTACAAGGGAGAAAATATGATCCACACCAGGTCATATCTAAAAGAAGACTAATGAGCAAACAAGGCCCTTATGAACATGAGTATGTCGAAGGTTTTCATAAGTTGGCAAATTTGGAAACCTGTGCAGATATGGAAGTCATTTTGCAGCCTAATCAGACACAACAAGTAGGGTCAACCCTACAACAGACTCAGACACAAAAAACTCCTCCAAGGCTGATTATTAAAGCTCCCAAGTTGAGTGTTTATAGAAAAAGGAGCATTTCATAGGCCCTGGTCACTAGTGGTCAGCAAAATGTTCTCAAGAAAATGAAAACCACACAGTCTCCACAGATAGTAAACATGGAGGAAGAAGAACCTAACTAACAAATGAATATGGAAATGGTGGAGAGTAGGGACAAAAATGAAGAGGCTAGTACAAAAAGCATGCCACAGAGTGAAGGCAGCTCAAGGGCTTTCAACAACAAGAAACATGCCTTTGATAAGACACCTGGGGTAGTCTACCAGTCCAAGGAAGATTTAGAAAATCAATATGCCAAGAAAGGGAGCTTGGCCATGAGTGAAATAAGAGATTTGATTCCCAAGGTAGAAAGGTTTTCTCGGCATAGATCTTCCTTATTCTCAGTCAGGGATGTAGAAAGAAAGACACTAAACATAGCAGTGGTTGATGAGGATAAAGTGTCCGAAATTAAGATGCATTATGAAAATATCAGTGCCCCAGACAAGGTAAAATTTCACAGAAACACCAGTGACATGCTGTATTCAGACTCCCTGAGTCTGAGTTTGAGGGTTGCAAGGTTGACAACCCATACACTCAAGTTGGAAGGACAATTGAAGCAAGAAAGAGCATCCACAAGCAGCAGAGTTGGCTGCTCTAGAACAAGAAAAAGAGACATTTTGGCAGGAAGCACTGAATTACAAAGGCAAAGTAATGCAACTGGAAAAGGAAAAAGGGAATTGGTCACAAGGACAGGTAGAGGCATCAAACAGAGCTACAGTCCTACCTAGTAGAACAGGAACTGATTCAAACATTGAAGATATCGTCCAGGTTATGTCCCAAGTTAGCCTGAAGGAAGGAGAAATCAAGAGTCTTAAGGGAGATATAGAAAAGATGCAGCGATAAATGAAAATGAAGAATGAGAAGATGACCCAGTTCCAAAAAGAAAATCAAGAGTTGCAAGAAAGAGTGGACAAGTTGAAAACAAGGTTGAAAGGTAAAGGACTTTTGCAGGGAGCTAAATATGTAATCTGGGATTCTATTGATGTTGAAGCTGCTAAGTTCAAGGTGTACTTGAATTTCATAGATGACAAAGATAGCATGGCTATTACCGCCCGAAGCAGATGTACTGTGGTGAATGAGACACTGGCGAAAAATCCCTCAGAGTGAGCCCATAATGCTATAAATTTGTTGAATTCCGTTCCTATTGCTGAACTTCCTACCATTGGGGTCAAAGACAGGACTACACTGATCATTTGGGCCTGAAGGATCATTGCTAAGCACAATTTTCTCAAGTCAGTTCAGACCAAAGCCGCACAGATGGAGCAGAGTATACAGGAATTAAAGGATCTATTAGAGTAATTATTTATCAAAGGCCTTCCATCATTTTGGGATGACAAAGGGAAATTATACGACCTAGAGCAATACAACACCCTCCTCGCATAGTGCAGAATGGATCATTCCAAATTTGAAGGCCTGGAGTAAAACTTGAAAGGACCAAGTCTGGTAGAATATTTGACCACAGACTTTGAGAACTTAAATCAGTTTAAGACCGTTAAGATCGGGCTACCAACTATGACTTATGCTACTTGTATCGACTTGTTGATCCTAATAAAAGAAATGATGGATTATGAGATTCCTTCGGACTTATAGTGGAAAGAGATCATGTGGCTAGGTAAGACAAAGTACATTTTTCCAGGAACCTTCAAATAGCCTCCAGGTGTCACCAGATTGTCAAGTTTGACAAAAGGTTAGAGCAAGACAGATGGCAAGGACGAAAGGCGAGCAGTCAGAGAAATCAGTCGCTAGTTTTTGAAACGCTTTTTGTTAATCATTGAAAACCGGTTCACATGTCGAGACTGTCAATTGAAATTTTTGTAATTAATTTTAGAAGTTGAAACGTTTTGGTTCAGCCATTATAATTGAATTGTATAAGTATTAGAAGTTTTGAATGAGTTAATGTTGGCAGAAGTACAAAGGCACCTTTTTGTTGTTTCTGAACTCTATTGTAATTTTCTGGAGTTGAATTGAATACATATGTAGAAGCTTTTGAAGTCTCTATGAAAATATTCTAATGGTGGTGATATGAGTCTTGTCTCTTTTCATTGTAAGTATTTCCTTTGTTCTTTATTTCCATTTACACTTTCTTCTATTTAAATTGCAGAGTTAAAGGCCCATAAATCATCTTATGATGCTCTCAGCTTAAGCAATTTAAACTGTGTGTGTTTCTTCTTAACTAATTCATAATTCATTTCAGTAATGCTCTGATGCAGTTATTTGTTTTCTCCTTCTTCCTACACTTCGCTTAAACTCAATTTGCAGCTCAGATTCATTGCCTCATTTAGCCTTTATCCTCTGGAGATTTCTACTGTCCAGTCATTGTTTTCATTCACTTTTAGAATTTCGACTCCATAGCCCTAAGTGTCCCTCCCCTTCCTTGCCAACAACTTTATAAAAACCCCCATAACAAACTAAATCTAGCCACCGATTGCCAAAGAAATATCAAGTGACATGAGAGAGCCCTCTCTGAGTTGAGCAGGCTAGTGCCCAGCTCTAAAGTAGGTTGAAATAGTTACCTCTGTCGTTTGTCTATCAGCCGAACAAAATTTACAGAGTGCTAACAGAATGTATTTTTGTAATATACCAGATATAAAAAGTATGCAGAACAGAAATAAAATGATAGAAATGGCAGAATAACAACAATATAACCAGAACAATCACAACAATAACATTGAAACGATATAAGAATAACAACAGAAATAACACTTTGATTATGAGAGCAATGTTCACGAACCTCTTTGAGGGGGCAACCTCCAATCGAGCAGAGCTCAATTACAATAACATCCAAGCTAGGGTTCTCATACCCTCGACTCCTATTTATACTAAATATGTCTATAAAAAGAAGCATCTAGAGGAAGATCCTTTTAGAAGCGGAAGCTTCTATTAGGTCTTACATTTGACTTATTCTATTTTATTGCAAGGCCTCATTAATATTGACTTTTATTACATCTGAATATATTGTTCTACCTATGTGCGGGTTAGGAACCTAACATGTCCTCTCCCTTAAAAATAACCTTGTCCTCGAGGCTTGAGATGTGGAAATTGTTGGAGAATGGTCATTGGTTCACAAGTGGCATCTGTTGGAGTTGTATCTTTCCACTGGAGTAACACTTCCTTGATGGTTCTCTAACGTAGGTGATGCTCATGTTGGTCCAAAACTGCTTGTGGTTGTAGCCAAATGGATCCTTCTTCGGCTAACTTGGGAAGGTTGGTTTGAGTTTGGCACTTAGTTCCAGTCATCTTCTTTAAGCATGAAACATGAAAAACAGGATGTAGCTTCGAATGACTGGGCAAAGCTAACTGATAGGCCACCTATCCCACATGCTTGAGAATGGTATATGGACCATAAAATTTGGGTGCTAGCTTCTGGCAATTATCGGCCTTGAGGGAATTTTGCTTGTAAGGTTGCAGTCGAAGAAACACGTGATCCCCTTATGCAAATTGACGTTCAGAGTGACCTTGATCTGCTTATTGCTTCATGCGATTCTGTGCCATGACCAAATTCTCTTTGAGGGTACGAAGAATAGCCTCTTGAACTGTAAGTGTTTGGTCAACCGCCTGGACCTTCGAGACACCAGGTAAGAATGAGAGAACTGAAGGTGGATTTTGTCCATATACCGCCTCAAAAGGAGTCATGCGTGTAGTTGTATGATATGAAGTGTTGTACCACCATTCAGCTAGGGGTAACCATTGAGCCCACTGATTTTGCTTTTCCGAGGCAAAACACCTCAAATATGTTTCCAAACACTTGTTGACAACTTCCGTTTGACCATCAGTCTGGGGATGATAAGTTGTGCTGAGATGCAGTTGGGTGCCTTGTAGCTTGAACCGTTCTTGCCAAAAAATATTGGTGAAAGTTGGGTCGCGATCAGAAACAATAGAATGCGGCATGCCATGAAGCTTGAAGACCCGATCCATGAAAATTTGAGCCACCGTGGATGCTGTAAATGGGTGTTGAAGAGCGCATAAATGAGCATACTTGGAAAGGAGATCAACAACCACCATGATAACTGATTTATTTCTTGATTTGGATAAGCCTGTAATAAAATCCATAGAGATATCCCTCCAAATAGCAGGTGGAATCGGAAGCAGTTGTAGTGAGCCCGGAGATTTGATTGTTTCTCCCTTGTTGCGTTGACACACATCACATTCAATGAAAAAATTACAAATGTCTTGTTTCATACCATCCTAGAAAAAAGAACGTTTGACCTTGTCATAGGTTTTGGTGAACCCAGAGTGCCCCGTTGTGGGTGTAGCATGAAGCTCGGAAAGTACCGTGGATTTAAGGTTTGATTGTTTACATAAATATAAACGATCTTTATATTGAAGCTCATCATGGAGCCAAGAGTACCCTAGGGAAGCTGGAGCATTGGACTGCAATTGTTGGATCAGATGCGAACTTTTGGGATCTTGTAGCCATTTTTGGTGAACGGTTTGGAGCCAATTTGGTACAATGAAGAAAAGAGAAAAAATGGATCCTTCATCTTCATATTTTCGGGAAAATGCATCTACAACCACATTCGCTTTGTCTTTCTTGTAAATGATCTCATAATCATATCCAAAGAGCTTAGTTACCCATTTTTGTTGCTTCGGGGAGGAAATGCATTGTTCCAGAAAATACTTGAGGCTTTAATGGTCTGTCTTAATTTGGAAACGTTGCCCCAATAGATAAGGGCGCCACAGATCAATGACATGCAGAATAGCCAACATTTCCTTTTCATAGATTGATTTTCCCAGATTTCTTTCAGATGGTTGCTTGCTGGTAAAGGCCAAAGGCCGTCCCTCTTGCATAAGGACAACACCAATTCCTTTCCCTGAAGAATCACATTCCAAGACAAAGGTCTTTGTTTAATCAGGAAGGGCCAGGACTGGAGTGGTGCACATGGCCATCTTCAAGGTTTGAAAAGCTTGAGCAGCAGGTGGAGTCCAAGTGAAAGAGTTATTTTTTAGGAGTGCAATGAGAGGTGCTGCAATCTTTCCATAATTCTTAACAAACTTGCGATAATAACTTGTTAAGCCCAGAAATCCACGCAAGATTTTGACAGTCTTTGGGTGAGGCTAGTCTTGCATAGCTTCAATCTTTTTAGGATCCACCCTGACGCCATCCTTGCCAACCAGATGACCCAAGTACTCAACTTTTGAGGCACCAAAAGCACATTTAGACTATTTCAGGGAAAATTGGTGCTGAGAGAGTAGATGGAGAACTCGATCCACATGAGCAAGATGGTTTGTCCAGGTTTTTCTATAGATGAGGATATCATCAAAGAAAACTAAGACAAAATGATGGAGAAAAGGACGGAAGACATGACTCATGAGGCTTTGGAAGGTGGAGGGGAATTACACAAGCCAAAGGGCATCACCAAAAACTCATAGTGGCCCTCATGAGTTCTAAAGGAAGTCTTGGGAAGGTCTGCCTCTTTCATACATATTTGGTGGTAGCCCGAACGAATCAAGTTTAGTAAAGAATTGGGCATCACTCAGTTCGTCCAAGAGGTCATCAATGACAGGAATGGGAAATTTGTCTTTAATGGTAAGTTTGTTTAGGGCACAGAAGTCAGGACACATTCACCAAGAACCTTCTTTTTTCAGGACCATGACCACAGGAGAAGAGTAGGGGCTCGTACTAGGGCGGATAACGCCTGCATTAAGGAGTTCCTGGACCATTTTCTCAATTTCATTTTTTTGGGAAAATGGGTGACGATACGGATGGATATTGGGAGGAAGGTTTCCGGGTACAAGGGGAATGGAATGATCATGAACACCACAGGAAGGAAGGAGTCCTTGGGGAGTTGAAAAGACCACTTGATGTTTAGAAAGGATGGCTTGGAGGTCTTGCAGGACCGAGGGTGTCTCTGTTGCTTGTATGGCATGGAGTTGGGCAATAACACCAGAATGACCTTTTTTGAGCAGCTTTTCCATGCGATGGGAACTAATGATCTCAGGTGAACCAGCGGTGATGCCTTGGAACTTATATTGGTGGCCCTCCTGGTCGAATTGCATGGTTAAACCCTTAAAATCCATGAGAATGGGACCCAAATTCCTTAGCCAATTTGCACCCAACACATTGTCACAAACGCCCATATTAATAGCACACATATGAGATTTCAGGTGGTAGTCACCAATTTGGAGACGCACATTTTCACAACGCCCTCCACATTTCATGGAGCCACCATTGGCAATCATGATTTGGAAATTATTGATGGCATGGATGTAGCAATGAGTTTGTTGGGCAATGTGGCGATGAATAAAATTATGGGTGCTTCCACTATCAACCAGAATGATGACCTTCCTATGCTTGATGTAATCGATTAGCTTGAGGGTTTGGGGAGTGGAGAAGCTAGTGAGAGCATCGAGGGAAATGACCGGTTCTACTTCGGGAGGGTCTGAGGGAGGGGTTATGTCAGTGGTTTCAGGTGACTCAGACACAAGGGGAGTTTCAACATCCTCTTCCAAGATATCCTCGGAGATGGCCATAAAAAGATTTTTTTCCTTACACTTGTGGCCCAGGGAATATTTGTTGATATTGTGGTAGCTGCGGGAGGTATTTACCTCCACGTGTAAACCTGATGAGGATAGAATACTCCGGGAAGCATGAAGAAACCCTAATGAGTTGGCTAATAACCCTAGAAGACTTGTTGTCTCAAGAAGATAACTTATATTAGGTTATTATCCTCCAAGAGAAGAAGTCGGCCATAAATAATAATATATACTGAACAGATAGATACCTAGAATGAGAAGTCGGCCTAGGCAGTTAGCCAGAATTAGTATAAATACAGGAGGCCAGTTCTCATTCTGGCAAGCAGTCTCAGAATTGCAGAGCAACACTTGTGCGCACTACAGTGCCCAGTTTTGTGCACAGGTTTGGAGGAGAGCTACCGGTGTAGCTGTTGCAGCTAGCAGTTACGTTTTGGCTTGGAATATCTCTTGGCTAGGGTTTGGACTATTTGATCAGCTCTTGTTGGAGCGTTATCCCTGGGGAAAGGTGCGCTACCCTTTGTTTGACTATCTAGCCTAGGGTTTTCTTCCAGAGTGATTCTCTGTCAAGGTTAAGGTGCTCGGAGGGTGGCTTCGGCCTATGGTTGGGTGACAATAGAGATATTGTCAATGGTAAAATGAGCACATCCATTAAATTCTAACAGGTTATGGGCCCACACCTCCTTCATTCAGTCTAAATGCTAGAAGGAAACATAGCTGCTAGGATATTGAGCTCGTTGAGGAACTGCCGCTAGGGTTACTAGCAAAAGAAGCTTCCAAGACACTGCCGCTAGGATTACTAGCAGGAGCAGTTCTAGAAACCCTAATCCTCTCGTTGAGACACCTTAAGTGAAGAGATTGACCTAATCTTCGAACAGATCAATGCACCCTATCCTAGCGCATCTCCTGGTACTCTCATCAAGTCAAGACGTCAAGTTTGAGTTTGTGGTCAAATCTAGTGTTTGACCAAGTAAAAGCAGCCATGACTTATTGTATGAAGTCAGAGAACAAGTTAGATGGAGTCTCTAACTTTAGAGCGTGGAAGACAATGATTGACCTCATACTTTCCAAGAATAAAGTGTTGGATATCGTGAAAGGAAAGATCGTGGAACCAGTGTTTGAAGAAGGAAAAGAGAAGGAACCACAGAACGTTGCAATTATGGAGAAGTTCAAAGACGGTGACATCAATGCCATGAGTATCATAGTGGACTTTGTAAAAGACCACTTGATACCCTACATCTCTCATCTTGACTCATCGAAGAAGATGTACGATGCCCTAACAAATCTCTTCTCAGTCAGAAACATTGGACAAGTCATGAGTCTGAAGAATGAGCTTCGTGACATGAAGATGAATGATGACGAAAGCATAACATCATACTTTGTGAGAATCTCTCAGTTAAGAGATCAACTACAAGCTATTGAAGAGATCATTTCAGAGAAGGAATTGGTAAACATAGTACTCATTGGTCTTCCCAAGACGTGGGATGCATTTTTTGCAAGCATGAACACAAGAAAGGAGTATCCGACATTTGAAGAACTTTGGACTTGTTGTGCTCAAGAAGAATCAAGGATTAGTGCAAAAGAGAAACCCCAAAAGAAGTATGATGATCAAGCCTTCACATCAAGATTCAAGAACTTCAGGAACAAAAGGAAGTTTGTCTCAAGGAGGAAGTCAAATCAAGAGAAAGACATTTCAGAAATACAATGCTTCAACTGTCGAAAGTATGGTCACTACAAGAATCATTGTCCCGAGCTAAGAAAAAGGAAGGAAAAACACGAAGCATCAGTTGTCAAAGAAAAGGAACCTACAAAGAAGACTAAGCAGGATGAAAGAGACTTCTTCTTCTTAAGGTAACAATACTCTTCTTATTTCTTGTACATATCTCATTTGTATCGTCTTTGTACATATCTTGTATATCTATCCCTTGAAAGATAATGTATTCCAAGAAGAACTATACCTATGGAAGAACAACAAGATAAGGATTGATATC
>ML799279.1:482050-493897 GCA_009831015.1 Picea engelmannii
TGTTATGAAGAGACACCTTCGTGATGAAAGGTTGTGTCTCTTATGAAATGGCACCCCTACTGATCCAGGTGGATATCGGTGGCCACCCACCTTTTCCAACTTGCTCAAAACAATTTTCTGGCAATTTTGGTAATTTACTACTTTTAGCAGTTTTTAACTTCCGGGGCCATTTTGAGGGCCTAAATGAAGGTTTTTTGGGATCGAGCTTCTCGATGATAGGAAAAGATTATAATTGATCCCCCTAAATTAATATCCTTGACGATACATTTCCAACCAACTATCATGCACCCCAAACGGAGATTGTATGCTAAAGTTACGCCCCCGAGAAGTTGATACACCAAACTACCCAAAACGGGGTCCACAAAACTGTTGGCTTTTCATCTTCCGGGGTTAGGGTTTTGGATTTTCTTTATGATAAAAAAGGCCTTTGGAGCCTCATTTTAAAATCATCTTCTTGCGAATCCGAGTAGCGGACACATGTCTTCTCAGAGATAAGCCGCCACCATTCTAGCGAGTCTTTCACTCTGTATTTTTACAGTCTTTGTACATTTTCTCTCATTAATAGAAAATTGTGTATTACTATATCTCTGTGTTTATGGTTGCATCTCTGATACATTTATGTTATATTATTGGATATCTGAGATATCTTTTCACGTTGCTTTATTATATCTTCGCTCTCATTTCGTGCCGAAAATAATTTGGATCAGTGGTATCAGAGCAGGTTGCTCTTGATTGTTGTTTTTAATGCATGTCCCCGACAAGGTCCGAGTATAGCAAGTTGGGTCTTGAGCTTGTCTCTCTTGAAGACAATCGGTCTTGCACTCCCAAGAAACCCTCCATGGAAGAAGAAAAGAAAAACGATAGAGCAACCGATTCTATCAATTTGTTGCTTGGGCAAGCTCTCATGCGACAGAGGGACAAAATGATGGAGAATTTTTCCCACATCCTTCAATGCCCGGCGATAGACACAGGTGCATATTTATCAAACAACCACTTTGGAAGCACCTCTCCTTTCAAGGTATAGGTTAATTTTGATATTCCTGTATTTGAAGGTCAGATAGATGTGGATGCCCTACAAAAATGGTTAAATCTCCTTGAAGGTTATTTCTCTGTTCACAATTTTTCCAACAGAGAAAAGATCATCTTCGCGCTCCTTAAGGCTCTCCCCCATGTCAAACATTGGTGGGAAACTTATTGGGAGCAAATTTCCACAAATGAGTCAAGAATATATGGGGTCAAGCCCACTTGGGATTTTTTTGTGGATGCAATAAAGGAACAGTATTACCATGTTGGAAACTATGAGGACCAGTATATGAAATGGACCACACTGCCGTAAGAGAGGGGCCAAGAAGTTCCAAATTTCACCAATACCTTCCATACCTTGCGCACCAAGATGGGTATCAAAGACTTCAAATGACATTTGGTTTTGAAATACCGTGGGGCTCTACACAAATACATTCAAACTGAAATGGATTTTCTGAACATCTCATCACTCAGTGTTGCTTATAGATATGTTGTTAAAATTGAGCAGAAATTTAAGCTCCAGAACAAACAGGAGTTTGGGTCTGAAAATATGTAACATCCAAAGTATGATAAAGACGTCCCTAACAAACAGTCTCCCAAAAAATAGTCCAAGCCACAAGAAAATAAGGGTCACGAAAAGACAAAGAAGGACACCGGAAAATGGTGTGATTTCCACAAAAGCCCCTGGAAAAACACCGAGGAATGTCGCTCAAAACAGTCATTGGTGGTCGAGATCAAAGATAAGGAGCCGAACCCTGATTCAGAATCTGATTCTGAAAATACTGGTAAAAGACAGATCATTGATGCAGACCCCACTGCTATTGTCGCGACGTCAGCAATTCAACCAAAAGAACCAACCAATCCTAAAGAGGGGGAGCGCTTTTTTTCCTTCATAGATGTGGGTGAAGGGGACCCTGCTGCATTTTATTGTTGATAGCGAAATCCAAAAGAACCTTGTCTCAGTAGAGGTCATCAAACAGTTGGGATTGTCGACAACACCACACCCGTAGCCATACAACATTCGGTGGCTTCACCAGGGACGAGATCTCTGTGTCAGCCAACAGTGTCGATTGTCATACAACATCCATGCCTTCAAGGATGAGGTATTATGTGATGTTTCCCCACTGGATGTCTGTGATGTTCTCTTGGGAAAACCATATATGTGGAAGCGTCATGTTGTTTATGAGTCTCTACCCCGCAGTGTCATTGTTTCTTTAGGGGGTCATCTCTACAGAATACCAGAGGTAGTTCCAACTATTGTTCCACCTAAACAGTGCCGCAAGGTAGTATCTCATACTACAAAATTCAGCTTCTTCACAATCTGTTCAAAAGGTGAATAGAAGGATACTGCAACCATTACAGCCTCGGCCCAAGCACCTTCTATCCAACAAAAGTAGGTCGACAAGATTGCAGCAAAATGTAAAGATCCCTTCTGCACACAGGAATCTCATGTAGCCACATTGGTTAAAAAGGTCCAACCCTTCCATCCATATGTTCGTGACAACCTTCAATAAGCGAAGCAATGCAACTTCTCCAACAAGGCAAGTAGCTCATCAAGATGCAGATTCAACAAACACTTTTCCCTCTCCCCCAGGCACTCAATGCAATGGAGACCATTTCTTCCTAAGGAGGGAGGATTCATCCAAGTGGATATCGGTGGCCACCCACCTTTTCCAACTTGCTCAAAATAGTTTTCTGGCAATTTTGGTAATTTACTATTTTTCACAGTTTTTAACTTCCAGGGCCATTTTTGAGGGCCTAAATGAAGGTTTTTTGGGATCAAGATTATCAATGATGATCGAAGGCTCTGATTGAGCCCCCCTAAATTAATATCCTCGACGATACCTTTTCAATGAGCTATCATGCACCCCAAACGAAGATCGTATGCCAAAGTTACGCCTCGGGGAAATTGATACACCAAACTACCCAAAACAGGGTCCACAAAACTATTGGCTTTTCATCCTTCGGGATTAGGGTTTTGGATTTTCTTTATGATAAAAAAGGCCTTTGGAACCTCATTGTAAAATCATCTTCTTGCGAATGCGAGTAGCGGACACATCTCTTCGCAGAGATAAGCTGCCACCATTCTAGCGAGTCTTTCACGCTGTATTTTTACAGTCTTTGTACATTTTCGCTCATTAATAGAAAATTGTGTATTATTGTATCTCTGTGTTTATGGTTGCATCTCTAGTACATTTCTGTTATATTATTGAATATCTGAGATATCTCTGTACATTTCTTTATTATATCTCCGCTCTCATTTTGTGTCGAAAATAATCTGGATCACCTACGTGGGTATATATACAACCCTCATTTCTCATTTGTCATCATCTAATATATCTTATATTCATACATTATTTAATATATTATTTATCCTTATGGATTTCTTTACTCTATCTTACTTAAATTGGATACTCTTATAATTGTCAAACAAGTTTGTTTGCCACATTGGTATTAGAGCGACATATGATCCTAGCTCTTTACCACAAAACCTTTGATCAAATTTCGTTGCCCTTAGCAACATATCTATTGGATTTTGACCACAACTACAGCGTTTTAAAGCTTCTCTAATATTGGTCATTAACCACACTAACCTTTGGCCATTTAAAAATATTGACGAAAGATCGTTCCACTATAAAGAAAATCTGAAGATAAAGAAATCAGAAAAAACATTATAGACGCACCACCATTTACAATTCATAATTTAAGTAAAGAAAAATACCAGGCTACAAATTCGAAGATTAGAGGATTACTGGACCATATGGAATTAGTTAGTTCATGGAATTAATTACAATTGTACATTTTTTGTTGCTTGTACCATCCGTCGTACAAACACACATCCAATTGTACAAGCCACAACTGTCAATTTCCTTACGACTTTAATTGCATAGTTGTACCATTAATTAAACCGTGGAGTCATAAGCTTTCAATCAAAGACAATAACAGTCTTTTTTTCCACAGGAAAGTTTCTCGTTTATATTCATCAGTATATAAACATTTTACACAGCAGCCATTACATAATTCGTCCCGGAGACCCAGCAGGGTTTGACCTCAAGACCTCCTCCCAACACTTGGAGAAAGGTACTGTCTTACCAATCGCGCTGTCTCATGGGACTAGAAAATAACAGTCTGTACATTTGATGTTTCATTTTTTTAATTGACGATCAAAACTAGCAATTTGTTTCTACATATTCTTACCAGCCATTAATTCCACTCCACATAAATTAATTCGTAGCAATTCCATCCATATTGAAGTTCGTACAATTGAATTGAAGACAAATCGCTTCCATACAACTAATTCAAGGAAATTCTGTACCAATCCAAGCCAAGGTTTTTTAAAATAATAGATTATATAAAATATAAGCAAGCATTTATATATATCAAGATTTAAATATTTAAGAAAAAAGTGAAAAAAGTATAATTAATTAAAGGCCCTTACAAAAAAGATATTTGGACAGTGAAAGTATATTCGAAAGGTTTTTTTATCTCGAATAATAAGACTTCTTAATTTAATAACAAGTTAAAAGGTTTAAAAAGAATATTTCATTTGAGGTTACATAAAAGGGTCAATTCGAATTTAGAAAGGACTACAATTCCCTAAGGTTCCAAATCAAAACCAAAAAATAAAAGTCCTTTAAGGAAGAATCTGTTGTCCAAGATTTTATATTTCGAGCATATCAAGAAATATATATATATATATATATATATATATATATATATATATATATATATATATATATATAAGTGGAAATATTGAGTAAGGATCTAATAAAATTTGTGGTGATTCACTCTTTGTGTTGCTACTTATTACAAAGAATATACAAGCTTTATCATTAAAATATATTTTAACATAAATTATTGACGAACACAGATGGAGTCCAAGGTACCAGAAAATTGAGTGACCTAACCTGATACTGGAAATTACAATACAGATTTACAAAGAAATTTTGTTCTTAAAAGAATTTTGCTATACATATAATTTTAAAATAATGAATAATTTGACTAAATAATTAAATAAAAAAAAGGACAAAAAGGCAAACCTACTTGAACTCTAGTATTGAATCTACATGATTGCAAGTGCTAAATCTATGAGTTATCATCATCATAAGTCTTAGATTTCCTAATGCCTTCTTAACCAGTGGTTAGAATAGGAAAATATACTCTTTATTTATTGAAAACTAAACAAAATGGAGAAAAAACACAAACACTATTTTTTTTTGTCACAATAAAGCATGTGTATGATATAATGTGAATACAATGTATTACATATGAGTTTTGTAGAAGTATCACGCTCTCCTAGGTCCTTTCTAAGTCCATGTCAAATTTGACCACCACACTAACATTAACATGGTAGCTAATTTTCATGCATTATTGAGGTTCAACATTGTCAATCATATTTAAACAAAATACAAACACATTTTATAAAAATTATACACACTATTTATAGTTATTAAATAAAAATGAATATATTTTTTTCAAGAAAGAAAAAACTTRTTTTTCATTCAAGGAGAGTTAAAAATACATTTCACATGGTGCACGATGCACATTTTTCAAAGTGTGTGCTACTATATATACATGTCACTAAACTACCTATAGTTCTACCCCACTACTCATCAGAAAGATAATTATGACATTGACACATCCAAAGGACTTACATTACATTTCATAAAAACACCTATCAATGAACCAAATCAAAGCTATTCAAAAACATATAAACACACCCACCGAAAAAGATAAAGCTAAAAAACATTGGTGGGCCTAGATGAGACTAAAATCCCCTTGTGATATTCATCTTCAATGAATTGATTTTCCATCAACTGTAAGCCATATTTAGAAAGGGTATTAGCTTGAACATTGAGCTCCCTTTAGACATGCTTGAAAGATAGCTCCCGAAATTGCCTCAAAATTTCCTTCAAATGCTTAGCCAAAGGACATAAACTAGTACTATGGACCTGAAGTCGATCCTGCATCCAATTTATAGAGAGAGATGAATCCCCAAAACTTTGAAGCCTGACTATCCCTCTGTTAAGTGCATATTTCATAAGGAAAAGTAAAGCCTTGAATTCCCCAACATTATTTGTTCCTTTTCACAAATTAGCCTTTGCAATGAAGAAATGAGAATATGATAGAATTAAAACCATACCCAAATTGCATGTCTACCCTAGCCATTTATAGACCTTGTCGATCAAACTCCAAGCATGAGACTTATCAACTGAAAGTTCTCCCACAACCCTCTGCTCCTTTATACTCATATTAGGATTATGAACTGTTAATAGAGACAATACCTGGGAAGAGATTTGAAAATATGAGATTGGTTTATCTTTAAACAAACTAGAGTTATGGGTTAGCCATATTCCCCAAGTGACAAARAAGGGAATTKCTCTAAAAGGATTCAACTCTCTTCGTRTAAACCACTATTGGAAATTCATATCCAYGGTCTCTTCATGTCACAAATCCTARAAACCCAACAAAGTGTCCAAATCCTTCTAGACCTACATARAGAAYGAACAAGACAAGAAAAKATTAGTGGTAGTCTCATCATTTTCTTTACACAATGAACAATATTTCCTAATCCATTCCAAAACCCCCTTYGAGACATGGRATAAAGTGTTCCAAGACAATGGAATTACCTCTAATACAKATTTTACAATAAMTAACCTACCCCCTAGGAGAGCCACCTATTGCACCAAAAAGAAACGAGATGTTTAGTCCTTGTTAAAATCCATCCCCAATAAACTTTACTATAATTGTTGGGTTTTAGAGTGAAACCAAGGTATTTTACCCCTTGATTAATATCAAGATGTTGAAAAGAAAGGTTCCTTCCATCAAAGTATTATGAGTGTCATCCAAGCTAGATGTGAACAAAGCAGATTTATTCTCATTAATATCCATACCAACAACATCACAATAGAGTTGTAAAAAATCCTTGAAAACTTGGCCTTCTCCATCATTACTGAAACAGAAAAGAAGTACATCATCAAAAAAAAAGGAGATGTGTTAATGGATCACTCCTTCCCACCTTAATGCTCAAAAGTTGTTTTTGTCTCTTAGCCTCCTTAATCAACCTACCAAGTCCTTCTGCCAACAAAAAGAATAAGTATGGGGATAGAGGGTAGCCTTACTCGAGCCTTTGGAAGGCTCAATGATCCAGGTGGACGTCAGTTGGCCACCCACCTATTCCACTGGCTCAAAACATAGTTTCCATCTTGGAATTTTTCTATGGTTTTTTCTAGGTTTGAAACTTTCGAGGCCATTTTGAGTCCCTAAAAAACATTTTTTTGGCACAAAAGCAATTAGTAAATAGCCAAAGACATGTGTTGGGATGATTAAAATGTGTAATTCTCGGCTATACCTTTCCGACGGGATACCAAGTGCCCCAAACAAACATTGTATGAAAAAGTTATTCCTCAAGAAAGTTGGCATATCAACTAACCACATCGGGGCCCACAAATGTTTTGGCATTTCATCCTCTGGGGATAGGGTTTTGGATGTTTAGGGTTTTATCATTGATGCTTTATGTTAAAAGGCCTTTTAGCCTTATTGTAATCACTTCTTGTAAATGCACGTAGTCATCACATCTTTTCTCAGAGATAAGTTTCCACCATTCTATCGAGTTCATTTCACTCTGCATTTTTACAGGTCTTTCATATTTCATTCATTAATAGAAATTGTCTATTATTGTATCTTTGTGTTTCTCTCATATTTGTGTTTGATTTCATTCCTTAGTAAATTTGGATTAGTGGTATTGGAGTGGTTCACTCGTTGTTTGTTTCTATGTGCATGTCCCCAACGAGGTTAGGGTATAAGGAGTTGGGACTCGAACTACTTGAGCCTCTGAAAGACCGTCCTTGTCAACCCCCAATGACCTCCCACGATGGAATAAAAGAGAGATGATGGAGCAAGAGATACTATTAATTTCTTGCTTGAGGAAGCCCTTGTGCGACAGATGGAAGAGATAATGGATAATTTGTCCCAAATCCTTCGACAACTACTAACAACAGCATACACGTCTTCATCAAGTGACCACTTTGGAGGTGTCATCCCCTTCAAGGTAAGAGTTAATTTTTATATTCCCGTATTTGAGGGTCAGATGGATGTGGATGCTTTGGAAAAGTGGTTAAATCTGGTAGAAGGTTATTTCTTTATCCAAAAACTTTTCGATAGGGAAAATATCACCTTTGCGTTACCTAAGGTTGTTCCACATGTAAAAAAATGGTAAGAGACTTACTATGAGAAAAATTACAGAGGAATTTGGAATGTTTGGGTCCAAACCAACTTGGGAATATTTTATCGATGTCCTTAAGAAACAATATTACCCTGTTGAAAACTACAACGACCAATACATGAGATGGACCACATTGCATCAAGAGAGGGACCAAACAGTGTCAGAGTTAACAAAGATATTTCATAACTTGCGCACCAAGCTGGGTATCAAAGACTCTGAGAAAAATCTAGTTATAAAATATATTGGGGCTCTATATATGTACATACAAACATAAATGGAGTTTCTAGACATCTCATCACCGGGAGCTGCTTATTGATATGCTTTCAAAATCGAGCAAAAATTTAAGTAGAGGAGTAAGTGGGAGTTTCGATCTATGAATGCATCATAGAAGAAGCAGGGCAAAGGAAACCCTATCCCATAGAACAAAGGACAAAGAAAGGATGGACAACTAGTATAAGCCACAAGCAAAGAAGGGTAATGGAAGACGAAGAAAGACGTTGGGAAGTGGTGCGAGTTCCATAAAATCCCCTGACACATCACTGATAAATGTCACTCGAAGCAGTCATTGGTGGTTGAGATGAAAGCCCCAAAGTTAGATCCAGGCTCTGACTATGATTCAGAGCCAGACAAGGGGAATTGGATCATTGATGTAGAACCCAGTGCCACAATCGCTACCACCAAGGTCCAGCCAAACGAACAAGAAGAGTCGAAGGAAGGTGAGCATCTTTTCACTTGAAAATATGGGTGAAGGGTGCCCCATTGTTTTTAATTGTTGATAGCGAAAGCCAAAATAACCTAATCTCAACAAAGGTCATCAAGCAGTTGGATTTCCCAACAACGCCACATCTACAACCATACAATATTGGATGGCTAAGCCAAGGATGATATCTTCATTTCAATAAATAGTGCCACTTGCTCGATGGAATCAATCCCTTCAAGGATGAGGTATTGTGTGATGTTGCCCCAATTGAAGTTTGTGATGTTCTTTTAGGCCAGCCATATATGTGGAAACATAATGTTGTATATGATTCTAGACCTCGTAACTTTGGGCAAACAATTATACAGGATACCAGAGGTAGCTCCACCTACCACAATTTCTTTGGTCTCAGCTAAGCAATGCAGGAAGGTCATCTCCTAGACTGTTACGAGGAAAATCTCTCTATGGCTAGGGTAAAGAACAACAGACGGAAATGACTGCAGAAATCAACTCTCTTCTCAAGTATGTTATGTAAACAAATATGCTAGCAAGACAAGATAAATGGACTACCTCGTCCAGACGTTCGATGAAGTCCACCATTGAGTACTTGACCCAAAGAAGTATACTTGCAACTAGTCCTCAACAACCAAGCAAAGCAAGTATATGGTGATAATAAATTATGTTAGCACATTAAATAGCATAATCCATTAACAAACATGACAAATACACCCATGGAATAATAATTCAAATATTTGCAAGATATCAATTGGACGGGAAAATAGTATTTCTATTAATATATGATCAGCAGAAGTGAAAATGTTACAGACTTCCGTGTCAGCATGGTTCGGAACCGTGAAACTAAGTTCCTTCCAGTTGAGCCTCCACCACTTCAATTCTCCACCAAAGGCAAGCTCATAAAATAGAAACAATGAGGTTCTCAATCAATAGGGGAAGAGCTTAGGGGCTGAACACTGTGTTCAGAATTAAAGGACAAAGGGATGTTGACTCAATATGAAGTAAATAATTTCTCCAGAGTAACTTTGCTCTCAAAGTTGAATTCTTTCTCTTATTTTCCATAGCTCGGAATTGGCCCATTTATAACCTTCAAATGGAACTGAAGGGTCGAGTCGGAATGTTTCCAGTATATGAAAGGTCAAGGATCATAGATCTCTTGTCGTGACATGGAAACCCGACATTAATTTTCATTTTTTGGTACAAATCCCGATGTACACGGGTTGTAGTGGTGCAGCCTGCATATACACATGTTGTATAGTAGGCAAGATGCATACATGTGGAAAAAGATGTATTTTTAGCTCTGGTATTTACAAACAGGGATGATAAGTCTGCATAGGGAAATGGAAAAGACATTATGTGCAAGATTGCATAAGGTGAGGAAAATATTGCTATAACAGATGCCCCCTAATGTGCGAGGTCAGAGGAGTATCTGCGATGGCCGAAATACATTATAAACAACCCAGAAGTGGAGTGATGGGGAACCAGCCAGAAGAACTAGTTACTCATTACATTTAGTATTGACTTTGCATACATGGCCGCCAATAGAATTACACCACAAATCCATGTGAAAATATACCAAACAACTATCCATGGCCATGAATAGGCAAGTACAAATGCAGTTACATGACAAAAGTTTTCATAGTCACGAACAAGGCCTAGTAAAACCAATCTCAAAATCAATCTGAAGATATCTGTATACAATGGAGTATAATCTGATCTCCCATGATTACTGAAGTCATATAGGTACTGGTCCAATGAAAAGGAAGCAACAACTCAAGAAAGTTGCATCTACATACTGATGTCTTCAAGTCTTCTACATAATCCGCTAAGGGTGCAAGTCTACATCATGTGAATAAAGGAGTTGAGGTCGAACACAATGAAACATCATTTGACTAGTGGTCATTGAGGTATATCGTTAACAAACGCGAGACAACCTATCAATAATGAAAGTAGGTATCAAGGCACCGAGTACATTCTTACAAGTGTGAATAAAGGAGTTGGTGTCGAACACCTGAAGAATCCATCAATCAAGAGACATTGATGTATTCCCAACTGTCAATGGCGAGAGAACCTGCCACTAATGACTGCAAGCCTCAAGGTACTCATAAGACTCTAAGTCTTGTTTCTAGAATAGATGAGTTGAAGTCGATGGAAGGAGACCCACTGAAAGAAGAGCATTAAGGAATCTCTCATCGGTCAGCACGAGGTACAAAGCAAGATCTTCATGATTTGGAGGAAATCGGACGAAGAACATGTTCACAAACCAACGAACTTGTGCGTCTTTCGTGTGTGCCAAGTGCAAGCAGCACATGAAAAATACCCTCTGAATAGCAGCCAATGAGGAAGACTGCTAACAAAGGTGAGGAAACCACCAATAAGGCTAATGGCATCCAAGACACTGCATGAATCCCAATGTGTGAATAGATGTATTGTCGTCTAACATAAGGGAAGCCACCCAGTCAATGACCAATAATGAAATGTCGACTTTTGGGTTCGATGTTACCTACCGATGATGAAAGTAGGACCAGGGTGCGTGATAGGGCTATTGTATCATCTGATTCTAAGACAAACTGAGGGTATGTATGACATGCAAAGTCAATATTTCTGAGAAGTGGCCAGCATAGGTTGATAGAATTCCTTTGAACAAGAGCATGAGACATATGGAAGATGTTGATTAAGGTTGGTTGTCATTGATGTCAACCCTTGAAGAAAGCCACGTAGCACAAAGGTTTGAGTAATGGACTCAATATTGTTTGATGTAAATATGACTCATTATTATTTTTTCATGGTTGATAAGAAGTAAATATGGATGAACTCCAAAGTGGTCCCCTTATGGTGAAAGCCCTCATGGGAAGACGCTTTGTGGAGTAAGAGAACCCATGCTTAA
>ML799279.1:503459-577471 GCA_009831015.1 Picea engelmannii
GAAACAAGTAGTTGATGAGTTGGCACATACATGAGGTGTATAGTTGATGATGTTAGTACATATTGATGAGTCATAGTTGATGAGTAGTTGACATATGATTGATACATACTTGGTACATGGTTGAATGCACTTGTTTATGGTACAGGTTGATTGCAGGTTGGTGCATGGTTGATGCACTTGTTTATGGTACAGGTTGATTACAGATTGAGGTACAGGTTGATGCATGGTTGATGCATGGTTCAGATTTATTGGTACAGGTTTACAGTGGTATATCTCACAGTGATAGTGTGACAGTGGTTCCATCATTCTACTTCTACTTCAGGGTGGTAGGATCGGGAAAGGACAGGTGGTTGTAGCCACCTTCCGGTTGTAGTCGGAGAACATTGGGGGTTGTAGCCAGAGAATTGGGTAGTTGGAGCTTCCCTCATGTTGTAGCCTGAGAAACTAGGGTGTTGGGGCCTCCTTCCAGTTGCAGCTGGAAAACAAAGGAAGTTGGTGCTTCTAATGAATGTAATTCTTCAAGACATATAAGAAAAAACATTATGTGGTTTTCTCCCGATTTGGGTTTCCACGTAAGACACTGGTGTATTGTGTATGTGTGTGATTTTTTATTTCTTACTGCTCATTATTGGATAATAATTATAAATTGATATAACATTTGAAGAAAAAGGATTATAATTATGTTATTACTGATTCACCCCCCCTCTCAGTAATCCAACAATGTGTGAATAGATGTCTTGTCATCTAACATAAGGGAAGCCACCCATTCAATGACCAATGGTGAAATGTCGACTTTTGGGTTCAAGGTTACCTATCGATGATGAAAGTAAGACCAAGGTGCATGATAGGACTACAATATCATGTGATTCTGAGACAAACTGAGGGTATGGTTGGCATGCAAAGTCAAGATTTTTTAGAAGTGGCCAACACAGGTTGATAGAATTCCTTTGAACAAGAGCATGAGACATATGAAAGACTCTGGAAGCATAGACTCAATAATGAAACCATGAGATGCAGGAGGCATCAATGACATTCTCTATAGGGACTAGAAAAATAATCAGTCGGTAGAGAAGACTCTGTAACAAGCTCAACTTCCTAAGGCCATGCTAATCCCAAAATTATGATGACAAATGGACTCAATAACTTTGTGCTTTGTTCAAAGGCGACACGACTGCTACCAATACAAGATAATACTCCCTTCTCACCCGTATTTTTTTGTTTTTTCATAGACAAATGAATGTTATGATACAGAGGAGGAAACAAGTGTCACAAGTAAGAAAAACTAGTTTGTGCAGTGGAACATACCTATTCTCAATGCAAGGAGATGCATGCGGGAGATGGACACTCAGGGGAATGTTCCCTCCTAGGTATAGGGTGTCAAATTGCGAAGGATAGTAACGAGGCTTTGCTTAGTTGAGGATGCAAAAACTATTGAGGCAAACGGTTTATAACACAAAGCGAGAACCGACTATAGGCTCAATACTGCAAGCAAGGGCATGAGATGCAATCACAGCTTAACGCCAAAAAATGTCATTTTTATGAATTTTAGTCTACTTGGTGTGAAAAATGGATAAACTTGTGCCAAATAGACGTCCTTTCAGATCCAATTTATGAGTGTGAAAGAGACAAATTCACTTGGCAATCTTTTCACTTTTTTAAGACGAGTTGGAAAAGAGCTTAAATTAAACTCGATTGGGACTCCTCTATGTATAATGCAGCATGTTTATGAGTGAGAAATGAGGCTTAGCATAAATTCATGTACTAGCTATAAGGGACTCCCAGTCCTAGGAAAAAATCTCTACATGGGAACCAAATGCAGGAGGGGAGATAACTAGGGCACCCATGTTTGGTAAGTCTCTACTACTTGATAACGACACTACTTATAGCAGATGGAAGTTTTTGTGTCGCAACAAATGGGTTCATACCTAAAGCATAAAAAGTGACAATTATAGGATGATGTTAAAATGCATGATGGAATGGATACCTATCCTATATGCTGGGTAGTGAAAATACTTGCCCCTGGTGACGAACGACCAACATAACGTTGAAATCCACAAGAATCCCTGGTGAAAACTACAAAAATCAACTCAATCCACCTTTGTATTAGTCCATTAGGTCAAAAAATGACTCAAAACTACAGAAAGTGAGTAAAAACTGTTATAAATAGTAACAAAACCAAAAAATTACTATACCATTTTGACCTTTTACCCAAATAGTGAAAATTGGACCAAATTACCTCCAAGATTCAACTGGTGATTGTGGGAGAATCAGGCGAAGAAATCAAAAACCGTCTAGACCAGGTGATTCCTCTTCCCCTCCTCTTCATTTCTAGTGGATTAAATTTTTAAATTAGGTTTCAAATTTTGAGTAACTTAGGGCGCAAATTGTGTAAATTGGTGTACGTGGGCTATCACTTATCGGGTTGCGTATATGATGGGTTATAAGCGACTGTGCAAACTAAAGGGCGTGTATACCCAGCCCTATATGTGACTTTAAATGAAGCAGCTTGCGTACAAGTACATAATCAATAAATTCTATGGATGCTAACTCAAATTTTGACTTTCATCGGGTAGGATGGTTCTAGAATGGAGGGAAACGAAGCGCAAGGAGGTAGATGTTGTTGTAGACAAAGATCTGGGGGCCCAAATGGCCTTCAGGAGATGTGGCTTATATAAATTTTGGGCACTCAAAGGGATGAGGGCCCAGGTGAGGTTTCTTGAGATGATTTTGGGTTACTGGGACCTTGATAGTGAAAGCTTCAACCTCGATGGGCAACCATTGAGGATTGAAGTAGAGGATATCTACTTTTTTACTGGATTTTCATGCCGGGGAGAAATTGTAAACCTTAAATCATGGGGATCAAGGAGTAGAATGAAAATAGAGGAGTACATAGATGCCCATCGTGTAGTAGGGACTCTGAAGGTCCAGAATCAACTCCACATCCGAGCAATAAACAATATCAGCCTGAATATTGTTGTCCTCGTGTTGACCAGGATCAAAGGCTCGACTTCGTTGCACCAGGCATCAAGGTTGCTTATGTTCTATGCAGTAGAGTGATTGAGAGCCACAGTATATGATTGGTGTACCTCACTACTGGCTAATATGAAGAGCCAGTTGACAGAGTGCAAACAGGGTAGCAAGAGGAACTTTGGTTTTGCCTCTATCTTATGCAGTTTCTTCTTCGAGCAGGTTCCAGGTTTGGGACCTAGAGTCGAGATTCTTCCAAGAGGACCTTGCGATCCATCCATGGCACGGTGCACTGAGGTAATGAGACAACAGGGAGGAGGTAGGGTGCCCACACCCTACAACGAGGATTTCTTCTACTGGTGGCAGTGATAGCTCATTTCTCTAGATAACTATCCCTATGCAGGGATCGACTTCATAGGGGATTCGGACATGCCACTCCCACCAGGGATCGCCTACGGGGACATATGTATGTCAAATGTTTTTAAATATTTTATTTTTTTGTATTTTTGTATAGTAGAACAAAAATATTTTTGAATGGTGCTTGAGTACTAACTAGACACTTGTGTAATGCAGATGTGGGTCTGCGACGGCTAGAAGGGCTTCCTCAACATCATCGGAGGAACCGGGGAGACGAGGCGATGAGAGGAGAAGCTGAGAGAGTCCTACAAAACATGCAAGGCAACCTGTCTCATTTGACTCATACGATTCTCATGGTTTAGGTAGAGGATTTGTCGGAAGCCATGCAGCGGCAAGTGATTGGTATGCCCAGAGCTTGGGTGCGACTCTTTTGGCATCTCACAAACATCGTATTTTGTTACCATGACACACATTCAACAACACAGGTGTAGATGTCGTGGATATCACAGTATCAACTGTATATGTGTATTGAGAGTATTAGCCCCAATTTTGTACTATAAACACCATATTTTTTTGAGATATATATAAAACAAGGATCTTCAGCTTTACTTATATTTATAATGTGTACATTCATGAGATGATTTTCTTTTCTTTAGTTACGTGACAAATGCCAATCTAAAACGAAATTAGCATAAGCATTAGATACATGATTAGAACTCCTAGGAATGTGATAATAAGTAATAAAATCAAATTGTCATTCTAAAAGATGTACCTGTAGGAATCATCAGAGTAAAGTAGGATCAGGCACATGATAACTGTCGTTCAACTGACATACTACTAACTAGGAATCCAAGCGAACTTCTAAAGAGCGAATACCATGTGAGATAGGATCGCGAAAAAGTTCTATAATGGCACCATATTCGGCCGGATTATTCATGGATGGCCCTAGGCATACGCCACCTAAAGACACCAGTAGACCCTCAGGTGAGTAAACCACCCAAGCGACGAAAGCCAAGTTCCTTGTATAACGAATGGCTCCATCTACGAATCCTAGGTAGACCAAAGACTCCATTGACATATGCCAACCAAGTGAAAACTCAATAATCAAGTTGAAGACGAAAATAAAGGGAAAAGATATATACACTAAAGTACATTAGTATACAAAGAGTTATGCTTGAGCTTGGGGCTCAAGCATAATATATTTTCAAGTAGAGCCCATTCTTGGGCTCAGCCAACATATTCCCTTCACAATCTTCTAACTCATAGGCTCCTTTTTCTAAAACACGTCACACAATATAAGGACCGTGCCACATGGGTTTAAACTTGCCTGCCCCTAGTGTTTCTTTGGCTTGAACATATAAGAAGACCAAGTCACCCTCAGTGTACAACCGAGGATAGACAAACTTATTGTATTGAACCTTGACACATCTTTTGTCTACCTCGATAGTCATAGAAGCATCTCGACGCTACTCGTCAAGACTCTCTAGGTGTACAAGGCATCGCTCGAGATCGGAAGTGTCAGGTAGGAGCGTGACTACCAACTTAAGAGAAGGGATTTCACATTCAATAAGTAAAATTGACTCCACACCATGTACTAACTAAAAAGGGGAAAATCTGGTGGCAGTCTTGACCGAGGTTTGGTATGCCCAAAGTGTGGGATATAGCATAATGTTCCAGTCGAACTTACTCTGGATGACAGGTTTTTGCAGAATGGTCTTGAGAGACTTGTTGAGGGATTCTACTTATCTATTCGCCTGGGGGTAATAAGGAGAATAATGACCATGTCTAAACCCTAGCTTAGATGCTAGTTCTTCCATCATTTCATTCTGAAAGTGATTGCCATGATCAGTGACAATCTCACTCGGGATACCGAACCGGGCTATAATTTGATTGAATATGAAGAAGGCGACAATATTCCCATTGGATTTAACTGTAGGCATGGTCTCGACCCACTTATTAAAGTAGTCGATGACCACGATAATGTGTTGATTCCCTCCAGCCGAAGTTGGGTTGCAATCCATGAAGTCTACCCCCCACTTGGTGAAGGGACCGACAATAATGACTGGCTGAAGAGGGGTTGGATGCAAGTGCATTTTCTGAGTGAACACTTGGTAGGGGTGAAACTTCTTAACTGCTTCAATACAATCTTTAAAGATAGAAGGCCAAAAATAATTGGCTCGCAAAAATTTTTGGGTTGTCGCAAGCCTAGATAGACGACCACTACAAGCCCCATTGTGGCAATCATTCAAGACTGACTCGGCTTCTCCATGAGTTAAAAAATAGCCCAAGATATTGTCTATTCCTCGATGATATAAAGTGTCATCGACGATAGTATATATCTTAGCTTGGTACCTTACACATCGTCGGTCATCTCGTGAGAGATGTTGAGGGAGCTTCAAAGTTTGAAGATAGAGAACAATGTCTCCATACCAGGGGTGGGACAACGAGACAATAAAAATGTGTTCATCCGCAAATGAATCAACATGGATAACATCCTCATCTAATCATGGAAAGTCGGATATTAACTCTGCGAAGACCAGTGATTTCTTGGATTTCGCAGAAGCGAAATCGAGATCAAACTCTTGTAAAATGACAATCCATTTATTATATTTTTCCCCTATGATACGCCTAGTAAGGATGTATCGAAATGGATTGACATAGGTAACCACAATAGTCTTGCAAATTAATATATAATGACGTAAAAGTTGAACTGTGTGAACAGAAGCCAAAGCTAGCTTTTCAACGTGAGAATAATTAAGTTCAGGACCGACTAAGTTTCGACTAAGATAGTAGACGATGTGCTCGCGGAGCTCATCATCCTCCTGAACCAAAATCATACCAATCGTCTCCTCATATGCGGTGATATAAAGAAAGTAATCCCTGCTATAGTTAGGAGACTTCAGTAGAGGCGTCGATACCAAGGCTTTCTTCAAAGCATCAAAAGACTCCTGGGCTCGTTCATCCCAGATAAAAGGGGTGTCCTTCTTCAAAAGATGCATGAAACCCTTAGTGATATTGGCATAATTTACTATAAACCGACGTAGAAATTTAGTTTTCCCCTGTAAACCTTGAAGTTGTCTAATAGTGCACGCGGGGGGGGGGGCGCAATCGAAGTATTGCCTCAACCTTTAACGGATCTACCATGATCTCGGTCTCAGAAACTAGAAATCCAAAAAGACGACCAGACCTAACGCAAAAGATGTACTTGTGAGGGTTCAATCGAATTCTATAGTAACGACATCTTTCAAAAACAAGTCGAAGGTGCGTAGCGTGATTCGCTCTCTTACGAGACTAAGCAATAAGATCGTCAAGATAAGCTTCGACTATATGCTTAAGATCATGAAAAGTGAAGTTCATGGCACGTTGGAAGGTTGCTCCGACGTTTTTAAGGCCGAAAGGCATTTTTCGATATGCGAAAGTACCTCAAGGACAAATAAATGTTGTCTTGTGTTGGTCCTTAGGTTTAATTTGAATTTGGTTATACCCTAAAAATCCATCCATAAAAGAAAATACTTTACTTCCCACACACTCGTCGAGAATCTGATCGATGAAAGGTGTCAGGAAGTTGTCTTTAGGACAGGCTTTGTTCAGGTCACAAAATTCCATACATACATGGATAGTTCCTTGCTTCTTATTCATAGGAATGGGATTGGATTCCCATTCATTCAAGGGAACCGGGTAGATGACGCAAGTATTAAGTAGCTTCTCCACCTCTGCCTTAATAGCATGGGACTTCCGGGAATTGACAGCTCTAAGACGTTGCTGAACAAGTTTAGCATCCGCATAAGTTCTAATCTCATGCTCGACAATATGAGGCTCGATTCCTGGCATCTCTTCGTATGACCAAGCAAATACATCTTGGAATTCCTTAAAGAGTTCGGTGTAGATTAGGATTTCCTCTGGCGAATAATCTGTATCGATATGTATGTTTTCAATTTTGCCAGGGGTACGAGAGATATCGATCATGACAGTAGGAGAAATACTCGCCATATTTCCTTCGGCATAAATGTCATGCATATCAAGTGGAACTATGACGTGACCGACTATCTCACTCAAAGTAGATCGAAAGTCATCTTGTTCGATTCTTTCAAGCTTTGGGAGAAAATAAGAGCGGTGATGCATATCGTCCCAAGGTTTGTTGGAACCATTCATGGATTCGATGATAACTTCATCTGAAGGCAAAGTCTCATCAAGGCAGTCATGTGAACAAGACAACGAAGTGGCCCACACAGGCCTAAGAATGGATCCTCCTCATCCATCGGTGACGTAACAGGATTGGGATCGACAGAAGAGTCAAGAACAACTTGATACACAATCTCCGCTACCGATAGTGGCATGGCCATTCTAGCATGCGACTGACATTCACAAGATGAAGTCGGGGAAGATAGGGTCCACAGATCACTAAAATAGGATGTGCGGAAAGGAATGGACCTCCTTATCGAAACGGGCCTACTGGACATGGCGTAAATGTGGTGAATCAGTGTCGTGAAGTCGAAAGTACCCATAAGGGAAGAATGCAATCCAACACCGACATTCTTAGTTGTCAGCTGAGAATTGTCTATCACAGGGATCGATGGTCCAACAGATGCATTGGGACTAGCATACACAAAGGATAACTGGTCGATCGTCGCGATCTTCCCTTCATGAGGGAAAGAAAGAGTACGTAATATGAACGATAGGATGACGACCATGGCATAGGTCCAATTGCATCCTAGTAACAAGTTATAATCGAGAGGCGCATCAACTACCTCCACCTCCACCTCTACCATCTTCCCACCTAACTAGACCGGAAAGGTAGGAAGAATATCGTGACGGCGGAAGGAATGACCATCAAAATAAGTCAACATGTTCGATGATTTAGAAAGAGTTGGAGAACCGAGTGCTTTCCAATAGATTAGGGACATCACACATGTAGCAACGCCTTCATCAATAACCGCATGTTTGATGGTATACTTTGAGTACCCCACATGGATTTGGAATGCCACATGGTAAGGCAAGCGAGGCTTCACATCTGTGACGTCAAACTTGATAACTTTTGAGCCACTGGGTTCTAGAGCTCATAACATAGATAGTAAGGAATTCCTTTGTGAAGGACACATCTGGAGTATCTCCAAAGCCGACATCGCACAAGAGGTTTGACCCAGGTCCTCAACAATAGAGTAGTTTTGGGAGACTATAACATTTGGATTGTGGGTAGAGCGCTTGAGTACTCCTTTCAAAATATAAGGCGGTGGCTCCAGTTTTTCAATATGTAAAGTCATCTCCGGAGGAGTAGGAGGAGATTATAGACCAGGTATAGCTTGTTAAGAGATATAATCTCGAGATTGAGTGGCTACATTAACTTTCACATCGACTATATTGATACACAAACCATCGTTGTCTTGCAACGACAGGTTTTGACTCCCACCAGTCGCATTTCCAGCATTTGAGGAACTCGAGGCCATGTGTTGGTTATTTGGAAATGGATTTGTCAGCACAACGGGTGGTAGAGATAATAGCCTGGCAGCTTCTACAAGTTTGGGGCATAAATGAGTAAGGTCGTCGTCTGTACAAATCTTACAAGGAAATTTCACCTTACATCTTTCTCTCTTGCCCTCTCTAGAATTATTATTCATCTTCTCATTATTACCATTGTCCTTGGGTTTATTATTATTTTTCCCACCCTTACAATTATTTTGTCCTTTCTTTTTATTCCCGCCTGGTTGTTGGTTACCATTAGGGCCTGCTGATGATTGCACAGATTGTACATCCGTCGATTGAGTGGGGTTGGAAGACACAGACAAAGTTGGCCCTTTTGCAGACTGGTTTAGAAACAACTCTTTCAAATGTCTTGTCACCGAGTCTGGGGATTTTACATTGGCGGAGCCTACAATGCCATCGGCATGAGGTTCGGGCTTTTCTCTAAGGTCATAAGTAGACCACGGTGCGTCCGAAAGAATGTGGTATAACATCCCAGACTAAGCATATATCAGATCTAACTATTGGGATTTAAAGATCGCTTCTTCCTCAGTGGTAACCCTGAATGTAGAAACATCCTTTGAGATAGGAGGGTGAAAAGACTTAAGGAACCATTCTAAAAGAAAGGTCAAGGGTATGGAGGTCTTAATCAACCTCTTTCATCTACACCACTCCTGGATATGATCCGAGATATGAGTGGTCGTGTCCTGGCATAAAGTTGGAAGAAGTTTTAGGCCAACATCATAAGGAACCAACAATTGGAAGTGGTTAAGGAAGACCAACACCATCTGACTAAAGGTCCCATATGCCCCCCTACATAGCTCGATATACCATTTCGCAGCAACTCCAATGAGGGCGTGTTGAAATAATCTTAACCGAATAGAATCGTCATTAAGGGAATTTGAGGAACACCATAGGTGAAAGGTAGTAATGTGATCACTAGGATCCTCGCCATTCTTACCTTCAAATTTTGGAATGTCTGAAGGAAGCTTGGTGGGGATGGGGGGCCATGTAGGATCGTGAATCATAGGGTCATTCATCAACTTAGACAAGTCTGGCAGATTGAGCATGGCTAGAAAAGGGAGACGACATTGGGGCATCTAGCCCCAAGCTCTCTAGAAAGATTGTGTTTGAGGAACTGCAGCCCATCCAGGGTTCTGGTAAGCATCATGGCCTTGTCCGGGATTGTAATCCCTCCTCTAGGTTAATTCATAAAAGGTTGGTTGGGCATCATTCCAGTAGGAACGTTTTGATGGGGGTTATAAAAATTGCCCCCAGCTGGATTGGATCCTGGTTGGGGGTTCCCCAAAGCATGAAACTAACCTCCTCTGGGTGTGAATCCAGAGGATAGAGGTGGATTTTCCTTGCCAAAGGTGTTGTTCAAAATTGGCACCGAGGAGGTAGGGGTATAGGACGAAACTTGAGTAGAATCTTGTCCGCCAGGTTGGTTGTTCCACCCAGAAGCAAGAGGATTAGACCCGGGATTAAAAGCAATAATGCCTCCCATATTAGGAGTCGTTTGAGGGATTTGAGAAGCACCAAATGAAAAGAGAGTATAAGGACGTGTAGTGCCCCCAAGCCCAATGCTAGAATTAGGGCCAGCAGCTGGGATGGCCTTCAAAAATTGTGAAGTAAAGTTCAGCATACCATAGGAAAAAGGACTAGAGGCCATAGGTATGGAATGAACATTATAGCCCGATGAGTGGCCCAGAGACCCAAAAGGGTTCGAGGTAAGAGATTGAGCATTCTCTATAGGCCGAACCATAGTAATGATAGGTGCCTCCGACACTACAACCATTGTGGTTACAAGAGTCGAAGGGGTGCCATTAATTATAATGGGTGTGGGAGTTGAAGGGCTCTCAGTGTTCTGAAGACTAGTTTCAGTACTCATCCTTGTAGAATCACAAGTCTGAACAGTGGAGGTGTGTGTACCATGCCTAATAACTCTACGCCTTTTAGAAGGCAAAGACTAAAAATACGGTGGTAACTATAACAAGCGACGGGACCAACGGGGACGCTGGTCTGACTCCACGATGACTTAAGACTCTAAAGACAAAAAATAAATCCTAAGGCCAACTAGTGATCAAAGAGCAATCCAAAAGTCAAACGACCAATATGCACACAAATGGGGTAAAGTGGTTGAAATTGGCCTCCCTCCCTAAAGAAAGTATGTCTCTCCCAAGAGGGGCTTGAGATTCCTTGCTAAAGATTGGAGGTAAGAAAATCAGTTATAAGGGCCCTCGTGGGCTTAAAAACCAGTCGGTCAGATCCCCCCGGAGAGGTAATCCTCCATAAAGGTTGTGTGTTGTCCAACCCTTATCTGACCCAGGGTACCTGCAGAATAACCCTTGCAAGTAACCTATGTGGCACCTAAGTCAAGCAACTAAGAAACCAATGCATAACCGATGCATAGGCAAGTAGTAGTAAGTCAGGTCTACTGTATGGGCAGGGTAGCAAAGCCTGAAACCTTGAAAGTATCGCCTCTCATGGAAGTAAAGGCACTAGCAATATCCCCATATACAAATAGATCCCCAGAAATATCTTTGACGCTAAGAAGGTATCGGGGGGATATCCCTTCAACCAACCTCGTGTGACAACATGATTAACTCCAGTGTGAGAAGAGCCTCCTGGTATTACCAATTATACAACGGATTTCTCCACTCCCTTTGTTAGACACATATGTTGATTTAATTGCCTTGGAGAAGTTTACTCACAAAATCATATTCCAAGGCACTAAATCCTAAGCTGGTTTGTGCACCCTAGAAAATAGAATCGTGACTAATCAATTTTAAATTATAGCCTTAATTTTAGTGGCCATGACTACTCAAAAAGGTATGGCAGAGAAACTCATGATGTTATGACTCAGCAAGAAAAGTAAATATGAAAATAATGCAAAGTCCTAACTTCAACTTTCAATGAATGGTATGCTTCTAAAAACAAATTCCATTTTCAATTTCATCTCTACAATTATGAAGTAAAAATGCAATCTTTCATTACATGCACTAAGCTAATGACCAAGACTCAAAAGGTAAAAAAATGCCAAGTAATACAAAATGCCTAATATTTTTGTATTTTCAATATAAGAGAAATGAAAATGCATGGACTGAACAACAACTTGATATATAAAACTCTACTATGTATAGAAAGAGATAACTCAAGCAGAATACCAAGGAGAAAAACACCCAACCCAATGTACAAGGAAAATCAAAATGAAAAGGTGACGAGAAAGACTCTGCCCAAAAATTCAACCACAGACAGGTCTCATGTCATCCCATAGGCACTTAACAGTCACTACAGAGACCCAAGAAGGCTCAACAAACATCAAATCCCACCCAACAACCACCAAACCCAGCTAACAAGCAAAGAAAGTTGATGTATGTCACTTTTCAAGGAAACAGAGTGTATGTACGCAGCTTGCAGAGGGACAGCTCGTGTATATACACGACTATCAAGCCAAAAACCATGTATATGTTTCAAAAACAAGGCCAGGCAAGGGAGAAGGCTAAAAAACTCAGACCCGGAGTGAAAAGAGGCTGTCAAGTAATGATACAACAAGAAATGCAATAGGAATGAGAGCAATCGAAGGATAAAAGTACTCCAAACCCTAAGAAAGAAGATTCAATCCCCAGTATGGTCGCCAATTCTGTTACGAGGAAAATCTCTTTATGGCTAGGGTAAACCACAACAAACGAAAATGACTGTAGAAATCAACTCTCTTCTCAAGTATGCTATGTAAACAAATATGCTAGCAAGACAATATAAAAGGCCTACCTCATCCAGACGTTCGATGAAGTCCACCGTTGAGCACTTGACTCAAAGCAATATACCTGCAACTAGTCCTCAACAACCAAGCAAAGCAAACATATGGTGATAATAAATTATGTTAGCACATTCAATAGCATAATCCATTAATAAACATGACAAATACGCCCATGGAATAATAATTCAAATATTTTCAAGATATCAATTAGACGAGAAAAGAGTATTTCTATTAATATATGATCAGTAGAAGTGAAAATGTTACAGACTTTTGTGTCAGCAAGGTTCTGAACCGAGAAATTAAGTTCCTTCCAGCTGGGCCTCCACCACTTCAATCCTCCACCAAAGGCAAGCTCATAAAATATAAACAATGAAGTTCACAATCAATAGGGGAAGAGCTTGGGGGTTGAACATTGAGTTCAGACTTAAAGGACAAAGGGATGCATACTCAATATGAAGTAAATAATTTCTCCACAGTAAATTTGCTCTCAAAGTTGAATTCTTTCTCTTCTTTTCCATAGCTCAGAATTGGCCCATTTATAGCCTTCAAATGGAACTGAAGGGTCAAGTCAGAACATTTCCAGTATATGGAAGGCCAAGGATCATAGATCTCCTATCGTTACATGGAAACCCAACATTAATTTTCATTTTTTGCACAAATCACGATGTACGCGGGTTGTAGTGGTGAAACCTGCGTATACGCATGTTGTATAGTAGGCAAGATGCATACATGTGTAAAAATAGGTATTTTTAGCTCTGGGATTTACAAACAGGGATGATAAGTCTGCATAGGGAAATGGAAAAAGGCCTTATGTGCAAGATTGCATAGGATGAGGCAAATCTTACTATAACATAGACTGGGAAATTTTTCATCTTCATGATTCGCTCTCAAAGTGAAAAGAAGGTCACAACCACATCAATGTCCTCTGCACATGGATTTTCTACACAACAGAAGCAAGTGGACAAAGTCATGGAAGAATACCAAGACATCTTCACCTCACCTACCTTGTGCCTCTACACTATCAGGTCAAGCATTCAATCTATATGATCCCCGATGTGCCTTTACCTAATGGGCCAGTATATCAAAAATGTCCTAGAAAATGAAGAAATCAAGCACCAGATTCAAGAGATTCTCCAAAAATGGCACATTTGACCAAGCTCCTCACCTTAAAGAACTCTAATCATGCTTGTGCAGAAGAAAGATTGGACATGGTGACTATGTATTGATTACGTAGCTCTAAACAAAATGGCAGTCGGGAATCAATACGCAATTCCCCAAATTGATGACCTTCTCGACCAACTCAAGGGAGCCAAGTACTTTAGTAAGATTGATCTGAAGTTTGGCTACCACCAGGTCCCAATAGAATAGACTAGTGTATGAAAGACTGCTTTCAAGTCTAAATATGGTCTCTTCGAGTGGTCGGTCATGTCCTTTAGCTTGACGAATTCCCCAAGTGTTGGGTATGTGTCATATTCTTTACACGACTAGCTTTAGTGACTGCTACGTTGCATCGGACATGTAGGGGGGTTTGACGGGGTCTTTAGCCTCGTTTTTCGTGTTGCCTCGATTATAATGTCCATTGTTGGGAGGTTTTTCGGCACATGGTTTTTGCCAATGGTTTTTTATTTTCGGTTAAGGAATTATGGTTGTTGACTAATCTAAGTCATTGGGTTAGGGTTTTGGATGTCGTTGGCTCCTATATGTATATTGTATTGTAAACAATGTATCACTATGAGTGAATATAGAATATGATGGTTTTCCTGGTTTGGGTTTCCAAGGGAAAGATATATGTGTAATGTGTGTATTTGTCATTGTATCTTTTCTATTCTTTTATTGAAAATCTATTTGCAGTAAAATATTGTACAAGGTTAAAATCTACATTTGGTATCATAGCTTTGTTGGCTTCAGGGGGACACCTTTGGGAGATCTGTGGTATTAATTTTTCAGGTGAAAAGAAATGGCAAGCAGTTCGAAAATGGAGATCGAGAAGTTTAATGGGAAAATTTTTGGGTTTCGGAAGCTCAAGATGGAAGATCTGTTGGTGGACAGAGATCGGTGGATCATGGTGGATCCAAGTACTGCATCTATAGGAACTTCAACAGATGACTGGAAAAAGTTGGATCGGAAGGAGAATAGCACTATCCGATTGTGTCTCTCAGATTCAGTATTACTGAATGTGTCAAATGATGCTACAACCAAATATTTATGGAATAAGTTGGGGAATTTGTATCAGTCTAAGTCCCTAGTAAATAAACTTTTCCTCAGAAATAAGTTGTATAACATGAGGATGAGAGATGGAGACTTGATGGCATAGAATTTGAACACCTTCAATACTGTGGTAAGTCAGTTAGTATCTGTTGAGATTAAAATTTCAGATAAAGATAAGTGTATTAGTTTACTATGCTCTTTACCAGACTCGTGGGATAGTCTGGTTATGGCCATAGGTAGTCATACAACTTCCTTGAAGTTTGATGAAGTGATATCATCCTTGTTGTCGGAGGAGATGAGATGGAAGAGCATGGAAGGACAGAGCACATATGCATTATTTGCAAGAGGATGCTCCCAATAATAAATAGATCTAAGTCCTCAAGTGGGAGATCTAAGTCTAAGGGTAGATCTAAATCTCCCGGAAATTTTGTAAAGGTATGATGGAGATGTGGAAAAGAATGGCACTGCAAGAAGGAATGTAGATCCAAAATTGAGAAAAAGAAGGTATCTGAAGAAGCTCCTTCTACAGAAGAAAAGACCTCCAAGGAAGAAGGAGGGGATGTGTACTTGGATTCTTTAAGCACACATGCAAATCATGAGGCATGGTTGGTTGACTCAGGTGCATCGTTTCAAATGAATCCCCATAGGGAGTGGTTCTATGAATAAGAAAGGTATGATGGAGGTAATGTTTTCCTAGGTGATGACTTGATAACCAGAATCATAGGACGAGAAAAAGTCAATTTTGGGCTCATAGATGGAAGGATTAGAATACTACATGGAGTTCTGCACATCCCAGGTTTGGCCAGAAATTTAATTTATGTAAGCAAAATGGACAATGTAGGGGTAACAACAATATTTGAAAAGGAAACCTGCAGGATGGTTCGAGGAGCAATGGTGTTGTGAAAGGGACTTCGGTTTGGAACTCTGTATAAGCTGCAAGGAATCACTATTAGTGATGGGTGTAATAGTTCCATTGTTCCTGATATTGAAGTTGAAGAAGAAAGAACCCCTATAGTCTATGGAGAAAAGGTTATGTTGTAGCATCAAAGACTGGGGCATATAAGAGAAAAGGGTCTTCGACTACTACACGGTAAAGGTATGGTTGAAGGTATGGCTAGATTCTCTCTGGATTTTGATTTCTGTGAACATTGTGCATATGGGAAGGAGAATCAGGTAAGATTCCCCTCTGGTGCGATGAGGGTAGAAGGAATTTTACAACTAGTTCATGGTGATGAGTTTGGTCCTGTGTCAGTTCCATCGTTGGGAAAATATGTGTACTATGTCTCATGTATAGATGACTTCTTGAGGAATACTTGGATATATTTCCTCGGGAAGAAATTTGACGTCTTTGACAGGTTTAAAGAGTTTAAGGCTCTTGTTGAGAATCACACAGAGAAAAGAATTAAGGTGTTGAGGACATATCATGGTGGAGAGTTATGCGGGAATGAATTTGAATAATTCTGTAAGAAGTGCAGTATAGAAAGGTAGAATACTACTCCATATGCACCTCAGCGGAATGGAGTTGCAGAAAGGATGAACAAGATGTTCATGGAAAAAGCAAGGTGCATGCTCAGTGGTGTTGGGTTAGGGCAATAATTCTGGGCAGAGGCAATGGGTATTGCATGTTACCTGGTCAACAGATCACACTCATCAGTGTTGGATGAAAAAACTCCACAAGAGGTATGGATTGGTAAGAAACCTTCTCTTACACATCTCAAGGTATTTGGTTGTGAGGCCTATGTTCATGTTCCAAAGGAAAACAAGAGTAAGTTAGATAAGAAGGTTGAAAAGTGTATCTTTATTGGGTATAAAGATGGTCTCAAAGGTTATAATCTTTGGAACCCAGAAACTAAGAAGTTTGTGTATAGTCGAGATGTGGTATTTAAAGAAATGAAGGATCTTGTTAAACATAAAGTCCTACAGAGTAAGGAAGAACCAGAGAAAAATAGAGTTTGATTTAAAGGATGATGAATCAGACTCTACAGAATAATAGGAATCAAAAGAAGAAGATCCTCATACTCTAGTATTGAGGAGATCGGTTCGAGAAAGAAGGCTACCGGAAAGTCATAATCCATCTGATTTCCGTTTAAATTTTTCTTTGTCTATTACTGATGATGATCCTAGAACTGTAAGAGAGGCAGTGGGTTCAGAGGATGGAATTCTCTGGAAAAATGCCATGGATGAAGAAATGGTAGCCTTGGATAAGAATGAGGGTTGGGATCTAGTGGATTTACCGACTGGAAGAAAGCCCGTTGGCAGCAAATGGGTATTTAAAAAGAAGCAGAATGGAGAAGTCAAAGTGGAGAAATACAAAGCTCGGTTAGTAGCAAAGGGTTATTCCCAAGTTGAAGGAATTGATTTTGGTGAGATTTTTTCTCTTGTTGCCAAGTTAATTCTATAATATTTATGTTATCTATTGCTACTGCATTTGATTTTGAAGTAGAACAGATGGATGTGAAGACAACATTCCTACATGGGGATCTGGAAGAAGAAATCTATATGAAGCAACCAGAAGGCTTTGTTGTGAAGGGAAAGAAGGAGCTGATATGCAAGATGAAAAAGTCTCTATATGGTTTAAAACAATCACCAAGGATGTGGTATCAAAAATTTGATACTTATATGTTGGGACTTGGCTTCACAAGAAGCAAAGAGGATCATTATGTGTATTTCAAATTAATTAGTGATCATTTGATTTATTTGGTCTTGTATGTGGATGCCATGTTGTTGACAAGAAATAACAAGGAGATTATCCAAGATGTGAAAACTCAGTTGTCCTCTAGGCTCTAAATTTGACATGAAGCATCTCGATGCTTCAAATTTCATTTTGGGCATGGAAATTAAAAGAGATCGGAAAAAGAGGAAACTCTAGTTAAATCAGAGAAAACATGTCGAGACAATATTGCAAAGGTTTAATATGCAGGAATGTAAACTGGTCAAGGTCCCTATTCTTGTTGGTGTAAAGTTATATGTGGATCAGTGTCCCAAGACATGGGAAGAGGAGGAGGACATGTCTAGTGTTCCATATGCGAGTGTAGTTGGTAGTTTGATGCATGCAATGGTCTGTACTAGACCGGACATTACACATGCAGTGGAAGTTTTGAGCAGGTATATGTCAAAACCAGGGAAGGAGCATTGAACAATAGTAAAAAGGGTTTTTAGGTATTTGTGTGCCATTGCTAGCTATGGATTGTGCTACCAAGGAAAACTGGGTTTGGACAGAGTATTAGACATACATAGCTTTGTGGATGTAGACTGGACTATAGATCTAGATCGTAGGAGATCTACAAGTGGGTATGTGTTTAATCTGTTTGGGGGAGCAATGAGTTGGATGAGAAAAAGACGAGATGTAATGGCACTTTCAACTACAAAATTTGAATACATGGCAACCACTCATGCAAGTAAGGAAGCAATATGGTTACAAAGATTTTGTTTAGGTATTAGGTTGGTACAACAAGTTGTAAGGATATATTTTGACAGTCAGAGTGCAATTTTTCTGGAAAAGAACCCAGCTTATCATTCAAAGACAAAGCATATTGATATTCAATATCACTTTGTGAGAGACATGGTTGAAGAAAAGAAAGTGTTGTTGACGAAGGTGGACACTTTGAAGAATGTTGCAGATTCATTAACAAAATCTGTGAGCACTGAGAAGTTCTCTTGGTGTAGAGGATCCATCGGCATTGTTGCCCTGGATTGTTGACTATGTAACCTTGTAACCCCCTATATGCAAAGAAAACAACAAGTGGGAGAATATTGAGTATGTGTTATGTTTTTTTCCTTATTTTTCGTCGCCTCAATTTTGGTGTCCATTGTTGGGAAGTTTTTCGGCACATGGTTTTTGCCGATGGTTTTCTATTTTCGATTAAGGAATTAGGGTTGGTGACTAATCTAGGTCATTGGGTTAAGGTTTTGGATGTCGCTAGCTCCTATGTGTATATTGTATTGTAAACAATGTATCAATATGAATGAATATAGAATATGTTGATTTTCCCAGTTTGGGTTCCAGGGGAAAAATCTCTATGTAATGTGTGTATTTTGCATTGTATATTTTTTGTTCTTTTATTGAAAATCTATTTGCAATAAAATATTGTACAAGCCTAAAATCTACACCAACAACTTTCATGGGGTTGATGGACAACTTCTTAAAACCTTTCACCAATTCTTTTATGTTTGTATATTTGGATGACATCCTTGTCTTCAATGAGAGTTGGAGGATAACACTTTCACCACATTTAGTAGGTCCTCCACACTCTGCAGCAACACAAGATATGTGCTAACTTAGAGAAATTCTCCTTCAACATGAACTTGGACCATTACCTCAAATACATTGTAGATGCACATGGTGTGAATGTGGATCCAACCAAGATCCAAGTCATATGTGACTGCCTAGCCCTGACAACACTAACCAAGTTGTGGAGCTTCTTAGGCCTTGCCAACTTATATCACATATTTGTGTTGGGGTTCTCTCATTTTTCATGGTCCATCATCTAAGTGACCAAGGGTGGTTGCAATGCCAAATTTGTGTGGGCCAGGTCATAACAGAAAGCATATGATGATATGAAACATGATTTATGCTCAGCCCCGATGCTCACCTTACCCGATCTGCAACAACCTTTTGATATTGAGACAGATGATTCAAACGACATTATCGGTGTCGTTCTCACTTAGCATAATCATCTAGTGGACTATCATAGTGAGACACTCTTAGATATTGTCCATAAGTATCCCACCTATGGAGAAGAGATTTATTCCATTGTACAAGCGTGTCGCCGATGGAAGCATTATGTAACATCCCCAGCCACCCACAGGCTGGGAAATTCCACAACTCAAACGCTTTACTTAGCTCTGAAATCGTTCTGTAACATCCTCGACCATCCATGCCGGGCCACGCTGTGCCAAAGAAAACATACGTTCTCTGTGCGGGACATATTGTAACATACTCAGCATCTAAACTGAGCTATGTCACATAAATTTCTATCTGCATGTGATATATCTATAAATACACATATTCACACTGAAATCATCGTAAACATACACATGTATCATATACAAGAAATACCCACAAATATACAGACAGTCATAACCATGCATAAGATAAACCCATAAAACTGAACACGTAAATAATAATGCAACATGTAATTTTATCACCCAAAAGGCACTTATCTTGGTAATAATGTCACCAACTATGTGCAGACAGTCCATGAACCTCCCAGACTTAGACCACATTATTCATCACTCTCAACACTGAGTCACCCCCGAGCTAGGACTAAACTCCACCCGGCCAAAGGGATTCCTAACCAGGCTAAAGGCTCATGGACAACATGAAATACTCTGTCTCAGGTGCTCACTCAACTAACAACCTACAATCCCTCTTTCCCCACATACCTATCCCACCCAAGGAAGTGTGCCACCTCTCTGCTCAACAGTCCCTCGGCTGCCCCACTTCCCTTCCAGGGATTTAGCAACAGGTCGGACAGGAAGTCTCAGATCCCTGTAGCTGCAGTTCAACACCTTCAGTAAGTCCATTCCTAGCCATTCTCTCACCCAGAGAATTGCTCATGGGCCTGACAACCCACCTTTTCAATTTCCCACGGGCCTGACAACCCGCTTCTTCAGTATCCCATGGGCCTGACAACTCGCTTCTTCAGTCCAGCGTCCCAGCTAACCTGCTACACCAACCTCTTTTTCCATGGATACAAGCTCCGTATAGTGACAGAAAGTATGGAGGATAACTGACTGTGTTAGTGAAAAATGGTCATGGAATCATGGCTAAATGAGGGAAGGAATCATGGAAAAGATGATGGTCTGAATGATGGGGAAAGTGTGAAAATGAGCTAACTCCTAACAATATGTATGCATGCTTCCAACTTGACACTTGTCATGTTGGGAGCTACTTTGGCCCACTTGTCCGCTTTGGAACTTAGGATAAAATAATTATCCATACTTTATGATTTAAGAAATATTAATATAATATTCCTTTCTAGCTTAAGCTTGCCTAGATTAGCCCCTTTCCTTAACTTAGCCCCTCCATTTCCCTAACTAGTGGAGTTTAGTTTCTGATCTCTTTTATCATGGTCGGTCTACGCGCAACGATGTATTTTATATTAAATATGAAACATGTACAAAAGCAGGCACACTAGCCATTTAACATCTAGGCTCTTTGACCCAATCAAAACATAAGCATCCTAGCTTATAATAACTACCTCACCGACCTATATAACATATCTTATACACAAAGGCTCTCTGGCCTCAACATCACGTGCACTTAATATGTTGCGTGCAGTATCCTGGAATGTGCACACTTCCTCATTTTACTGCGCAGTACATCCACGCATTATGCCATGAAAGGTGCATCCAAAATTATATCAAAACAACACACTAGCTTAAGTACATTTGTATTTACATTTACAATTGGGTTCGGCCTTAGGGATATTACACATTACATTCTAGGGAAGGGCACAATCATCCATACATATCACAAGCCTATGCAGCTCATGCAGACACAAGGCAAATTACAGAGCGATTGCCATTAAAAGTGGTCCACATAATTCCAACAGTTTCACCTCAACATTAAATATAAGAAAGGGAGAACTATTTGCATCGTTGACTACCTTATTCAACCTCTAGTTGCAACACTAACCACGGTGCTCGACTCTTGCGAGCATGAGACCTCCAGGTGGTCCTGTTATCCCCATTTTGTGGGATAAATAAGGAGATCATGTCTCGAGGCCCTTAGGTTGCAAATATGGAGTACCGAGAGACCACATGACTAGTAGTTTTCACTTGCACATATGGAAGCTCGCTCTATCACCATAATTTGGAGCCATTGTCGTCACATCCACCACACTAGCTAGCTTCTGGAAGACACATGGGTCTTGCTCCATGTGGTACAAGTCAGGTATTGTGGCAAGTAATAACCCTAATATTTGAGGCATTTAAACATGTATTTGATTTTCTTTTGATTATAGAACGTTTGCTTGGACATTATGCTTTTGACCTTGTTTCACCTTGGTGAGTGTCATAGACTTCCTAGTAAGTGACCAACTTTTGGGGAAGGGTTGCAACTAGGGATCCCTTGAGAGGTTATCTTACCAATTCTGACCATACTTACCACTTTATGCTCATTACACTCCCATCATATTGCCCTCTTCTAGGTCCTTTAACTTTAGTGACCCAAGAAGGGCCTATACCTAATTTCATGGGAAGAAGGGGATGAAGGCCCATGGGGATGGTTGTTGGAAAAAGATAAGAGCCTAAAATATAAACCTTCTAGATGCTCACCTAGACAGGTCTTGAGAACGATGAGTTGCTTCTCTTAAAATAATTGAATACCTACACAATATCCAACACATAATAAATATCCTTCTTGAATATAAGACTAACACAAGTGCATTACAACGCTTTACATGGTTACCCCTATGGCACTTTGTGGACCTCTTCTTTCAAGTGACACTGTGTTACCGCCCCCCAAGCTAATCAATTCACTACTGGGATTGCACATGTGTTTGGATCATTGATTAATTAATAAATGGCAATAAATGGGCTTGGAAAAAGGTTACATTGAGGAAGAAGGTGCAACACACCCCCTACAAAGGCACCCATAAATGAGATAATTCGAGCCCCTGTATGTCATGAAACACATTGACCTATGAAGTCTAAAACCCTATCCACCTCATCATCCACTACATGACCTTGAAGGGGCATCCTTGGGAGCATCCCATACTCAAGGGTTCTGGTCTACCCAATAAGAATTTTATGGCACCCCTCCCATACCTAAACTTGGTCAATTGTATAAGGTCTAGGAGCATTTGTTTAATTTGATGAGGTAGTTTTGATGCACATGTTTAGGTGCCTTTTTTATTAGATGTGGTTTTCACTTGCCATGATATTTTGAGTTTAGATCCTTGGAGGGCATGCCTATTTGTTTTGCAGGACCTTGTTGGTGGACAGTTTTGGAGGAACAAGCCTAGATTGAGATTCCATGGGGCTTGAAGCCCACAGGTTGGATGTTAAGGGCCCACATGTCAGATCATGATGACTTGAATTTGGAGGCATAGAAGACATCATGGATGACCTTACCTAGCCCCAATTTCCCAAACGATTTTCCTAGGAGAGGCAAAACATCACTCTTTGGGGCTTGATGTCACCTAGGGCTAGGGTTGGTTGTGATGGAGTTATTTTTCATTGACACTTGGAATTATTTKATGGAGAGAACATGTTGACTTGTGGGAAAAKGATATAKCACAKGAGRAAAAGGCCTTTGGAGGCCAAACGTTCCATCCCCADCTCCAACGAWTYGCTAAATATGMCARAATGTTKCCCTAAAGGGGTGACATCATCTTATTTTAGGGTTTCTAATGTGCAAAARGTGTAAATTAAATATTATTGTTTTGTTGAAGAGGTAAGATAAGGGTTGTTGACCCCTTGTCTTATGTTTTACCCTAATTAAGTGGACAAACTATGTTTTAGACATTTTGTATAAATAGAGATCATGTGACTATCATTCCATAACATAACTCTTCCATTGTGAGAAGTATTTGGCTGAAATTTGTGCCCTCCTTGGGCAACCTTCTCTCTCTTGTGATTTTTATCTTGGTCTCTTTATGCTATTGGTGGAAGAATTAGTACGCTACCCTTTTTGGAGGTTTTCTTTGGCATCTGTGGTGGATGTATCTTAGTAAGCAGAGGTTTATCTTGCCATTTCTTGAACTAGGTAAAGATTTGTCTTGTTGATGCTTCATTGCTTGGTCACAAGTTCAATTTGTTAGATTTCTTGGGGAGTATAAGGATTTACAACCCCAACATTATCTATCATCTTTGTCTATAAGTTATTTGTTGCACTAGGTTATACTAGGAGAAGTAAAAGGGCTTACACCCTCCTAGTATCTCCTAGATTAGCACTTTCTTTCCTTGGGGAGGAAGAGGGTTTACACCCCCAAGGAGATAACATTGCTTAGCTCTTTATTTACTTGAATCCCTAACCCAATAACTAAATGAACTAGTATAATTGCATTGGAGAAATAAAATATTTCATTGGTTATTGTGAAATTTTATGATTTGAAGGTTGTCTAAGTTGGATTTAATTCTTTTCTCGATAAGCTTGATTAAGCCACTAGGGCGTCATATTTTCTCAAGTAATTCTTGTTGTTGTTATAAAACTTCATCTATATCCATTCAGGCTATAGAAACCATAATCAAACTTCTCAAATAACTCTTAAATCAACCACTAAAAGTTGCCTAAATTTTGCCCACATAACCTACTAGGCCTAGCACATCTCTTGGTAGATTTTGGGGAAGTCTTAGTGGATGATTTTCTTGATGTAATAACTTGTTTGTTACAGTCAATAAGGCTGAATAATATCTCTGCAATACTATTGTGTAACAACCTTGTTTCATTGTTGAAGTCTAATGTTATTTTTACTTGAGTTGATCTAGTTGTTTCTAGTTTATCTTTTGTTCTTTCAACTAGACTTTTAGCAACTTGTTTACAGCATTCATTATCATTTTCATTGTTGATATATAGTACTATTAACTGCTACAATAAGGGACAACAAGCCTAAATTGTTTTTCCATCATATATTTGGGCTTGTATCTTCATTTTGTTGGCATGTTTACAGTTGGGAGTGTGCTTGTCATTGATGGTAAGAACAACGATGGCAAACAAGAAAGAAAGGAAGAACAACAACAACGATGGCAGGAGAAGGTTCGGAGGCTGAAACCTTTGAATACTTAGAAAAACCTTCTAAGTCGGAAGACATCACAAGCTCAGGAAGAGGAGAGACAATGGCCATCGGATCAGTGTCCAGACAGGAGGAGCATGCAGAAAGATTGAGCCATTGATCTGAGAACATGATCGACGAACAACGTATAGTTCGGGTCTAAAGATGCGAGGAGTTTACACTCCTGAAAGATTGAGATTTGAAATCCCCAGAATGTGAAGTTCTGTCAACCATCTGATCAATTTCAAGTGGAAGGACAGGATAAGCTAGAAAAGATGCATCGCATAAAGATCGAGTCGTCGATCTAAGATACTGATCAAACGAACAACATTCACTTCGGATATAAATATGCGAGGAGGTTACGCTCCTGAAAGTTTGAGATTTGAAAATCCTGGAGCCCGAAAATCCGAAATGAATAAGGATCGTCGGATTTGGAGATCAGACGATGACCGTTAGATCAAGGATATCTACGTCAGCAGATTACATCAGAAAATCTCGTCCTCGAGGACATCTGGAAGACCACGTCAGCATGGACATGTGGTGGATGCACATAAGCAAGGACATGTGGCACAGTTAGAGAATGACAAGTTTCAAGTTTATTCAGAACTCCAGGTACATGAAAATCACAAATTCGAGTGACATGTGGCAACGGCTCGGCTCATGACACGTCATCGAGTGACGCAAGAGTTACGTCACTACGGGAGTTTTTCTTCAGGAGTTTTACCATCAACACTCCCCCAAAGTCTCGAAGGCTGAAGTCCCGAGGCAGAGGATAGCCATCGGATCACCAAGAAATCTCGACTGTTGATCTGATATGAAGCATTTCGGAGTTTCACGAGTTGAGAGATTCAAGGCAACTCACAGCATGAGATTGTGATTTAATCGCAACCATCGATCAGAGGGAGAGAACTCAACTTTTGATCTGATATGAATCCATTTCAAAGTTTCACGTATCAGGAGTTTGGAGACAACTTGTTGCAGAATCTCCGAAATGTGAATTCGCGAAGTTGATCTGAGTCGTTGATTGCAAGGGAATCGACAACCGTAGATTTGGTCTCAAGGAATTCACCGATTCGGGGATCGGGAATTTGGAGAAGATAGGTGAGCGAATTCACGAAGTTCGCAATGTCCCGAAGTGAGAAATCGCGAAGCGCCTGTTGGCATAGCCGGTGATCACCGCCGGTGGTCACATGAAAGAAGGAGCTTGCAAATTGCTAGGCTCCATTTCGTGATTGAGAGTTGGAAGAGTCAGAGTGACTCACAACAAAACTTGCGAAATGTGAAATTGTGAAGCGCCTTTTGATAAGGCATGTGGTCACATCCAGTGGTCACATCAGCAGAAGAGAAGGGAAGGAACTAGCGGTGCTAGTCTCCATTTCAGAGTTTCGTGAATCGGGAAAACCAAGGTGACTCACAGTTGATCACCCGAAATGTGAAATCGTGAAATGACTATTGGTTAGGCATACAGTCGTCATCGATGGTCACGTGAAGGAAGAGGCTATAAGTCGAAGAAGCCATAATTGACTGGCTGTAATTTCCAGAACGGAGTGATGAAATCGGCCATAGAACTAGAGGAGCTGCAGGGTGATCGCCAAAGGATCTGAAGAGCATTGAGGTAACTTCCAGTGGAATGAAGACTGATCAGAGAGAAAATTGACAAATGGAAAAGTGTTGATGTCTATAACTGCAACAAAGAGGATAAAGCTCGACTGTGACAGAGAAGAAAAAGAGTTGCACCGCTAGAGAAAGCAAAGAATCTCAGGATAAGCCAATGATGACGAACAGACTTAGTGTAACCGCCAAAGAATATGATGGGTCGCATGGATGATTTGAAAAGGACTGGGTATGATAAATATGCGCGAAATAGAGAGGAGAAGGTTGCTTCAGCAGTGAATTATTCATGCAAGGAAAAGCAGGTTGTGTGCAACAGCTGAAACACACAGAAGAGGCATAGCTCATAGAATAGAAATGCATATCTAAGAGAGATACAGAGGAAGTCGAGGTGCACGTGCAGAGACAGAGCAAAAGAATAAAAATCTCAAAGAAGAATGCGAGCAGGAAGACACTGATGCAGGCAGAGCATAGCAGTGCAGCAGAATGATGATGAGACTGGTAAGCTATAGATAAACATTGTATCACTGTAATAAGTTTCAGTAATGAAGTTTTTCTAATCAGGGTGGAAGGGAGGTGTTAGGGAGGATTGTTGTCCTCTGAGTTTCAAGTGGGTGCTTGAACACAGGGAGTTGTATCTTCCATCTGGTTGCAGCCAGAGAAACAAGGGTGGGAGGGTGGTGCAAGGGAGAACATTGGTTCTTTGATATATAGGTTGGTGCCTGTGTGACTAGAATTTGGTGCTTCCATCCAGTTGGTGCTGGAACACTCAGGGAGTTGGTGCTTCCTTCTAGTGGGTGCTAGAGAAACCAGAGAGTTGGTGCTCTCAGCAAGTAGCAGCTTGCAAAACAGAGGTGGTAGCCTCATTATGAGTTGGTGCTCATAAGAATGATAACGTACAAAAAATAATTATCATATCAAGAAGAAGAGGTTTTCTCCCTTTATGGGTTTCCTTGGGAAATATCTGTCTTTGTATATTTCATGTGTGTGATTGATGTTGAATATTCTATTACTACATTATTGTGATCGTCATTGAGTCTTCTGTAAAGAGTTTAAATGGGTATAATTGTTTAAGCACAGTAACCACTTATTCATGTGCCCCCCCCGGCTCAGTTGTCTGAAAATTGGTATCAAAGCCGATTCCTTTTATCTAAGGGTAGATCCTAGAGCTTAAACATGACAAGCCATGAAGGAACTTAAGGCCCCCCTGTTCAATGGAACAAACTTTGCCTTCTGGAAAGTTAGGATGAGAACCTACATAATGGCTTTAGGTGAAGATATATGGGATGTGGTAGAGACTGGTTATGTAAAGCCAGTTGTACTAACTTCTAAGAATGACTAGCTAGAATTTAGCTTCAACGCTAAGGCTATGAATTCTATTCTGAGTGGGCTTGCAAAAGTAGAATTTGTAAAAGTTATGCACTTAGAATCTGCCAAAGAAATGTGGGAGAAACTAATTAGCAGTTATGAAGGTAATGAGAAGGTAAATGATGGCAAGCTTCAAACCTACAGATTACAGTTTAAACAGCTAAAGATGAAAGAGGATGAAATTGTTGGGAAGTACTTTCTGAGAGTTGAAGAACTAGTGAATGCCATGAAGAGTCTTGGTGAGAAGTTTGAAGACGTAGTTTTAATCCAGAACATTTTAAGATCTTTGCCAGATAGGTTCAACCCAGGTCTCTGTTATAGAAGAACTTAATGATCTAAAAACTCTGCCTTTTGATCAACTTCTAGGAGTGTTGACTGCATATGAAATGAGGATAGGTAAAGATAAATCCACTTCTAGAGAAGCATCATTAAAAGCTGATAAGAAAGAGGATTCTGAGCCTGATGAAATTGAAGCAAAATTTGTGAGAAGACTAAGGAAAGGATCAGGCAAGTACAAAGGAAAATTTCCCTTTAAATGTTTCAACTGTGGAAAGATAGGTCACTTTTCATCTAAATGTCCACACAAGAAACAGGATCATAATTCTGAAGGTGAAAAGAATTTCAAACCCAAGAGATTTGGTAAAAATAAAAGTTTATGTGTAAACAATGATGACTCTTCAGAAGACACAAATAATGACTCCTCATGTGAATATAAGGTCAATGACTTTATGCTTATGGCCCAAGAGGATTATGATAATAAAATCACAGGAAGTAATGCTGACAATGAAGAAGTTGTGGTTGACCTGGAAGGAGAACTGATCAATTCTCTAGAAGAGATTGACAGACTCAGACTTAAGAAGAGAAAGAAAAAACAATTCCTGATACAGTTCAAGAAAGGCAGTAAAAAACCCGACGAAGACTTTTCCCTGCTAAAAGTGGAATTAGTAGAGGTAAAGAAAATCGAAGACATTATGAAACAATAGTTATCAGAAAAGAAGCAAGATGTGAAGCTCTGGAAGAAGAAGTAGTGAAAACTAGGAAAGAGTTGGAGAAGTTTCAAGCCTTGTATCATCAAAATCTGTCAAGTATCAAAGCCTCAAAAGGATTGGCCACCATTCTGAATCATCAAAGGAATCTAAAGTTGAAAATAGGTTTGGGTTATAAAGAGGGATCAAGTAGTGGTCAACCAAGAAACAAAGAACCCATCAAGTTTGTCAAATCTACAACCAATGACAACAACAAACCTATAGAAACAAAAGGAGATAATCAATCGCCCAGGAGGAGTAAAGAAAAAGGTACCAGAACTAAAATTGTAGAACAGAGAAATAATACACCCTCTGCTCAAATAAAACATCAGCATGGAAGAAATCGACCTACTCAAAGAAGACAACCATTTTCCAGGTACAAAGGATTTTTATATGGATATTGTTTTTTTCTGTTTTAACTTTGGTCACAAAGCTGTAAACTGTTCTTTAAGATTTAGATATGAGCAATTAAGACACACAAGGAATAGATATATGACGCAACAAAGAATGAGATATCCAAGTAACAAACAATCACATACTGCAAATCATGTGATGGTTAGGAAAAGGACACAGGTTAAGCATAAAAATCGTTATGATCATTTATTCAATTAACCAGAATGTTACACCTGCCATAATTATGGACATAAAGCTGCAGAGTGTTGCTTAAGGAACTATGAACCAGATTTGAATCCTTCTGTTGAAAATGTTAAGGTTTGGAAGAAGAAAGAAAATGACAAGTGTGGACTAGTGTTGTCAACTCAAAGACAAAAGAACCCCTGGTATCTTGACAATGGATGCTCCAAACATATGATGAGAGACAAAGGTAAGTTTCTATCTCTAAGTGAAAGCAAATCAAGAAACGTAACCTTTGGAAATGATGCTCCAGGTAAAATCAAGGGTAAAGGGATGGTGAGTTTAAGTAATGGAAAATGAAAATCCCATGATGTTCTACTTGTAGATGGGTTGAAACATAATTTGCTCAGTGTAAGTCAAATGTGTGACAAAGGATGTGAAGTGGTGTTCACCTACAAGGATTGCAAGATAAAGTATGTAAACTCGGGACAAGTGGTGGCTAAAGGCATAAGGACAGATAATAATGTATATGTGCTGAAACAAGATAGAGAAGAGTGTCATCTAAGAAAACATGATGAAAGTTGGTTATGGCATAGGAGACTTGGACATCTAAACTTTGACCACTTAATCAAGCTCAAAAATCTTGAGGCAGTAAAAGATCTTCCAAAAATATCAAAGCCAAAATATTCTATGTGTAAACCCTACCAAATAGGAAAGCTAACCATAACACGGTTTAAATCCAAGAGCTCCAATTCAACAAAAAAACCACTTCAATTAGTTCATATGGATTTATGTGGACCATCAAAACAGGAAGGCACAGAGAAAGAAAACTACTTCATGTTGATCATTGATCATTACTCCAGACTTACTTGGGTTTCCTTTCTCAAAGAAAAAGCTAAAGCATTTGAGAAATTTAAAATATTTAAATCCTTAACTGAGAATCAAACATGCAACAGGTTAAAGGCAGTAAGGTTAGACATAGGAGGAGAATTTATGTCAAGTGATTTCAAGGAATTATGTGATAAACATGGGATCAAGAGAGAATACACAATCCCAGGAACTCCACATCAAAATGGAGTAGTTGAGAGGCAAAACAGAACAATGTATCAAATGGCCAGGTCAATGATGAATGAGAAGAACATTGGTCAAACCTACTGGTTAGAAGCAATACACACAATAGTCCATGTTCTTAACAAATCCCACCCCAGACCACACAGTGACAAGACACCTTATGAACTGTGGTATGGAAGACCTGCTTTAATCAAACACTTCAAAGTCTTTGGGAGTAAGTGCTATATAAAAAATAATAATGAGAACCTTGGCAAGTATGATGATAGGGATGATGAAGGCATATTCTTAGGGTATGCTACAAACAACAAAGGATACATATGTTATAATAAGAGGATGCATAAATTGGTTGACTGCATTGACATAAAAGTTGATGAAGGAAGTCCAGTAAGAGAGGTGAACAATACTGAATCAACAACAGAGGATATAGATGAAGTTGAAGTTGAACAGGTCCAAGAATCAGAACGAGAAGACTCTGAGTCAGATGAAGATGCAAATACTCAGGCAAACTCAAATCAGCAGACATCATCAAATTCTTCCTCCAGAATTAACACAAGGAGAAGGATAATCAAAAACATTGAGCACTCACATATAGCCTTCATATCCATGATGGAACCCAAGAACTTTAATGAGGCCAGTAAAGACTTAAATTGGTTAAAATCAATGAATGAGGAACTGGACCAGATTAAAAAGAATGACACTTGGGAACTTGTTCCTAGGCCAGCAGATAAAAATGTAATAGGATCAAAATGGGTCTACAAAAATAAGATGAATGAGCAAGGAAATATTGTAAGAAATAAAGATAGATTGGTCTGCAAAGGATATGCTCAAATAGAAGGACTAGAATTTGATGAAACATTTGTGCCCATAGCAAGATTAGAAGCTATTAGAATGTTTCTTGCCTATGTTTGCCATAAGAAGTTAGCCTATCAAATGGATGTCAAGTCAGCTTTTCTAAATGGAGATCTAAAAGAAGAAGTCTATATGGAACAACTAGAGGGATTCCAACAATCAGATAACCCTGACTTTGTCTACAAGCTGAAGAAAGCCTTATATGGGTTGAAACAAGCTCCTCGTGCCTGGTATCACAGACTGGATACATATCTTCAAGACAAAGGGTTTAAGAGAGGAACAATTGACATCAATCTATATATCAAAATAGAGGGTAATGATTTTCTCATTGTGTTGGTCTATGTAGATGGCATCATCTTCGGTAGTAATAATGCTTCACTGGTAAAATGATTTTCTTCTGCCATGCAGTCTAAATTTGAAATGTCTATGATAGGGGAACTATAATTTTTTCTTGGCCTACAAATTACTCAGAAGTCTGAAGGAATATTTCTTTCTCAAGAAAAATATCTAAGAGAAATGTTGAAAGGGTTTCAAATGGAAGATTCTAAACCTACGAGCACACCTATGGTCACTGGATGTAAGTTAAGCAAGAATGATGACTCACCTGATGTTGATCAGAGTTCATATAAGTCTATGATAGGCAACCTATTGTACATCACAACATCTCGTCCAGACATAATGCATGTTGTTGGACTGGTAGGAAGGTATCTAGCTGCACCTAAACAGAGTCATTTGTTAGTTGTCAGAAGAATATTCAGATACTTGAAAGTAACAATGGACTATGGCCTATGGTATCCTAGGAATCAGAATTTTCAACTATCAGTCTATTCAAATGTTGATTATGTTAACTGCGTGGATGAAAGGAAAAGCACGAGTGGAGGTGTATTCTTCTTAGGAGATTCCCTTGTATCATGGATGAGCAAGAAGCAAGGTTCCATTTTCTTATCAACTATAGAAGTTGAATACATTGCAGCTGCCACTTGTTGTACCCAAGTATTGTGGATGATTCAGACACTTGCAGACTTGGAGGTAAAATATACTGCACCGATCCCCATTCATTGTGATAATGCAGTGCAATTAGTGTGTCAAAGAATCTTGTCTTTCACTCCAAGACCAAGCATATACCCATCAAGTATCACTTCTTGAAAGAACAGGTAACCAACTTTGTGGTTTATGTGCATTATTTTCCATCCAAAGATCAGATTGTTGATTCTTCACTAAACCGCTTGCACAATCTTAGTTTGAGTATCTACGCCAGAAGTTGGGCATGACCCCGTTATCAACTTAAGAGAGTCCATTATGTAAGGGGGAGTATGTGTTGGTTGAATTATGATACCTCCTAAAATACTGCAACAACTCAGGGGGAGCATGTTTTCACTAACATTGATGTCAAAGGGGGAGAAAAGGTGTGGATGCTAGAGTTGGAGGTACAAACAGCTTTGAGGGTTTCCATCAATTCCGAAGGGGGAGATTGTTGGCATGTTTACAGTTGAGAGTGTGCTTGTCATTGATGGCAAGAACAATGATGGAAAATAGGAAAGCAGGGAAGAACAACAATAATGATGGCAGGAGAAGGTTCGGAGGCCGAAACCTTTGAATACTTAGAAAACCCTTCTAATTCGGAAGACATCGCAAGATCAGGAGGAGGACCAACAGTGGTCGTCGGATTAGTGTCCAAATAGGAGGAGCGTGCAGAAAGATCAAGTCGTCAATCTGAGAACATGATCGAAGAACAACGTATAGTTCGGGTCTAAAGATGTGAGGATTTTACACTCCTGAAAGATTGAGATTTGAAATTCCCGGAATGTGAAGTTCTGTCAGTCGTCCGATCAATTTCAAGTGGAAGGACAAGATAATCTAGCAAATCTGCATCGCAAAAAGATCGAGTCGTCGATCTGAGATCCTGATAGAATGAACAACATTCACTTCGGATATAAAGATGTGAAGAGGTTACGCTCCTGAAAGTTTGAGATTTGAAAATACCGGAGGCCGGAAATCTGAAATGAATAAGGACCGTTAGATTTGGAGATTAGACAATGACCGTTAGATCAGGGAGATCTACATCAACAAATTACATCAGAAAATATCATCACTGCTGGACACCAAGCTCACCAAATCCATTGTCTTCCTCACTCAAGCTGATGGACATACAGAGTTTGTCAATAGGATGATTGTGCATATCTTACACATGTACAACTCCAAGCATCCATGCACATGGGATGAGAGCCTTCCTTATGTTCAACAAATCTATAACAAATCATGTCGTAGCTCGACCAATCACAACCATTTTCAAGTGGGCCCAGGGTTTCAACCATTAGGCCCCATTGATGTAGCACTACCCCTTGCGTCCACATAGGCAGAATCTTCTCATGCTCAATGTGAGGCTGACAAAGACACCAAATTCATTGATTGGATTCAACACACCCACTAACAGGTCCATGATATTCTACAGATATAATTCTAAGTACAAGCAACACCATGATCAACATTGGGTTCCACACAAGTTTTAGGTAGAAGACAAGGTTTGACTGCATTTGTAGAAAGAGTGTCTTTGTAATGATCCAAATGCTTACAAATATCATAACAAAACAAAAGTACACACCATGTACAAAATGCGAGTGTGGAACATAACTCCCACATAGAAAAGTTACACAATAGCTCCTTAAACAATATGAGAACATCCTCTAAATAACCAATTACATTTATACATCACCATTCACATGTCTACAATAATGAATACATGACCTCTATATATACCTATTCACAGTTTTACATGAGGGCCCTTTACATTAGGACAACCTTATTACATATGCATTTACACATTACATGTACATTTAGCCCCATATATGCCCCCCCTTGGAGTCATATCATATACATTTAACCCTATATATTCCCCCTTTGGGTCATAACATAGTACCCTCCTTCAAAAATCTTTGTCTTCAAAGATTTTCAATTAAAGGCTTCACGTGTATGAACCAAGTAATAGGATTTTATTGTGTTCCCACATTCTTCTTTCCATTGATGATGATTCATCCATCCAAAATCAATTATTTTCGGTCGTAATCCTTGGTGGCTTGTTGTTGCATAATGTTTTTTCCCTTGATTCCATGTATTGTTGTTGAAGCTTATCCAATTTGTATTAGATGTTGGTCTATGATAATATCTTGTTGAACTATGGTTTTGTGGTTCCATATTCCATGAATATTGATGAGTATTCCATCTTCTTCCTGAAGAATTTTGAAGCTCTTTAGGCAGCCAACACAAGTATGATTTACCATTGTTTAAATACTGCCTTCTGAGGTTCTATTGGGTGTCAAGAACATGTATGTTCATTATTGTTTTATGGCCCCCATTAGAACTAATTTCAAGCTCATTTTAATGCTCATGTTTCAAGGTTATATTAACAAATGTTTGTTGTCCCAAATTACTCTTTCCATATCATTAAAAACTGGAAACACGCCTCTGATATTTACCACTTAAATGTTGATAATAAAATATGTAAGCCAAAATATTTAACACATGTATTTTTGGTCAACATGACCTTGGAAAAACACCCAAGGGGAAAACTAGTGAAGATAAATTTATGATGGAGATTATAAGGGAAAAATTACAACAAAGATTACAAGCCAACTCATCTCAAGTTAAGAGCCCAATCTGCTTGGAATTTGTGCCAACGGGTCCTTGAAAATCATGCCCTTCTTCAACAGCAAGTGCGTCCAACCCTTGGAACCTATGCCTATTGTTCATGTCTTAGAAATCGTTCCCTTCTTCCTCAGCTAGTGCGCTCATCCGAAGTGTGCCCTATCTCAACAAGTGCACCCTTCTTCTAAAAGTGTGCCCTCCTTATTATTCTCCTCCAAACTCCTTCTCCTCTTCCTCTACTCTTCTCATGCAAGAGAACAATGTGCCCCCTCTTCCCTTATCTTTTTCTTTAACCTCCTCATTAGCTTGACCTAGGGATCAAGGGCAAGATTAGATCTTAAATTTCTAAGAGTAAGGGTGAAGATTAAATCTCGCCCTTTACTTAAATTCCCTAAGTCACATTAGCATTTAATGAGTTCATAAAGTCACTTTCACTTTATAACATACAATTAAGGAAGGGACGGGTACTCTCCCCCTTTAGTGTTAGTCACATCAATAACACTAGGGGACCACTTCCCAAAGTACCAAAACTTAACACTCCCTCCTACCGAGGAAAGTGTTCTTCACCACTCCCATATTGTATTTGAAGTAGACATGCTTGCCTCTTGGCAAAGACTTCATGAGAATGTTTGCAACCTACTCATCAATAGATATGTGCTAGAGATAAATTTCTACTCTCTGAACCTAATCACGAATGAAGTGGTATCTGATCTCTATGTGCTTTGACCTATCATGAAAGATTGGATTCTTAGAGAGCTTGATGCAACTCTGATTGTCATAATGAATAATTGTAGGCCTCAACTCATGACCAAATAGACCAACCAATAACTTGTGAAGCCAAATAGCCTCGCCACTGGCTTGACTAGTTTCCATATACTCTGTCTTAGTAGAACTCAATGCCACTAACATATCCTTCCAGCTGAACCAGGAAACAACTGTTGATCCCAACCTGAAACAACACCTTGAAGTGCTCTTCCTGTCAACTTCACATCTTTCCCAATCTGAGTCTATATAACCAATCAACCTGACCCCATTACCTCTAACGTAATCCAAACCATACTCCATTGACCCTGTTATGTACCTCAAAACATGTTTTGCTTCTATCTAGTGCACTCTCCTAGGCTCCACCATATACTGATTGAGAGTGTTCACAAAAAAACAAATATTTGGTCTAGTGTTGACCAAATACATCAATGAACCAATCAACTAACGATATCTTGTGGCATCCACCAAATCGAACTTAAAAGCACTAAGATTCCTCTAGTTGGTGACCATACGTGTCTACATGGGTCTACAATCCTCCATCTGAAATATGCTCAGAATATTTGCTGCATACTTCCCCTGTCCCAGAAAGATGTGCCCATCCTACTGCCAAACCTCCATCCCAAAGAAATAATGCATCAGTCCTATGTCCTTCATCTCAAATTTTGAAGCAAGATCCCTCTTGCAATCAACTATGAGATCCTACCCTCCTTTGATAAACAAGTCATCAACATATCGAATACAAATGAGAGTATCCTCTCCAAAAACAATGTAATATAGATTAAAATCCACCTCACTCTTCTCAGATCCCATCTGCAACAAGTAAGAATCAATCCAAGAATACAAAGCTCATGGAGCTTGCTTCAGAACATACATTGTTTTTTTCAAAATACACACGTGGGACTCTCTCCCAAACACCTCGAACCCTTATGGTTGCTCAATGTATGCCTCCTCCTCTATAAGGCCATTTAGAAATGTTGTATGCACATCCATATATTGGATCTTCCAACCCATCTCTATTGCAATGGCCATAATACTTGTGTTGGAAGTATATCTCGCAACTGGTGTGTTAGCACATAAACTTGTCAAGTTCTTGTGAGTTGTGGTTTCTACCCAGGTCTGTAATTTTGTTTGTCTCTCCTCCTTTTACAGACTCGATCGTAGGTTTTTATTCTCGGCTTATAGTTTTTCTTCTGTTTGCCTTCATCCGTTTGATTGACTTGTTTTCCTTGTCGGATCACCTAAGAAGTATCAATCCTCAACCTTCATGTTCTCCCCCTTAGGCCGATCATTCCCTACTTCATCTTTGTCACTGATATTTTGTCTTCCCGAGCGCTCAGCTAGTCATTCAAGTAAATCACACAGGTCGCATTCGTGAGAATCAGGCGCAACACTTGAAACAATCTGATATCAACTCAAACCAAGCGAGCGGGTGAGATCAACTTTCAATGATAGATATCCTTCGAGCAGATTAGATCGATGTCCATCGGGTGATCGGGACCATATAGTTGCATGAAGTATAGCGCTAGTTAGAGGCCCGAAATCGCAAAGCCATCTTAATCGTTGATCCGGAAGGATGCGTGGCACAGGATAACCATTTCACTAACTTGCAGGATGGAGTGGTCAAAAGGCAGAATCTTAAGGACTTGCGAGAATCGAAGTCACGATATGATCTGGGCCATCCATTTCAGAAGGACACGTCGCGTAGGATCCGAGCGTCATGATTTCGTGACTCGGAGGTATGAACATAGAACACATCACGAGTTCGTGAATCGTGAAATCGTGATGTGCCTGGGAGCTAGGTTCATGGTCACGACCCAGGGTCGTATGTAAGGAAGGAAAAAAAGAAAGGTAAGTGATTGATTGAGCGACGAGCGACTAAACTTGTTCGAGGAAATGATCCTGGCTGTCAAATTCAAAGCGAGGTTGATAGTCGATCTGGATAGGCTATTTCACAAGATCGCGCATCAGGATTTCTGAAATTGCATGGAGTGAAAACTCCCTAAATACAAAATCCTGAGATTTCATATCGATAAGCTCTAGGTCAGGGATGACAGTCACATGGGGCAAAGGATTGGAGTCGTGCAAAGGATCGAAGCACCCGTCTTGGTCACAGAGAAGGATCTGCGTGGCTTCAAGGCGCTAGAGTTGACTCAAGGAAGTGTGAGCTCACCTGGAGCATTCATGGGTGTCAGGCTTCACCTTGATCCCAATAAAATCAGTTAATGAAAATGGAGAAGGTGGTTGTAACCTCGTTTCACCACATAAATAGAAAGCATGGAAAATTTGGTCATCTAGGGCAGACTGTCAGCTGGAAGTTCCCTGTCATGGATTTTCTTGGGAAGCCCATACCGATCTAATTTTGCGTCTGACAGAAGAATGCAAGTGCAGCCTGGTAGAAGAATATGTAGACGCCAAGCCTTGAATGTAATGTCCAGAGTGTGCTTCTGAAGGGAGCAAGTTGCGTTGAGTATAAAGACTCAGTTTTGATATGTTGTTAAAGGGTCGATGGGAGAGCAAAGCTCTTGGATTGTAAAGCTTTAGTAAAGCCTCTGGTCCTCTGGTTATGTATGGTTACATGATACTTCTTGTTTAATCTAAGTCATATTTCTTCGTCCATGTTATCTTGCATCTGATACTGAATGTCCATGATTGAAGGACTCACATGGATTGTTGTGAATCTGTTGTAATGGATGTCTGATTGCAGTGTTGTTATAGCGTTTTCAGTTTCATGAAGCTACGAATCCAAGAAGATCTTGTTTTCTGAGCTTTTCTTCCTTAGGCTACTGGAAGACCAGATGTCCATAACAGACCTCTACATTTTCTCCTTAAGTTATTCATCCTACTCACCCTTACTACAACTTATTGACTGAAGTTAGATCGAGACCTCATCTACCTATGCATGTCCGCCCAGTTTTATGATTTTAGAGCGATATAATCTTGATTCTGCGTTTATTAGACCACCTTTAAATTTAACCATTGTGACATAAAAACTGATGGGTATTGGGCTTACCTCTGCCGCAATCCAGAGGTGACTTCTGGTGCTAACATTTATAGCATCGTTGCAGGGGATGAAATTAAAGATTTTCCCTGGGATTGAATGACAAAGCTTACTAGTTCTACAGGTGCATCAGAACTTAGTACATCAAAGATTGCAACTGTGCACCTGGCGACTCTGCTATGGTGATTCCATCGATGCGAATCCACTGGCGACTCCACTATTTCAACTGTGGCTTCTAGAGGTAGACACACGAGGTACACTCCACAGTTGCCTCTAGCTACACCTGAAGATGACCCAGAAAAAATTGTCAGAAAGGGGAAGGCCCTTCGAGAAAGTACTTCTACTGCTGAATCAGGTATTTTTGGTGATTTTTACTATCCTCCTTTAGAAACTCCGATATCTACTTCTCATTTTCCTATCATACCATCTGTTGGAGTTTCCCGAATTTAAAATTTTGGGAGTGTTCCTGTTGAGTTTTCCCCTCCTGGTCTGAGATTGGAGGGAGAAAACCTTGTCACTCCTCTCTCCCCTGAAGTTGTACCTTGGTATAGACCCAAGACCACAAAATATTTTCCCACCCCAGGCTTCAGCACCCCTCCTCCTGTTAGAGTTACTGGTTTTACAGAAAGAGAAACCTTTGCTCCCTCAAGCCTTTTATCCTTTTATCCAAATCCTTTGTTGTTTCCTTTTTCTCTCGAAAGCTAAGTTCCAGTCTCCCCTGTTCGAACCCGTTCCCCTCCTATTTCTCCTCCGCCTATCATACCTATGGTAGGTTCCAACCCTCCTAGAAACAGAATGGATTCCATAGTGGTTGCAAGATATGCCCCTCTAGTCCTACCTCAACCAATGAATGCTCTCCCTGCTGGAGATTATCTAAAGTATATGCCTAAATTCACCAAAGAAGAAGACATAACTGTTGAAGAACACCTTGTTGCCTTCTACAGTTATGCAGACAATCTGAACATCGAAAGTGAAGATGTCTGGATGAGAGTCTTTGTCCAGAGCCTTGATGGTGAGGTTAGGAAATGGTTTAGGGGATTGACCCCTGGATCTATTATTGGGATTGAGGCTCTAGATGATGTTTTCTTGAGGCAATGGGGGGATACAAAAGATTTTATGTATTATATTATAGACTTTGGGTCACTAAAGAGAAAAGAGGGAGAATATGTCTCTCACTTCTCCAAAAGATTCAATAAAATGTAATAAAATCCCTGCTGAGATAAAGCTTACAGAAGCCTCTGCCAAAATCAATTATGCTTGTGCTTTTGACTCCGATTTCTGCCTCCTGCTCAGAGAGAGAAGAGATACTTCCTTGTCTCACATGCAAGATGCATCCCTAGAAGTGGAGTCTAATGTATTGGCCGCTAATCGACTCAAGAATAAGGCTGATAGAGACATACCAAGGAAAAGAGATTAAGCCTCCACTTCTGATTCCTCTGTTTTCCCCCCTCAAATGGATGAAGTAACCAAGTTACTAAAATCACTTTCAACTAGAATGGAAAGATTGGAAGTAGAGGGGAAGCCGACATACAAAAATCCTCAAAATATTAACAATAGAGGCAACTTCAGGAGGCCAAATAACAATGCTCCTCAGATTATGCAAAGGGAATAGAGGGACATAGATAGAAATGATCAGAAAATTCAAACCCCTCTCCAAAACAACCTTGTTACTAATGAGGAGAGGGAGGAAGAAGAGCTTGAGCTTGATTCTGAAATCCATTGTATTGGAGACACCTCCCCATTTCATCATTTAACTCAATTTTCATATGAGGAATCCCTCATGAACAATCAAATAAATGAGTTGAGTAAAGGGGAAAAGGTTAATAATGGCCCAAGTAAATACAACCTCAGGTCTAAGAAGAAAGAAGGGAAGTCAAACATTCCTGATCCAGCTCCCAGAGCAGAGAATCCTACTAAAGATGCAGCAAACAACATCAAAGATAAGAAAGCTCAGAATCCCCCACCAATAGCCAAAGATCATTTCCCAGAGGTGAGAGAAATTCCGAAGCCCCCTTCCTCCTTTGGCTTTGAGCAAGAAATTCAAAAAATCAGAATACCCGTACCCTTTTCAGAGCTACTCAAGCATGAAGACTTCAAAAGGTCTCTCTCTAAGCTGTTGCAGTCCGAGCCATCCTACCATTCCACAGACTCAGTGAATCTCCAAGATGAAAAGCCAACAGTCATCTTAGGTCCTATGGTAGAAGATAGAGATGATTCATCCCCTCCTTTCTACACATCACTGAACATACATGATAAGGTGTTACATAAATGTCTAATGGACTCGGGGGCATCTCATAATATTATGCCCAAAACTGTCACGGGAGAACTCGGATTAGAAATCACAAAAGCCTATCATGATTTATATTTGTTTGATTCGAGGAGAGTGCAATGTCTTGGATTCATCAAAGATCTGGTCGTGACCTTGTTTCATCTACCCATGAAGAGTGTGGTCATGGATATCGTGGTGGTCGATGTTCCTCCCAAGTTTGGTATGATCTTGTCAATATCTTGGATTAAAAGACTTGGGGGAACGTTACAGATGGACCTCACATATGCTACCATTCCAGTGTTTGGAGGGGAGCACAGATGTTACCCATGATTTTGGTCGTCATGATGATGTATTGATGATGGTGTACCCAGGCTCTTCATAAGAACTTTCTCCTGAGAAAAGTTACTTTCATATCTTCACAGAAACCTCATTTTTTAAGAAGGTTTGCAGGCTGCTAATATATTTGGCTGTGAGAATGACCCATTCTCGCAGGCTACCTTAAGCCAAGGTGAGAACTTCTCCCACTGTGTTGAATAGCTAGGGTGCGAACTCTTCCTAAAGCAAGGAAAAAGATGAATTCTCGATGCTTCTAGAAGGGAATCTTCTAGAAGAATGGGTTGGCATTCGAATGATTATCCTAGTACTGGATTCCCTGATATTTTGGGATCATTCTTATCCAAGTAACTAATTCATTCTCTCCTATATATTGAGGGAATTCTCATGGAAAAGGTTAAGCAAGATTCATTGGAGAATTGGTGAAAGAATTGTGTGAAAGACTGAAGCTTGAACAACAGCTTGGAGACTCCAGCAAGTCTATCAAGAAGTTTTTATCTTCTTCATGCAAGGATTGAGATAGTGTGTGTGTCAGAGCCAAGAGCCATCGAAAGGAAGTTTGCGACATCAAGGCTCAGGTTGTAATCTTTACTTTCCATTAATATCATACAGTGGCATGTCCCTTTCCCATAAAGCTATTTCCACTTTATTGTATAATTCCTTGATCATATACATAGATTGATTGTTGAATAGATTGTGCTATCTTCACTTTGGTTGGTTTGTGTTGTCTTGGTCTTGGCTTCACGAGAGCACTGGAGCGAAGCTGGAGCAACAAAGACCATAGGAAGCGATAATAAGGTATGTTATTTGTTCTTGCCTCCTAGTTAATTCAATGGTCAAAATCTAGGGAAAGAGTCATGTCATGTCTTGTTTTGTTCTAGATTCAGGTGGATCTAGGGAGATCTGTTAATGTCTGCACCTACCGATTAATTCAATAACAAAATTGGCAACTCCACTGGGGATCAATCCCATTTTCTTTGTGGCTTTTGGTATTTTTTTGTGGCCATTTTCTCTTGCTTCATTTTTCTCCTTTCCTATCAATCTCTGAGTCTCCAGGCTATCCTGATAGACCCTCTGGGTCCAGAGGCCTTTTCTAATTTTACTTCATTTTCCAAAAATTTGATTAGTTTCAGAGGTTCTCGCACTACACTTCACTGTAGCTTACGAGAATCCACAGAGTTCGCACTCTGCCTTTAGGTTGCAGTGTGAGGTTCTCGTACTTTGCTCAAGGGCCACCTGCGAGAATCACTAATTCTTGCACTGTGTAATACTACCAGCCTGCGAACCCATTTTTTCAAAATTTTGGTTTTGAGATTTGGCATCTTCAACTGCCAAGATTAGTCTAGGTGCCTTAACAGAGTTTCTTGGACCATTGATTGGTGTCTTTCTTGTCTTCGTTTGCGTGCATGAACAGTCTTAGGATTTCAAGGCTTTTCTTGTCACTTTTGTCTTGACTTTCGTTTCTTGACTTTTCTTGGCACAACCATTCTCTTTGATTTCATAATCTGAGCGTGTTTGATTAGTTAAGAACCAGTGATTGGTTGAAAGTTGAGTTGCTTTGTTTTTTCGCATTTGCTTATTGGTTAAAAGATCATATTTCTTATGCATTTGAGAAGACTACATTGGTTTGCTCTTTATTTTTTCTTTCATTGAAAGAGTGGATTGGGTTCTTTGCTTGTTCATTGGTTTTCTGATTTTCTGTACTCTCATTGGCATAGTGAGGGTCCTTTTTGAAAAGTGAACAAATTTTTTTCTTTCAAAAAATCGTTTTTGTCTTCGAAAACATTGAAAATCAAATTGTTGAAGTGTTGAAAAAGAAGCAATAAAGTATTGTTCTTTGATGCGTGATTTGTTGCATTTGCATTTTAAAAGAAATTTTGCATTGTAGTTCAAGGTTGATCTGGAAAATTTTCTCTTTCCCTCCCATACATAGGATTCATTGAACGAAAAGTGATATATTTCATTCTCATCCATGCATTGTTGGGTCAGAGTCATACAACATAAGTTTCATTTTTGTTTCCTTTAAGCAAACAACAGCTCTTAATAACACTACGTAATCATAAAATTTAACTAGTGACTCTTTTCTAAGGCTCTATTACACCAACATTTATCCAGGCTAGCGCTTTAGAGTAGGAAGATAGATACACTCTCTAAAAGCTCAAAACACACAATAGCATCTTGTGTTAGGGAGTGTTGAAATTCCATTTACAACATCCTGTCCTGGGAATCCCTTCTCACAAAAGGGTCAAGCACGAGGTCGCATTGATATTGGCAGAGTTACTCACCCTGCTTTGTTGGTATCAGTGTAGAGATTGCACGTATTACGGGGATCACTCAGAGGTATACCCACAATGATGAGTGGAAGCCTTTTGAGTTGATTTCGGTCTATATACCCTGCCCTTGCGTGTGGATCGGACTGTCGACTGTCCCCCTAGGCTTTATTGTTGTTGGTGGTGACCTTAGTGGTCTATCTCTCTAGGTTCTTACCCGAGGTGACTGTGGAGGGGAAAGTCTTCATGGTACCTGGAATTGACGTTGACCAAACTCACTCAGGCTCCTTGGAGGGTATACCCACGATTATGTGTGGGAGCTTGCACCAGGGTGTAAGTCCGTTAAGCAGGTCATCAACGTAACTTTTCCAGCCTAGCCCCGCCCCTTCTCGTCTCGTTGTTGCAACATTGGATTTCATCACCCACTAGTGGCTTCGAAATTAGAAGGTTTTGTTTGATTGGTGTTGCTTCCTAGATTTTGTTTACTAGCGCGTGTTGTTTGTTTCTCGAAGTTGACCATAGGATTTTCTTCGTGAAGTTTGTTCCTCGTTTACAATAGCTCCCCCACGTCGTTCACATAGAATGCAGGGTTTATCTCCAGAGCATCTGGACGGTTCTCAACCCTTGCCTACAAGTACACCTGAGGGCTCTCCTCGGCAAAGTGAAGCCACAGTCGTCACCACACCACAAGTGGAACGAACTAACTCTCTAGAACATTTTCGAATTACCAATACTTGAGAGGACTTTTGACTTCACCCCGATTCTGAGAGACGTTTTATGCGAGCAAATTCTTCCGGAGACTTAATTGTTGTGTATTCTGGATCTTCGTCTACACCTGGGGACCAAGATCCTTTTTGGTCTACGAGCGTTTTTCGACGGGACCTTTTTGGTCCAGGTTCACCTGTGATTTCCGAGATCAACCCACCTGTGATTTCTGAAATCTCTAGTACAGAGACAGTACCGGTGACTACCACTTATCACTTTACCGTCCCTGCCTAAATGCCCCATCTTGTAGCTACTACGAGTGTTCCAACCAGGTTTACTGCGGTTATTATTGCTCCCATCAATACACCGTGAACACCCAACGTCGCCCTGACACTACCACCTGGATACCGTGCGTTAAATGCTTCCATTCCTACTCCTGCGCAAACTCCGTCCGACTCTCCTAGTGGTCCTTCTTCTTCTGGGCACTTTCTTCCCGGTTTTGTTCCAACACTCCCTCAATTTCCTTTTGGAGGACCTTCTTCGTCCTCTACTAGCAATCCTGCTCCTAGTGGCACTATTCCATCATTCACTCCAAATTATCAGTTTCCGGTTGGTGGACAATTTCACCAAGGTGGTATTACTCAACCCCCTCTCAGTGGGAAAATCCCAATTGGAACATTGCCCCCAATTGGAACACCACCTTCAATGGGAGGATCGACCCCACCTTATGGGCAAAACATACCTCCTTCCTTGGCCCAGTATTGGAATCAGTTGATACAAAATCCTCCTCAATCGACTGGGGGGCAGCAGTTTCCAACTGTGTCCATAACACCCCCTAGCATGGGCCAACCATATCCAGGTTCGTTCAATCCCATTTGGGGGGAAAATGATCAATCTCAAGCCCATGTTCCAGGGTATAATTCTATGAACTACTATCCTCTCCAACCACCACTGAATATGCATGGGTCTTCACATTATATGCAAACTGCTTATGGTCCTACTGGTTTGCCGACAGGGCTTCCTCCCCAAAGCCACCAGTACCCGCAAGTGAATCGACAGTTACCCTTTCTCGCTACTTTGGATTTGCCGGATTTGTCAATGATTTTAAATGATCCTATTCGTCACTCTCCCCAATGGCATGTTATTCCAACCAAGCTTCCATCGGACATTCCTAAATTCGATGACAAAGTGGGAGAGGACCCAAACAATCACGTTATGACTTTTCACCTATGGTGTTCATCCAACTCGTTGATGGATGACTCTATTCGTTTACGTCTTTTTCAACGAACTCTTACCGGTTCTACTGCGAAGTGGTATATTGAATTGCCACGAGGTTTCTTCTCTGATTTCAACACCTTAGCTATGGCTTTCCTTACACATTACCAGTTACCGATCCGTTATGATATCACGACCGAGATTTTGACTTCCTTCAAACAGACTAAAGGCACTCATATATCTGATCACATCCATGAGTGGCGAAGGAGACGATGTCTCATTAAACTTGAGCTTCCCGATCAGTTACTGGCATAATGGTTTACAAAATCATTTGTGGATGAAATCGGTAAGGACATTGCCATGGGTGGCGTAGTCACGGAAGAGAAGGCTATAAGTCGTGCTCAATATCTTGACCTCGTTTACTCACAAACGGGAACCCTTTACGATTTACTACCTGACTTATCTTGTCCTAATACTTCCAGCACTTCAACTACTCCAGTTGCCTCGCATGCAGCTGACGGTGTGATTGGTACTGCACAAGCCCAATCACATTCTGCTTCAAGCACAACCCCCAAATCTGCTTCTTCTATTGTTCAAAATGCTCCATCTCCTGCCACTCCCACCGGCAAGACTTTTGAGGCAAATGAAATCCAATCTACCCCAGCCGGTAAAAACAAATCAAGAAAGGGGAGAGGCAAGAATAAGGAGAGAAAAAATAATTCACAAGCAGAGCACACCAAAACTACCCCTGTTGACGATTGGGATAAGCGCAAACCATGATACCCTTGCCTTATCTGTGGTGATGATCACTACATGAAGGATTTTCCACGACGTGCCGAAGTCACTAAGTTCCTTCAAGGAGCTCCAAAACCCCCTGCACCGGTTGTCTTGTCCCAACCCTTCCCGTCTTAACAACAAGATCAGTTGATCATTCACAGCCAACCCTCCTCTTCTACAACATCATATGTTTTGATGTGTACTGGTGATTCTAAGCAGAACAATGTTGCACTCACTACTCGAGCCAAAGATTATTCTCCCTCTAAGGAGAAGGTTGATGATTTACCCCCTTCTTTGGTACAACCCTCTCCAGTGACTCCACCTACTAACAGTCCTCTTCATCTCGAACGACAGAGCCTCGACACAGTTCTGCAACCCCCCCAAAGGGCATCGTTCGGAAATCGACTTTCAATCCTCATACTCATGCGGCCTAGAACTACAACATTGTTGAAGATCTGGCCCAGGCACTTTCTGCGATGTCAGCCCTTGAAGTCCTTCAGACTTGTCCCGCACAACAGAAGGCACTGTTGAAAGATATCGGTGGAATCGATTCGACAAATATGAATTTGATAGTCTTTGACTTGGAAGACCTCATTCCAAGGTTACCCCTTCAACTTGCGTTCCAGATCCAAGTGGTTGTCTCTGACAAAAACATTTGCCGAACCGTTATCGATGAGGGTGCCTCGACATGTGTTATGTCTCTTTCTTGTTGGAAAGCCATTGGCTCTCCTTCTTTGAATGAATCCCAGAACACTCTTAAAGCCTTCAACGGCTCTGGTTTTAAGCCCTACGGTGTCCTTCCTTCATTGCCCATCACATTAGAAGGTAAAACGGTCCAAGTCGAAGTGGAAGTCTTTGACGCTCCCCAAGATTATAATCTTTTGCTTGGCCGCAGCTGGATCGATTCCATGTGCGTCGTTGTGTTGACGCTTTTCCGTGTAGTACGCTTCTCTCATCAAGGAAAGGTTGTTACCGTCGACCAACTAGCCTTTTTTAATTCTGATACCCGTACTAGCAACGTACTATTTATTGCTAAAACCCCACCGGGTTATGAGAACATCGGTGTAGGCCTTTTAAAGGACTCCTCGTTAATGGGTACTTTCCCCTTTCCACTGCCCGATGTTCCATGCTCGTTTGTTGCTTCCATCAACATGATCTCCACCGTGCCTTACGAACTTCCTGCATCACAGGACCCTTGGATTGTCCCTGACCCTGGAGATCATCTTCGTTTTGGCGACGAAATGTCGTTAAGTCCAGTTGAATCCGCCTATCAGGCCATTCAATTGGCAACACCTTCTACACCCTCTCTTGATGAGTTGTCTCCCGATCCTTTTCGTGTTAATTTTCCCACTGACGAGATGATCATGTCCGTCATGGAGGACACCCCTTGGGACGATGGGCATCATCATTCTATCCTCTTTCTGGAGCAACATACTCTTGAGAACTACCAATGGATTTCGACTCCGTCGACCGTTGTTGTCATCTCGACGGTTCCCGAGTCTGCACATGATGTGTTTGTTGAAGGGAACTTAAGCAATATTTCGCCCACTATTCCCATTGACATATCCATCAAACCTGGGATTGTCGAAAATGTCCATATAGGAGCTTCGTGTTCTTTCGACGAAATCGTTACCTACACATCTCTATTCAAAGAATTTCATGACATCTTCGCCTAGAGCTACAAAGAAATGCCAGGTATCGACCCTGCGATTGTCATCCATGAGATAAAGACATACCCCGAAGCTAAACCCATCCGGCAATGCCTTCGTCCAGTTCACCCACGTAAAGTGGCTGCTATAAAGCTTGAAGTCGAGAAACTTTTGAAAGCCGGCTTTATTTATCCAGTGGCTCTCACAGACTGGGTTTCCAATCTTGTCCCGATTGACAAGAAACAAGGCACTATTCGTGTATGCGTTGATTATAGGGATATTAACAAAGCTTGTCCCAAAGACAACTTTCCTACCCCCTTAGTCGATCAGATTGTCGATGATTGCGTCGGAAGTGAAATCTTCTCTCTTATGGATGGTTTCTCCGGGTATAATCAAATCAACATTCTTCCTAAGGATCAACATAAGACTGCTTTTATTTGTCCTTGGGGTACTTTTGCCTATCGAAAACTTCCTTTTGGTCTTAAGAATGTGGGCGCAACTTTTCAGCGCGCTATGTCTTATGCTTTCCATGATATCAAGCACATCGTTCAACCATATTTGGACGATTTACCCACTCATTCAATGCGTCGAGTCGATCACCCTACCCACCTCCGAGCCATTTTCGTTCACTGTTGGTTCTATCGTATACGTTTGAATCCTCATAAATGCGTTTTTTGTGTGGAATCCGACCGTCTTCTAGGTTTTATTGTTTCACGTCAAGGGATTCGGGTGGATCATTTAAAGGTTAAGGCGATCCTTAATCTCCCTCCTCCTTTTACAGTTCGCCAGTTGCAAAGTTTGCAGGGGAAAGAAAACTTTCTTCGTCATTTTATCCCAAATTATGCCGAGATAACTTGTGGATTTACGCAGCTATTAAAGAAGGATTCAGAGTTCGTTTGGGATACCATTGCCAACAATGCTTTTTAAGCTTTGAAGTTGTCTCTAACGCGAGCTCCGCTTATCTTTCCCCCCGATTACAGTCACGATTATTTCCTTTACCTTGCTACCTCCGATTACATCATTGGCATGGTTCTCGTCCAAGAGGATGATGCTCACGACGAATATGTTATTTACTACTTGAGTCGAAGTCTTATGCCGACTGAAATCAAATATCAACATGTCGAGAAACTGGCCTTGGCTACCGTCCAAGTCGTCCAACGCTTCCGGCTCTATATCCTCTCACGTAAGACTATGGTGATTTCTCATTACAACCCTATGCAACATATTTTGACATGTCAATTGCTTGGGGTCAAGTACTCCAAATGGATTGTGATACTCCAGGAGTTTGACTTGGAATTCGAACACGCTAAGTCCAAGAAGTCCTTATTTTTTACTGAGTTGATATGCGACTTTCCCCATTCTGCAATGGAAAATGTAGCAGCAGATTCATTACCCGATGAATCTCTTTTCCTTATTAGCATTGATGATCTTTGGTATGGGGATATCATTATATATCTCCAAACTCAGACTTTTCGGCCACCTTTGTCCAGTACTAAACGACGTCGCATCCGATACCAAGCTCGTCAATACATTATCCTCGGGGATACTCTTTATCGTCGGGGGATCGACTCTGCTTTTCGACGTTGTCTAACGTTCGACGAAGCTGAGAAAGCTCTGAATGACTGCCATTCTGGACCATGTGGTGGTCATATGTCTGGGTATGCTGCTGCCCAAAAGATCTTACGCGCAGGGTATTTTTGGCCTTCATTATTTAACGACTGCATCACCACCATTCAGAAATGCCATGCCTTTCAGACCTATAATCAGAAGATTCGGTCACATCCTGCTCCTCTTCACCCTGTGGTCTCAGTTGATCCCTTTGCGAAATGGGGCATTGATTTCATGACATGTCACCCTCACTCGGCCGGGGGGCATGGTTATATTATTGTAGTCATTGATTACTTTACGAAATGGGTCGAGGCGATGCTGACATTTGACAACACTAGAAATATCGCAGCCTTATTTCTTTTTAATCACGTCATAGCTCGTTTTGGTGTTCCCCAAGCTATCGTCACTGATCACGGTAGTCACTATAGGAATTTTATGATGTCCGAACTTACTGAAAAGTTGGGTCTTCGCCATGATAACTCAACACCCTATTATCCACAAGCCAACGACCAGGTCGAAGCAATTAACAAAGTTCTCATAACTATGCTCCGACGAATGATAGGGATTCATAAAACAAGTTGGCACACAATGTTGTTTTCGGCATTGTGGGCGTACCGGACATCCGTCAAGTCCGTTACTCGGTTTACACCTTTTCGGTTAGTCTATGGTGTGGAAGCCATTCTTCCTATCGAATGCGAGATACCCTCTTTAAAACTAGTTGTTGAACTCCTACCCAACACTTCTGCTGAGGAAGAATGTCTTTTGTATCTTATGCGATTAGACGAAACTCAACGTGATGCCACCCTAGTCAAAGAAGCTCAGAAAAAACGTGTCAAGGCCCAATACGACAAGCATGTCAAGCCTCGTGTTTTCTCCGAAGGTGATCTTGTTCTTCTCTATGAACAAGATCGAGATATGTTAGGAGCTGGGAAATTCGAATCCATGTGGCGAGGTCCTTATATTGTTCGACGAGTTTTGGAAAAAGGAGCTTATGAGTTGGTAGATTATGATGGTATCCCTTTTAGTGAACCCAGGAATGGGTTGTACTTGAAGAAGTACTATGCATAAAATCATCTGTGCACAAGTACTTGTATTTTTAATGTATCATGTTTTTTGTGTGTTACGATAGTTTGCTTTTCTCATTATCTGGTCTCTGCCCTTATGTGACGTTGTGTTTGATTTCCAGATGTCGGAGTCTTCGCTACCCTATATTGGCTTCGCCGATGGCGCTAGCCGTAGTACTCAGAACCTTGCTTCCGCTGCGTGGGCAATTTATGCCCCTACAAACGAACTTGTCTCTTCACGAGGTGCGTGTCTCGGTCGTGCGACCAACAACATTGCAGAGTATAGCGTCGTCATTGAATTATTGGTTGATGCTATCTCGCTCAGAATCCGTAATTTGGTTGTGCGTCTCGATTCGCAGCTTATAGTACTACAGTTGAGTAATGTTTATACTATCCGAAGTCCTACTTTGTTACGGGTGTATTTGCGAATTTGCCTCTTGGAGCGTTATTTTGATTACATTGAATATCAACATATTCCTAGATGTCTAAATACATTAACAGATGCATTGGCTAATTATTTATTAGACAGACATTTGAATCATTTATAAATCAATCACATCAATGTTTCACACAACACATGATAAACCGGTAGAATCCGTCTGTATATATAACGATCAAAAGAGTTTTTTACAAAAAAGTTTGTCCGAAGACCAAAATGTCAAAATCTGAAGCTCATAGCTTCTACATAGTGACGTCATGGATGACGTTCACGGTAACACACGACTGCCCGAGCAACCCTACAGAGCAGTCGACTCATGGATGCTGATACTCCTACAGTATGACGTTGATCGCGTCGTGGAACCTCTTCCAGAGGCATGTCTGGAATATCTGTGGTCAGGCCCTTTAGATTTTGTTCCACCACCTGATAATCCTCAGCATATTGTGGCGCTACCGCTACCTCTCCTCGCCGTTGAATGGGAGAAGTACGAGGAGGTCGGTATAGTCCAACATCTGTGTTATAAAAAATGAATTTTGTATTAGTCTTTGGACGAGCATATAAAACAAAAAAATTTGAATATGATTAAAATTCACAAAACATTTAAAAAGGAGAAAAAAGGTGTGTACTTCTTACCAAGGTCCCCCCACTAAGCATCCTTTGGCATTACTAAGTCTGGATCTCCTTGGAAATCCAACCCGACATAAGCATAGTCATCAACCATCAACATCTGTGGTTGAAGCCAGTCAAAGAAAGTATCATCATACTTGATGATCGGTCCTGCTACGTGCCGAGCCATGAGCCGACACCATCTCAACATCCTTGGATCCCTGGGAGCCGGTAAATTCCATTCAACCTACAGTTTCAGTAAGGGAACCCTCTCAAGGAAGAAGGACAGCAACAAAGATTCATACCCGAATCGCTTCAGGTCGCCTCGTCTACACTTGGTCAACTACTTTTTAATATTGCGAAGCACAGCATCTGCCCAGTTAAATACCCAAGGTTCAGTACATTCAATAGAATACTAGAAGTAACTCTGTAATGCCATGTGAGGAGTAGAACTCCCAGCCATCCGAGCTATGGTGAATAGGATAGTACGGAGGGTCAAATCTCGTACCCCCAAATAACTACTTTTCCTTTCTTTCTCTCAGCCTCGGGAATGGAGTGTAAACGACAATACTTACTCATCTGCAGCCCACCACCTTTGCTACCAGTCAGGCTCACATAGTTCCCGCGCTGTGACAATCCAGTCAAAAAGTAAATGTCCTCGATATCTAAGGACAGTGTGTGGACCCCCACATGAAATACCTATTGATCGGGGTCCCACATACGCACCAGGTACTCTAACAACCTGGCTTGGGCCCTCATGCCCGGGATACGAAAGTACTTTAGGAGTCCACAATCTCTCAAAGCAGCAATAGTAGGTGGATGATTTTCATCCATTGCATTGTCTTCTTCGTGCTCCCTTTTGCGCCATTCAAGCACCATTCTGATGGCAAATTATCTGCATAAGGGGCACAATAAGAAGTTTAGCATCTTTTTTCATGATTTGATTCTTGTTCATTGGGTAAATTTTTAAAAAACTTTAGGCGCACCTGCGAGAATGCCCCATTCTCACAGGTCCCGTGTAGCTTGCCTGCGAGAATGGCAACGCGCAAGTAGGGCTTGTAAAATCAACCCAAAAATGAAATTTAACCAATGAAATTGCAAAATTAAACCATGAAAGTGTTAAGGACAAAGAGCCTACCTTACTGTCGCTGACGGCTCGCTGAATGAACGCTCGTAGCTCCCGCAATCTAACACCGAACTTCGAGGGTAAAAGAGGGGTTTTTGGAGCTCAAATAGTGGAAAGGTAAAACTGATATGGTAAAAGAGTTGTTACTCCTTTATATTTACTTTTACTATGTCATTTGGTTTTTTATGATTATTTATCTATTAAACCCTAATCCCTAATGTCCTGTTGAGTGTAACTTTTGCAGGCGAAACAACTTTGATGGTCATGTATCGGGATGCGGACATAGTTTTTCTTTTTCCATCGCGTTCTTTGATTGTTTTTTATGGTTTTTGTATAAAACCTCGAGCATGGTTTTGGTCCATTCTTGTGCTCGCAAATACATAAGAACGCAATTGAGCATACTTTTATCACTTTTTCGGGCTCGACAAGGTTATACGAAAAAGGAACCCCCCTGGAGTCCTCTTTAAGCTCTTTTCAGACTCTCTAAACATGAAAAGATCGTCGAGCGACCTTGCTATTTTCACGCTCGACAAAGTATTTGAAGTAAGGGTCTGGTGAGCAATAATTTATCTCTTTTTTCGGTCTCATCCAAACTATTTTACGAAAAAGGAACTGAGAGAGTTCTATTTTAAGTGTTTTTCCAAACTCTGTAATCATGAAAAACCTTCGAATTTTCTATCTCTAGACTCGTTAAACAAACATTGACAGACCCGTAATGGGACCGAACCACTCCTTCTTAGGGTTCGTTAAACATACTCCGAGGGACTCGTCCGAAGGATGAGCTTATATCAACAAGCATATGTTATCCTCCTCAAGCTTGCGTAAAAATAAAGAGGTACTCGCCAGGAATGGTGGGGGAAAATTTGGGAAAGGAATATGTTTTCATTTTTGTATTGATTGGCAGTAAGTGTCGCTCTTGAACATGACACCCCCTATTCATCATTTGAAGTCGGTTTGGGAAATCCATTTGTCTCTCATTCGATTTGCTACAAGGTCATTTCTTGTGTCGTCTTTGAGTCAATGTTGCCAAATCATTGGTCGTGTCATTCTTATGTTCAAGAGAAGTCCATCTGAAACCTATATTGAGTCGGCCATCTGCAGTTGTCCATTCTCTCTGTGTTGGCCTTCCTTGTGTCCAGTCCAATTCACATCATACTCTATTTCACCTTCAAAATCTGTTACTCATTTCGTGTCATTGATGGGGGATACATCAAGGCCCTCCTATAACGAGTTTTGTTCTGTTGACTTCAACTCATTATCCAGAATCAAGACTTAGAAATTCTTTAGTACGTTGGAGCTTGCATGCCTCAATGGCGGGTTTCCTGGCTTTCAACAGTGGGTTTACATCATTTACCCCTGATCAAAATATTCCATCGGATGTTCGAATTCAACTCATTCATTCACACTCGATGGATTGTACTAGGGTACCTTGGGAGTCATTGATATCAATGGTGATTTCCCTCGCACTTGTTAACGGTTTCATCAATGACCGGTAATCAAGTGGTTTCTGCCATGTTCGACTTCAACACAGGTAATCACATGGTTAGATTTGTACTTTGGGCGACGAGATCAAAGACCCTGGATATAATCTCTTTTGTCCAGGTTGCCATGGATTATGTATAATCTGTGACACATAGATCCACTGTGTATGTCTCGTGGTTGTGTCGTCTCAATTTAAATTTTTCACATAGATCCACAGTGTATTCCTGGTGGCTATGCTATATTTTGACAGCATGGATCCACAGTGTATGATTGGTGGCCATGACCCAGGTCTACAATTGTCATCAGTCTATGATCTGAGTATGGGAATGCCTACCTAAGAATTGGTATATATGATATTCTGCAGATGCTTGGTTGTTCGCAGGTTTCCGATTAGGTGTGTTCCTAGTTCCCGACACACACATGCAGTTTACAAAGTCTTTCGGATGTCACTGATTACAACCTCATACTTTGGGGGGCATTCTGTTACCCATGATTTTGGTCGTCAAGATGATGTATTGATGATGGTGTACTCAAGCTCTTCATAAGAACTTTCTCCTGAGAAAAGTTACTTTCATCTCTTCACAGAAACCTCATTTTTGAAGAAGGTTCGTACGCTGCTAATATATTTGGCTACGAGAATGACCCATTCTCGCAGGCTGCCTTAAGCCAGGGTGCAAACTTCTCGCACTGTGTTGAATAGCTAGGGTGCGAACTCTTCCTAAAGCAAGGAAAAAGATGAATTCTCAATGCTTCTAGAAGGGAATCTTCTAGAAGAATGGGTTGGCATTCGAATGATTATCCTAGTATTGGATTCCCTGATATTTTGGGATCATTCTTATCCAAGTAACTAATTCATTCTCTCCTATATATTGAGGGAATTCTCATGGAAAAGGTTAAGCAAGATTCATTGGAGAATTGGTGAAACAATTGTGTGAAGGATTGAAGCTTGAACAGCAGCTTGGAGACTCCAGCAAGTCTATCAAGAGGTTTTTATCTTCTTCATGCAAGGATTGAGCTAGTGTGTGTGTCAGAGCCAAGAGCCATCGAAAGGAAGTTTGCGACATCAAGGCTCAGGTTGTAATCTTTACTTTCCATTAATATGATACAGTGGCATGTCCCTTTCCCATAAAGCCATTTCCACTTTATTGTATAATTCCTTGATCATATACATAGATTGACTGTTGAATAGATTGTGCTATCTTCACTTTGGTTGGTTTGTGTTGTCTTGGTCTTGGCTGCACGAGAGTACTGGAGCGAAGCTGGAGCAACTAAGACCATAGGAAGTGATAATAAGGTATGTTATTTGTTCTTGCCTCCTAGTTAATTCAATGGTCAAAATCTAGGGAAAGAGTCATGTCATGTCTTGTTTTGTTCTAGATTCAGGTGGATCTAGGGAGATATGTTAGTGTCTGCACCTACCGATTAATCCAATAACAACAGAAGACTATACAGAGAAGCTCAATTGGCCTACATTATTAGTGATACTGATTTTGGATCCAGCTTGTTACAACTCACCGATGCCCCTGAAACTCTCCTTTAGATAAGAAAGCCCATTACTCTCTGTGAAGACCCTCCTTTGATTACCTTTGTGTGGAAAATTTTCTTCGACGAAGCCTCTTCTAGAGAAGGTGTTGGTGCTGGAGTAGTCTTTGTTTCCCCTATTCAGGAAACCATATCTATGTCATACAAATTGGGATTTGAAATTACCAATAATGTGGCAGAGTACGAAGCTCTTGTTCTGGGCTTAAGTGTTGCAAAGGATATGGTAATTAAGGAGACAACAGTGTTCGGGGATGTTGAGTTGATTGTCCAACATATCATAAATGCTTATCAGGCCAAACATCCTCGGCTCAGAAGTTATAGAAATGAAGTGTGGGATCTGGTTGACAACTTTTTCTTGGCTTTCAACATTTCATTTGTTCCCAGAGAAGAAAATGTTATGACCGATTCTCTGGCTGTCTCAGCAAGCCAGTTCAGGATCCCACTACCACCTAAGCTCAGGTATGATGTTGAGATTAGAGGTAGGCCCTCTGTACCTAATAATATCAAGCATTGGAAGGTGTTTGAGAATGATCTTGAAATCAAAAGATTTCTTGAGTCGATTGATGAGTTATTTGCATTACACATTGATCAAGATCATGATTTCGAGGGTGACCCTCCCCATAAAGTATTTTTGAATAAAATTGCTAATCACCATATTGTTCAGCTGCCTAGCAATCACATTCCAAAGGGACTAGTTCCTCTAGAAGATTGTTCGATGGGAACAATGTGGCAGTAAAGCCTAAAGGCCCAACTGAGGATGCAGATGTAGCTGAGTGCAACATTGGTATAGAGGAGGATCCAAAGTTTGTCAAGTTGTCAAGCAGCCTGTCGAGGGAGCAAAGGGCCCAGTATGATGAGTTATTAAAGAAATTCGTTGATGTGTTTGCCTTGACCTATGAAGACCTCAAAACATATGACATCAACGTTATTGAGCATAAGATTCCACTGAAAGAGGAGGCCAAACCATTTAGGTAGAAATTAAGACAAATAAATCCTATGTCGCTACCTATTATGGAAAGGGAGGTAAAAAAGTTGTTGGACACCCAAATCATTGTCCCGTTAAGATATTCTGAATGGGTGGCCAACCTGGTCCAGGTAAGGAAAAAGAATGGAGAAATCAGACTCTGTGTCGATTTCAGAAACCTGAACAGGAGCTCAAAGAAAGACAATTACCCCTTGCCAAAAATGGAACACATATTACAAAGGGTAACTGGCACATCCAGGATGTCCATGATTGATGGCTTTTCAGGCTACAATTAGATATTTGTCTTGCCTGAAGACAGAGAAAAGATAGCCTTCACCACTCCTTGGGGCACATTCATGTATGCCAAAATTCCCTTTGGACTGATGAACGCAGGAGCAACCTTTCAGCGAGCCATGGACATAGCTTTCATTGGAGAAAGAGATAAATTTGTGGTCATTTATCTAGATGACATAACCGTCTTTTCCAGATCTGATAAAGAGCATCGCTGTCATCTGAGAAAGGTCTTTCTGAAATGCAGAAGGTTTGGTCTTTCCCTAAACCCTAAGAAATATTTCTTTGCCATGAAGGAGGGAAAATTGTTGGGCATATAACATCTGCTAAGGGGGTAAGAATTGATCCCAGTATGGTGGAAGCGATCCAAACCCTGTCACTCACAAGATTAAAGAAAGAAGTTCAATCTTTCTTGGGAAAAATTAATTTTATCAGGAGGTTTGTTTCCAACTTTGCTGAGATGGAAAAGCTTATAACATCCATGTTGAGGAAAGGAAATGAAGTCAAATGGAATGCCAAGTCTCGAAATTCCTTTGATCAGATAAAAAGGGCCTTGATTGAAGCACTTGTGCTCATCAGTCATGATTACTCAAAGGATTTCCTCATTTTTTCATTTGCTTCATTTGACACTGTAGCGGTTGTTCTGTTGCAGAAAAATGTTGACCGTTTGGAGCAGCCCATTTCATTTTTTAGTCGGGCACTAAGAGATGCTGAGGTGAAATATGACATCATAGAGAAGCAGGCCTACGCTTTAGTTAAAGCTCTCAAAGCTTTCAGAGTCTATGTCCTACAATAAAAAATCATCGCACACGTCCCTTCAACTGTCGTTAAGGAAATTCTCATTCAGCCAGACATAGATGGGAAGAGGAGCTGATGGATTGCCAAAATCCTTGAATTTGATGTAGATATCAAGCCTACCAAATTGATCAAAGGTCAAGGTTTAGCCAAGATGTTGGCTAAATCTAATTGTAAAGCGTTGGGGATTAACTTCATCAACACTTGCTCAAGAAACCAGCAGGCTGAAGCATCTGATAAAAGTCCTCGGAATAGTGCTCTAATAGTAGGATGCACCTGGTACAAAGATATTATATTTTTTCTGAAGGAGATGTGACCTCCAGATGGTATGGGAAAAAGCAAGGCAAGATCTTTAAAGCTGAAAACAATTAGATATTGCCTTATTGACCAGGTCTTGTATTGGAAAGACCCTCTAGGTGTTCTTCTGAGATGTTTAGACCCACATGAGGCCCAAAACATTCCATTTGATTTTCATGACAACCTGTGTGGGGGACATCATTTCTGGAGAACCACTGCCTACAAAATTCTAAGGGTTGGGTACTACTGGACTACTATGTTCACTGATGTATGTGCGAAAATCAAGGCCTATATCAAATGTCAAAAATTCTCTGGGAAGCAGTAACTCAAGTCTCTGCCCTTGAAGCCTGTAGTAGCTTCAGGTCCCTTTTGGCAGTGGGGCCTAGACTTTATCGGGGAGATTCATCCTCCCTCAAACTTTCAGCACAGTTGGATCTTAACTGCAACAGATTACTTCACCAAATGGATAAAATGTATCCCCACAAGGAGTGCTTCTCACAAAGTAATCATTGGTTTTCTTGAAGACATCATAGCAAGGTTTGGTTGCCTAAAAAGGATCATCAATGATAATGTGGCATCATTCAAGGCTGAACCACTGGTCAAATTCTAGGAGTAGTTCAAAATCAAATTGATACATTCTACCCCATACTACCCCCAGGGCAATGGACTGGCAGAGTCTTCTAACAAAAGCCTCATTAAAATCATTAAAATATTGTTAGAAGATAACAAGAAAGTGTGGGATTCAAAGCTCAAGTTTTCTCTGTGGGCTGACAGGGTGACCACAAAGAGGTCCCTAGGCATCTCCCCTTTCCATCTTGTATATGGAACTGAAGCAGTTTTTCCTTCTTAGCTCGCCTTGGCGGTAGCAAAGTTCTTCCAAGATTGCCAAGAAGAGCTTGATGACATGATCAGGAGAATACATCAACTGGTAGAAGTGCAACAGGCTAGGGAGCAGCTTCTAGACAATGCACATGAATGTCAACAAAAGATCAAGCAACCCTTTGACAGAAAGGCGAGAAAAGAGGATTTCTAGCTGGGATATTTAGTACTCAAGTGGGATGTGCCCAGACAAGATAAGGGCAAGCATGGAAAATTTGAACCCCTTTGGATCGGCCCCTTCCAAATCTATGAGAAATTCCCAAATAACACTTACAGGTTGTAGGATTTGGAAGGACACAAAGTCTTTGGTGGCCCTATAAATGGGCACTTCTTGAAAATATTTTTTGTTTAAAGCTGAAATCGGCATCCCACCATTGTAAATACCATCTTTATTTTACGTTATTTTGTTTTAGTAGGAGACTCCATAGCCCAAAGCAAAGGCACTGAAACTACTTGTTCTTGACAGCTCGCAGGGAGCATGCCATCCCCTGTGGAGCCAAATGTTAGCACATAAACTTGTCAAGGTCTTGTGAGTTGTGGTTTCTACCTAGGTCTGTAATTTTGTTTATCTCTCCTCCTTTTATAGACCTGGTCATAGGTTTTTATTCTCGGCTTATAGTTTTTCTTCTGTTTGCCTCATATGTTTGATTGACCTGTTTTCCTTCTCGAATTTCCTTAGAAGTATCAGTCCTCAGCCTTCCTATTCTCCCCCTTAAGCTGATGATTCCCTACTTCATCTTTGTCACTGATATTTTGTCTTCTCGAGCCCTCAACCGGTCATTCAAGTAAACCACACAGGCTGCATTCGTGAGAATAAGGTGCAACACTTGAAACAGTCTGATATCAACTCAAACCAAGCGAGCGGGCAAGATCATCTTTCAACCACAGAGATCCTTTGAGCAGATCAGATCAATGACCATCGGGTGATCGGGACCATACAGTTGCACGAAGTATAGCGCCAGTCAGAGGTCTAAAATCACAAAGCCATCATAACCGTTGATTTGAAAGGACGCGTGGAGCAGGATCAACATTTCACTGACTCGCAAGATGGAGCGATCAAAACGCAGAATCTTAATGACTCATGATATGATTTGGGTCGTCCATTTCAGAAGGACACGTGGCACAAGATCTAAGCATTGCGATTTCGTGACTCGAAGGTATGAACATAGAACGTAACACGAGTTCACGAATCGTGAAATCGCGACACGCCTGGGAGCTAGGCTCGCGGTCACGACCCAGGGTCGTATGTAAGGAGGGGCCAAAACAAAGGTAAACGCCTGATTAAGCAATGGGAAACTAAAGTTGCTCAAGGAAATGATCCTGGCTATCAAATTCAAAGCGAGGTTGATCGTCGATCTGGATAAGCTATTTTGCAAGATCGCGCATCGAGATTTCTAAAATTGCATGGAGTGAAAACTCCCGAAATGAGAAATCCCATGATTTCATATGGATAAGCCCCAGGTCACGGCCCACAGTCGCGTGGGGCAAGGGAATGGAGAAGCAGAAAGGATCGAAGCACCCGTCTTGGTCACAAAGAAGGATCTATGTGGCTTCAAGGTGCCATAGTTGATTCAAGGGAGTTGTGAGCTTGCCTAGAGCATTCATGGGTGTTAGGCTTCGTCCTGATCCCAATAAAAGAAGTTAATGAAAATGGAGAAGGTGGTTGAAACCTCGTTTCACTACATAAATAGAAATCATGGAAAATCTGGTCATGTAGGGCAGACCGTCAGCTGAAATTTCCCTGTCATGGATTTTCTTATGAAGCCCATATCGATCTGATCTTGCATCTCACAGAAGAATGCAAGTGCAACATGACAAAAGAAGATGCATATGCCAAGCGTTGAATGCAATGTCCAAAGTGTGTTTCTAAAGGGAGCAAGTTACGTTGAGTATAAAGACTCAGTTTTGATATGTTGTTAAAGGGTCGATGGGAGAGAAAAGCTCTCTGATTGTAAAGCTTTAGTAAAGCCTTTGGTTCTTTGGTTATGTATGGTTACTTGAGACTTCTTGTTTAATCTAAGTCATTTTTCTTCCTCCATCTTATCTTGCATCTGATACTGAATGTCCATGATTGAAGGATTCACATGGATTTTTGTGACTATGTTGTAATGGATGTCTGATTGCAGTGTTGTTATAACATTTTTAGTTTCTTGAAGCTATGAATCCAAGAAGATCTTGTTTTCTGAGATTTTCTTCCTTATGCTATTATAAGACCAGATGTCCATAGTAGACCTCTACATTTTCTCCTTAAGTTCTTCATCCTACTCACCCTCACTACAACTTACTGACTAAAGTTAGATCAAGACCTCATCTACCTATGCGTGTCCGCCCAGTTTTATGAGTTTAGAGCGATATAATCTTGAGTCTGCATCCATTAGACCACCTTTAAATTTAACCATTGTGACATACAAACTGATGGGTATTGGGCTTACCTCTGCCACAATCCAAAGGTGACTTCTGGTGCTAACATGGTGAAAATGTCTCATCATAATCAATCCCCTCAACCTGAGAGAATCCTCTCGCCATAAATAGAGCCTTATGTTTCTCAATGTTTCCATATGTAGCATATTTAATATTGTACAACCACCTGGAATTCACCACTGACTTCCCCTCTAGTCTAGGCACCACCTCCCACACATCATTCTGCATAATGGAATCATACTCTTCCTGCATGGCATCTCTCCAAACATGTTACTTTGTTTCCTGCTCAAAATTAGTGGGCTCAGAATCTATGATGCTAGTCACCATGGCCAAGTAGGAACCAAACCTTTATAGTGCTTTGCTCTCTCTCATCAACTTATGGGGCTCACCCAAAATACTCCTTGGCCTCCTTCAAGGTATTTTGAAACCATCTCGGTTTCTTCTTCCCTGAAGTAACCTCCTGTGGAGCAATACCCTCGTGCCCCTCAGTCTCGTCCATAGATCTCACCATAGAAGTTTGAGATCCTGAAGCACGTGCACTTTTGGTCTATGTACCATACACATGTGATATTGTAGTTGTACTGGGTGGACCAGTTATCCTTGAACTCAATGTACTAGAAACCTAAGGTTGTGTCCCTCGTGATGTATCATCCTACATCTGTGGGACCTCCTCAACTTTGTCTCCCAATTCACAAGATCTCTGGAAGGCTCCATTATCCTCGAATCTAACATCTCTCCTCACAACAACTCTCCTTAGTTTTGTTATGTAGATATGAAATGCCTTAGAGACCTAGTTGTATCCAACTAGGATCCCTTTCTCTATTGTGGGATCCAACTTTGTCCTCTTCTCATAAGGGAGATGAGAGAAAGTTAGACACCCAAATATGTGAAGGTGTCCAACATTTGGCCTCCTCCTAGTGAAGGCCTCCTCAAGAGTCTTGCTCCCCATATCTCTACTTGGACTCTTGTTCTACAGATACATTGCAGTACTGCAAGCCTCAACCCATAAGAAAAATGGTAACCCCTAATCATGCAACATAGATCTTGTTGCACCAACAATAGCCCTATTCTCCCTCTCAACAACCCTATTATGTCAGGGTTTGTAAGTAACAATCAATTGTCTCCTGATACCCTTTTGGGTGCAGAAGTCTCCAAACTCAATGGAGGTATACTCACCCCCATTGTCTGACCTCATGACCTTGATCTTTCTCTGTGTTTGGTTTTCCATAAGAGCCTTAAACTCTTGAAACCTCTTGAATACCTCATTATTGGTCTTCAGGAAGTAGATTCAGGTCTTCCTGGAGTGGTAATCAATGAATGCCACACATTACTCACATCCACCCAAGGAAATTGATGACATGGTCCGACACATATCATAGTGTACCAAATCAAGTATCCCAATTGATCTACAATCATTGCTTGGAAATTCATTCTTGGTGTACTTCCCAAGAGCACACCCCATGCAAACCTCTTAATGCTTAGTGTTGAAATATGGAAATCTTGTCACAATCTCCCTCAACACCCTTAGAGATCCATGATGCAAGTGATCCATCCTCCTATGCCACAACTCACACAACTGACTATTGTTGTTGCTACTAGCCAAAGCATGTAATGGATGAAATATAAGTCTGTACAGTTTCCCATCACGAGTCCCAATCACTCTAGATGATGTGATATTGGACCCCTTAGGGTGAATGAGGACCTCCTCCTATGCCACAACTCACACAACTAACTATTGTTGTTGCTACTAGCCAAATCATGTAATGGATGAAATATAAGTCTGTATAGTTTCCCATCACGAGTCCCAATCACTCTAGATGATGTGATATTGGACCCCTTAGGGTGAATGAGGACCAAATAACCTTGAAAAGACACCTCAAATCCCCTATCCTAAATGGTGGAATTTGATATCAGGTTCTTCTTCAGCCCATGGGCATACAAGACGTCCCTAAACACAATGAGTGGCCTCAACTCCCTCTCAAAAGGAAATTGTGTTGCGACCAACCGACTTGACTATGGTGTAATTCCCAAGCACTATCTCCAAATTGACCCCTAACTCTATAAGATCAGTAAATTGCTCTCTAACACCAAACATATGATTGAATCCTCCATTGTCCATTTACCATACACTAGATGGTGTCTCAAATGTAGACAAATTGAAAATCAAGGAAATCTTTGTCTCAAACTGAGAGGCGAACTCATCCTCCTCAACTAATGTTGTTGTACCACCTTCCTTCTTCTTCTTCATCTTGGGACATTGTCTAGCATAGTGCTCTGTATTGTTACAAGCAAAGAATTTAACTTTGCTCATATACCTCCGCTGCTCACCTCCCTTCTACTGCTGCTTGGCCCCACCCTTGAGACCCTTCTTGATCTTGTTATTGCCCTTTATAGAAAGAGGAATATCCTCACTTTCATCCCCACCACGCTGCCGACTAGTAGATCATAAGCTAATCCTAACCTCCTCCTGTACAAAGTCATCCCATAACCTCTCCTAACTAGGAATATGTTCTTTAGCTACAATGCCTCATACAAAGGACTCTCATGGTTTGGAGAAGCCATTTAAGGTTGTCCTCGCCAACTCTATTGGATCCACTACCTCCCCCATAACTACCAAATAATCATGTATCTGTGAAAACCTCACGAGGAATGAGGTCACCGTATCGGTCTTAGTCATCTTAGTGCCCCTCAATTTCTCTTGGAGCACCATCTTCTAGTTTTGGTTTGGGCTTTGGTAAAGGATACACAAGGACTGCCACATCTAAAATGTAAAGTCCTTACTAGACACATGAGGAATTATATGGTCTTTGAATGCATCTAGAATAGTCCTCTTGGCCTTGATGTTTCTCTTCCTAAACTCTGCCAAGAGCACTACATTTGTAGGAGGAACCACATGACTCTCCACAATGTCTTATATCTCACCCTCCTCCAAAATCAAACTATACTAGCCTTCCAGGGAGACCGATTACCAGCTCCTGCTAGCATATCCTCCACCCTCAACCCTCCAATTGACATGGCTACCCACTAATGTAAAATGACCAAATAAAAATGTTGTCAAGGTGAGTTAAAATTATGTCTATTGTTTGCAATTTATACCAACTCTCTTATGCCCTTAGGCTCTGATACCATGGAGAATTTCAAGGCTCTTAAGGCAGTCAACACAGGTCTAATTTACCACTATTTAAAGGCCACCTTCTGATATTCTATTGGTTGTTAAGAACATGTTTGTTTAGGAATGTTTTATGGCCACCACTAGAACTGATTTCAAGCTCATTTTAATGCTCATGTTTCAAGGTTAGATTAACAAATGTTTGTTGTCACAAATTACTCTTTCCACAATCATTAAAAACTAGAAACACACCTCTGATATTTACCACTTAAAAGATGATAATAAAATATGCAAACCACAATATTTAACACATGTATTTTTGGTCAACATGACCCTAGAAAAATCCCCAAGGGGAAAACCAGTGAAGAGGAATTTATCGTGGAGCTTATAAGGGAAAAATTACAACAGATATTATAAGCCAACACATCTTGAGTTAGCAGCCCAAACTCCTTGGAATTTGTGCCACTGGGTCCTTGTAAATCATTCCCTTCTTCAAAAACAAGTGCGCCCAACCCTTGGAATCCGTTCATGTTGTTCCTGTCTTAGAAATCGTTCCCTTCTTCCTCAACTAGTGCACTCAACCCAAGTGTGTCTTGTCTCAACAAGTGTGCCCTTCTTCGCAAAGTGCACCCTCCTTCTTCTTCTCCTCCAAAATCCTTCTCCTCTTCCTCTACTCTTCTCATGCAAGAGATCAATGTGCCCCCTCTTCCCTCATATTTTGCTTTAGCCTCCTCATTAGCTTGACCTAGGGATCAAGGGTCAAGATTAGATCTTAGCTTTCTAAGATCAAGGGTGGAAATTAAATCTCCCCTTTCACTTAAGTTCCCTAAGTCACTTTAGCATTGAATGAGTCCATAAAGTCATGTTCACTTTATAACATAAAGTTAAGTAAGGGAGGGGTAATTTCCCCCTTTGGTGTTAGGCACATCAATAGCACTAAGGGACTACTTACCAAGGTACCAAACCTTAACACTTCCTTGATAACGATGATATTGATGTTCTCGTCTTCCTTGAAATCTTTCCTGATAGTGAGGGTGTCGATATGGTTTCACATTTGACATTTTTTCTTCACTCTGCACACCCTTGTCATCTATCTTCTTTTCAGAGACAATATAATCCTCTATCCACTTTGTCTGGTCTTTGATTACTCTAGCCTTGGAGATGATGACATCATATTTTGTATGTACATCCTCTTGATGAAGTTCAACTTCTTCAAGTATCTTCTGGTGACCTTCTTGAATCTTATCTTCTTTCTCCTTTTGAAGCTGCAATGTCACCCCATTTACTAGATTCTGATATCCTTCTTCAATTATGGATTGAATTTCTAATTTTACTTCATCGATATTTAGGGATTCCTTAACCTTCTTGCAAATTTCCTCTTCAAGTGTTTTGGTAAATTTTCCATCAAAAATCCTTGTTTCTTCTTGATTTGATAATTCTTCTTTTCTTCTTTCAATCTCCTAACCTCATCTAATTTTTTATTATTATGGTTTCATAATCTACATATCTCTTCATCTTTATTCTTCAATTCTTCCCTTGAATTATCCTTTTTCCATTTTGCTTTGCTACTATTTTCTAGCTTTGTGTTATTAACCTCCTTAATGAGTGATTCATCAAGGGATTGCATGTTGAGGAAGTGATCATTTTTCTTTGTAATATATTTTCTTAGATTCTCATTATCCTTTTGCAATTTGGAGACATTTTCTTTCGACTACTTTAACTCCTCTTGAATTTTATACATCTTCTTCCTTTTTGTATCCCTAATCCATTTATTTGAGAAGAGTTCTTCACAATTTTCCCATGTGATGCTGAGTCTAGTATCATGATCAATACTCGTCCACCATTTAAAAGCTTCACCAAACAAATGAATTTTTTCCATTACGTCATTTATCCATATTTATTTACTATCTTCAACCATTCCATATGATTTATTTCATCTTCATCTTCATTTCCAGTAAAGTAAGGTATTTCCATTGATTCTTAATTGAGATCTAACCCAAACCTCAATTTACAACCTTAATATATTATTAATAATGATCTCAAATAGTTATAATCCTTGTTCCAATATCATATTCTATGTTTTCTCTTTCCAATGGATTTTGAATCAGCTCAATCTAACATCCCAATCAAAAGTTATGATAGTTTTAAGTAAACATACCTTTGAAACCCTGATTTGGAGTTTGTCCTCCTAGTCGACCTTTCTTCTAATGTATTTATGAAATTTCAGCCCCTATGAGTTTCAAATTTTGACCTATAGTACTCTGAAATGTCTTCTCTACAATTCCACATGTCTGACCTAAATTGGATGTGCCAAGTGAAAGTTAGGGTAACTTTCCCAAACTTTGTCGAGTTTTGGACTTTCTAGGAGAGAGAACTTGTACAAAATGTCGTGCATCTAATATTAAATACTAGATTATGAAATTCATACCCAAACTACTATGGACTGTCCTCTTTCCAATGTAACTGGTCTCACTGAATTTGGATCCTATATGAAGAAGTTATGAAAGTTTTACTCATAACACATGTTTGAGACTAGTTATAGGACTAGTAAAAAACCCTATCTTCCACATGGCCCAGAAGCTGAAATTCGTACCACAGGTACCTTGACATGTCTTCTAAACAACCTCCAAGTTTTTCTTTTTGAAGTGGCCCCAAAAAAACGTTATCGCAAAAATTTCAAAATGACTTGCTTGAGGAAGAAAAACCCTGGGATCAGTTCTCTGATACCAAATGTAATGATCCAAATGCTTACAAATATCATAATAGAACAAAAGTGCACACCATGTACAAAACGTGAGGGTGGAGCACAACTCCAAGATAGATAAGTTACATAATAAATCCTTAAATAGTAGGAGAACATCCTCCAAATAACCAATTACATTTATACATCACCATTCACATGTCTACAATAATGAATACATGACCTCTGTATATACTTATTCACACTTGCACATGAGGCCCCTTTATTATTAGGTCGACCTTGTTACATATATATTTACACATTACATGTACATTTGGCCCCATATATGCCCCCCTTCAGGTCATATCATATACATTTAACCTTATATATTCCCCCTTTGGGTCATAACAACCTTACAAGACTACGTCATAAGCTACATCCACTTCACTATGGTCCTTACACCATCACCAAGGATATGGGCGACAATGATTTTAAGTTAAGTATTCCCCACTTCCTTGGCTTACACCAAATATTTAATGTGGACTTCCTTCGACCATATTTTCCACCACTATTGGACACATCAGAGGTGGCAGAGTAGCTGACACCTAAAGAGATGAACCTTTACTGCATGGAACAAGAAACCATTGATGGGATCATGGACACAAAGGTTAAGGGAAGTATCCAATAAAAGATCCAACTCTATCGGGTCGTCAAAGCAAGACAACTACTGCACCAAGGTAAGTGGCTCACCAAGCGTCAAGTTCATCATAAGTTTCCCCATTTGATGTGGGCACTGAACGCAATGGAGACCATTGCTTTCTAAGAGGGGAGGACTGATCCAAGTGGACATCGGTGGCCACCCACATATTCCACCGACTCAAAACATAGTTTCCATCTTGGCAATCTTCTACATTTTTGGGGGGGTCCTAAACTTCCACGATCGTTTTGAGGCCCTAAATGATTTTTTTTGGTGTGATAGCGCCCAGTAAATAGCCAAATACATGTACTAGGCCGATCATAATGTGTAATTCTTGGTTAGACCTTTCCAATGGGCTATTGAGCACCCCAAACGTAGATTGTATGCAAACGTTATGCCCCCGAGACGTTTACGTATCAACTAACCACATACAGGCCCACAAACCTCTTGGTGTTTCATCTTTTGGGGTTGGGGTTTTGGATGTTTAGGGCTTTCTCATTGATGTTTTATGTTAAAAGGCCTTAAGACCTTTTGGACTCACTGTAATCATTTATTGTGAATGCGCGTATCCATCATATCTTTTCTCAGAGATAAGATGCCACCATTCTAGTGAGTTCATTTCACTCTACATTTTTACAGTTTTTGCATATTTCATTCATTAATCAAAATTGAGTATTACCTTATCTCTGTTTTTCTTTCATACTTTTGTGTTTCATTTCACTCCCTCATAAATACAAATTGCTTAAATAAAGAAGAAGTAGACCCATTGATCAACACAACAAAGAGTGTAGAAGACACACACTCAGTTGGTTGTGGAGCTTGATTATCTTCTTGATTCAGAGGTTTGTTTCAGCTGTACTTGGATCCCATTCCCTAATGGGGGGTGTTGGGGGGGCTTTCCCCCCCACAACTATTGCCAGAGGGGGCGCGAAAAAAATTTAGCCCCCCTGGCGAGGGATTCGGGTACAACGCCCCCGAAGCGAAATATTGGGAAAAATTGCCTTGTAAAATATTGTAATTTCGTAGTCAATCTAGACCGTTCATTATAAGGTCTTACATATAACAGTAGAAGTTATGTTAGGGTTTTTTTTTCCCTAGAAGGCATCCCTCTTTTATGAGGGAATTGTATTACGACTGTGTATGTGTGTGAATATTGTATTATGAGAGAGGAGTCTGTGAGAGAAATAAGAAGAAGTTACAATGGGTGCGTTGTAGGTTGTATCCCTTCATTTGTTGGATAATAATAAAGGAAGGACCTGACAATTTCTCTGGTGGATGTAGCCCACACTGAGTGAACCACGTATATTCATGTCTCTATTGTATTATGTGTCTTCGGTGTTTTATTTCTGCATTTTTATTTTATTTTATTTCTCTTAGACCCTATTTCTCCCACAACTGGTATTAGAGTGAAAGGTATGTCACATCAAAAGAGGGTTCCTGGTTTGAGTGGGAGAAATGGCGGAAGATGGAAAGTTTAGAGTTGAGAAATTTAATGGAAAAAAAATACCAGTTATGGAAGATGCAGATGGAATATTATTTATATTAGAAAGATCTATTCCTACCATTGGGTGGAATAACAAAGAAGTTGATGACCATGAAGGACAAAGAATGGGAGGTTCTTGACAGAAAGACACTAGGAATAATATGACTGAGCCTGGCAGCATCAATGGCTTTCAATGTTTCAAAATAAAAGACAATGAAGGAGCTGATGGATGCATTGGCTAAACTGTATGAAAAACCCTCAGTGTCCAATAAGGTATTTCTAATGAAGAGATTATTTAATATGAAGATGTCAAAAGGAGGGTATGTTGCAGATCATTTAAATGAATTTAATATTGTTACTAATAAGCTAAGTTATGTAAAAGTGGACTTTGGTGATGAGGTCAGCGATCTTGTAATCTTGTGCTCATTGCCAGAAAGTTGGAATGGCTTGGTCATGGTTGTAAGTAACTTTGTCTCTGGTTCGAACACTCTAAAATTTGATGATGTTGTTAGTCTTATCCTTAGCGAGGAAACGCGACGAAAAGCACAGATGAGACATCAAGTAATGCGTTGACTATGGAGAGCAGAGGAAGACAAAAGGATAGAGGAAAGGGCTCATGGACCCATGGGAATTATAGGAAGGGCAAATCCAAATCCAGACTGGGAAAGATAGAGTGTTGGAATTGTGGAAAGAAAGGACATCTGAAGAAACATTGTAGAGCTCCAAAGAAACAAAGAGATGGACAACAAAAGAAAAATAAAGAAGCAAATGTAACAGGTGATGTGTTACAAGATGCTTTGATTATTTCTATAGATAATATTTATGAGTCTTGGGTAGTAGATTCAGGGGATTCATTTCATTCCACACCCCATAGGAAACATTTTCCAAATTACGTTCAAGGTGATTTTGGACATGTTCATTTGGGTGATGATGCACCATGAAAAATTGTTGGAATGGGTAATGTACAAATAAAGCAAAAGAATGGAAACCAATGGTTATTGAAAGAGGTAAGACAAGTACTAGATCTAAGGAAAAATCTAATTTCAATAGGGCAATTGGCAAGTGAAGGATGTATATCTATATTTACATATAAGGCATGGAAGGTCACCAAAGGATCACTAGTGATAGCAAAAGGAGAGAAGGTAGGTACATTGTATTTATGTACTGGTAACATTGATTCTTCTATCTCTTTAGCTTCTACAAGAGTGGTTACAACACTGTGGTATCATAGGCTTCGACACATGAGTGAGAAGGGGATGCAAATACTTCACAAAAGAAATTTGTTGTCAGATATTAAACAAATTGATTTGGATTTTTGTGAGCATTGTGTTAATGGAAAACATAAGACAATTAGATTTCCCAAAGTCGGAAAATAAAAGAGGAGTGAAAGGTTAGAGCTTGTGCATACAGATGTATGGGGACCAACTCAGGTATCATCTTTTGGTGGATCTCGTTATTATGTTACTTGTGTTGATGATGCAACTAGAAAAACTTGGGTTTATTGCATTCGACAAAAATCTGATGTTTTTTAAACTTTTAAGAAATGGAAAGCTTTGGCTGAGAATGAGACGAGAAAAATGTTGAAGTGTCTTAGATAAGAAAATGGAGGTGAATATTGCAGTAAGGATTTTGATGATTACTATTCATACCATGGGATTTGTAGAGAGAAAACAGTTCCAGGAACACCACAAGAAAATGGTGTGTTTCCATGAAAAGGATGAACATGACAATCATGGAGCATGTATGAAGTATGAGATTGCATGCAGGGTTGCCCTTACAGTTTTGGGTAGATGCTATAGATATTTTTGTTTAGTTGATAAAAAAATGACATTCAAGCTCTTTGGACGGTGACATTCCAAAGGAGGCATGGACAGGTAAAAAGATAATCTATTCATTTTTGAAGACTTTCGGTTGTGAAGCATTTGTCCATATTGATAAAGAAAATAGAACAAAAGTTGAGGCAAAATTCAAGAAGTGTAGCTTTATTGGATACAGTGTTAATGATTTTGGTTATCGCTTATGGGATTATGAAAATCACAAAATCATTAGGAGTAGAGATGTCAAATTCAATGGGAAGGTCGTGTACAAAGATCAGTTGCAGGGAAATAAACAAGAAAAAGAAAAACCAAAATACACAGTGCTTGATGAGATCACTGAAAAATAAATTCCAAAGGTACCTGAAAATAAAAATGTACAACGACATGAACAACACATACCTCAAACTCCTACAAATGTTGTAAGAAGATCTATCAGGTTAAGTACACCCCTTGAACGATACTCTCCTTCATTGTATTATTTATGGTTGACTGATTCTGGTGAACCAGAATGTTATGATGAGGCAATGCCGGTAGACACTAAAAAGAAGTGGGAGCAAGGAATGAAAGGGGAAATGGATTTCTTGGTAAATAACTAGACTTGGGAATTGGTTCAGTTGCCTGCAAGAAAAAGAGCATTGCAAAATAAATGGGTTTACAGATTGAAGGAAGAAGATGGAGGAAAAAACGGTACAAGGCTAGATTTGTTGTAAAGGAGTTTGCACAAAAGAAAGGTATATATTTTCATGAAATAATTTCTGTTGTTGTTAAAATGACTTCAATTAGGACTATTTTAAGTCTTGTGGCAGTGGAAGATTTGCATCTTGAACAATTAGATGTAAAAACAATTTTTCTCCATGGGGATTTGGAGGAAGAGATTTATATGTCGCAGCCACAGGGGTATGAGGTCAAAGGAAAGTAGAATTTGGTATACAGGTTGAAGAAGAGATTGTATGGCCTAAAGCAAGATCCAAGGCAGTGGTATTTTAAGTTTGACGGGTTTATGACAGAACAAGGTTATAGTAGATGTCATTCTGATCACTGTGTTTATTTTAAAAGGCTAGAAAACAGAAGCTATATTATCTTGCTATTGTATGTAGATGGCATGTTTGTTGCAGGGTCTAATATGCAGGATATAAATGTGATCAAGAAGAAATTAGCTAATTCATTTGCGATGAAGGATTTGGGTGCTGAAAAGAAAATCCTTGACATGAGAATAAAAAGAGACAAGAAAATCACAAATTGACATTGTCTCAGGGTGAGTACATAGAGAAGTTTTTAGAGAGGTTTAGATTGCAGAATGCAAAACCAATTAGTACACCTTTGGAAAACCATTTCAAATTAACGAAGGAAATGTGTCCCAAGACACAAGAGGAAATAAAATATATGTCTAGGGTCCCTTATTCATCAACAATTGGTAGCTTGATGTATGCGATGGTTTGCACAAGACTAGATATTGCGCATGCAGTGGGAGTTGTGAGCAAGTATATGAGCAATCCAGGTAAATAACATTGAGAGACAGTAAAGTGGATTCTAAGGTATTTGAGAGGTACTACTACTCATGCATGATGTTTTGGAGGTTCAAACACTTTTCTATAGGGATATGTTGATTCATATATGGCAGGTGATAAAGATAGTAGAAGGAGCACCACCTGGTATGTTTTTTCTGTAGGTGGAACAACAATAAGTTGGATTTCGAAACTATAAAAGGTTTTTTCACTTTCAACATTAGAAGCAGAGTATGTTGCTGCTACAGAGGCTAGTATATAAATGATTTGGTTACAGAGTTTTATGGAGGAATTGGGAAAGAAGCAGGAGAATATCAGACTGTACTGTGATAGTGAGAGTGCCATTCATCTTGCAAAGAACTGAGCCTTCCATTCAAAAACTAAGCATATATAGCTCAGGTACCATTTCATACGATCTGTCTTGAAAGATGGAAATTTGAAGTTGGAAAAGATACATACTAGCTAGAATCCTTCAGACATGTTAACAAAGGGAGTAACCAAGGAGAAACTGAGATCCTACTCAGTTTCAGTTGGCTTTCAAGAATGAAGGTGAAGATGAGAAATTTTTCAGGTCCAAGGTGGATCATAGTCTAGCAGGTACAACAATAGTGGAGTTGTTGTGATCAATCTCCAAGTGGGAGATTGTTGGATGTGGAGCCTGATTATCTTCTTGATTCAGAGGTTTGTTTCAGCCGTACTTGGACCCCATTCCCTAACAGGGGGTGTGGGGGGGCTCCCCCCCCCCCACAACTGTTGTCAGGGGGGTACAGGGGGGGGATGGAATTTTTTTTTATTGTACTCCCTAAACGATACTCTCCTTCTTTCTATTATTTATTGTTGACTGATTCTGATGAACTAGAATGTTATGATGAGGCATTGTAGGTAGACACTAAAAAGAAGTGGGAGCAAGGAATGAAAGATGAAATGGATTCCTTGGTAAATAACCAAACTTGGGACTTGGTTCAGTTGCCTGCAGGAAAAAGAGCATTGCAAAATAAATGAGTTTACAGGTTGAAGGAAGAAGATGGAGGAAAAAAGGGTACAAGGCTAGACTTGTTGTAAAGGGGTTTGCACAAAAGAAAGGTATATATTTTGATGAAATAATTTCTGTTGTTGTTAAAATGACTTCAATTAGGACTATTTTAAGTCTTATGGCAGTAGAAGATTTGCATCTTGAACAATTAGATGTAAAAACAACTTTTTTCCATGGGGATTTGGAGGAAGAGATTTATATGCAGCAACCACAGGGGAATGAGGTCAAAAGAAAGGATAATTTGGTATGCAGGTTGAAGAAGAGCTTGTATGGCCTAAAGCAAGATCCAAGGCAGTAGTATTTGAAGTTTGACGGGTTTATGATAGAACAAGGTTATAGTAGATGTCATTCTGATCACTGTGTTTATTTTAAAAGGCTAGAAAATGGAAGCTATATTATCTTGCTATTGTATGTAGATGACATGTTTGTTGTAGGGTCTAATATGCATGATATAAATGTGCTTAAGAAGAAATTAGCTAATTCATTTGCGATGAAGGATTTGGGTGCTGAAAAGAAAATCCTTGGTATGAGAATAAAAAGAGACAGGAAAAATCACAAATTGACATTGTCTTAGGGTGAGTACATA
>ML799280.1:12895-23376 GCA_009831015.1 Picea engelmannii
GGGGGGGGGGGGAATTTTTGGGGAAAGGAAAGAAATACAAAACTGGTTGGACATATTCGATGCATGGATTAAATCTCTCTACATTAAAAAAAAAAATCCACCACTACAAGTGGAGCGACCATTAGGAAGCAATGTGTTGGAAACTTCACCCAGAGCTTCACTCAAAAAACTACAAAACTAAGAAAAGGTATGGAGAGTGAACAATAAAGAGGATGAATAGTTCTCTACATCTCTATCCTAGAGAGAAGAATTTATACAATGATTTATAACAACACAAGAGGCCAACCTCACTAATGAAGCAATATTTTTTTCAGTGGAAGCAAGAGAGAGTAGAGAATTATCTAAAGCATGGGTTGATATTTATTTCTTTGCAATTTGGTTGAAGAATGTCTCACTAGTGGATGAACAGGTTTACCAATGATCAGGTATCTTATAGCTAGAATGTAGGGGTATGTAAGATAGTGATTCAATTATTATGTCCACACAATTGTTTCCATGATGAGAAGCAATTGGTCTTAGCATAAAAATGTGGTCCACACCTCCTCTAATGGGATTGTTAGGTGATGGAATAGCATTTTTGGGTCACACTGAACAAGAAGACCAACTTTCAACTTGGCTTCATTGATTGCCAAGATGGACCATTTGATCCAATTCTAAGAGAGATGGGAATGAATTTTGATAGAAGAGTTCAAATTTGGAGAATGTTCAAAGCTAAGAATGAGTGAGAAAACTTCTACATTATGGGAACAAGTGAGATAGGAAGTAGAGGTACATCCATATCCATGACCATAGCCAAGTTCCATAGTAAGAGACATGTTCCAAAGAAGAAAACAAAAGGCACTTTGATCGAGATTGGTTTCCTCTAAGATTTTGGAGACCAAAAAGATTCTCAATGGGGATGTGTGATTCAAAATGGATCCAAAAAGTGAAATATACTCAATACTTTCAAGAAAAATTGGTGATTTATGAAGGTTAGATAAACTATGAAAGACAATGTAAATGTAAAAGTAAATAAGACAAAAGCTAGAGAAAAAATAAATAAATAATGAAAAGGAAAAATAATAATAACATAGAAAAGACCGAGGAATGGGAAATGAAAGGTCATGCATGTTGGCCTTCCCATTACCCCAACTCTCCCTATTTATTATGATATTTTCACTCTCAAATGGTATTTTGGACAAGGAGAGTATGTACAGAGAGACAAGAACTATATCATAACCAAAGATTGCCAAAATTAAAGATGAGCAACCATTTGAAGTTGGTTTTCCCATTTTGGTTTCCAAGGTAAAAAAATCTATGTTGTCTTATGGTATTTAAGGGTTGTGTGGTTGTGCTCTATGTATCCCTATTTTAGTTCTAATTTTAGTTGCTTCAAGTGAATAGTGGGAGTGTGAATGTGAGGGATATGTAATCAAACTTGTGGATTTACAACATTATTGGTTTCCCTTTTCTAATAGAGAGTACAATGACTCTATTACTACCACCATAGGATGCATTTCCAGGCCTAGAGATTGACAATTTCATCTCATAGTTGTTGCAATTAAGCATGATGTTGTTAAATTGGTTTATTTGAGTTTTTCTCTTACCCAAAGGGTTGTACACAACTTCTTCTAAGTATTTGATTGTATGATAAGTGTTTCCCTTGTCCCTACTCTACAATTTCCATTACTAGACAATTTCATCACTTTCGAGGTGAGTCGATCTCTTGTAGAGGTCGTACACTCCCGTAGATTGGCATTAAACATTACTCCAAGGTTTATTCAAGACATATGAAGGTCTTACGAGATAAGTGTCTATGTTGGATACTAGGAAATATGGAAATATGTCCACCTTCTCCCCAACTTGTGCATTGGGTTATATAGACATGATTTTATCATTTGTTTCCACCTTTTGCAAGTGTTCACATGATAGCCGCATGTCTTCTAATTTAGAAAATGAATCCAAAACATATTGCCACTTCCTCAAAGTTTATCATTGGGTTTTCATCATGCAACCATCAACCATTCTGTTAATTTAATTTAGAGTTATAGAATTCTTTGGGTATTTAATTTGTTGTCCTAATGCAAGGACAAGGAAATGCACTCTCCTCCATAAACAATTTTTAATTCAATAATTTGTCTTATGTGTAAGAGAAGAGAGAGAACTGTGACGTGTTTACATATGGTAGACTCTAATTACATTGCACATAATTAATTGAGTGGGTATGCCAATAATGCAAGGACAAGGAAATGCACTTTCCTCCATAAACAATTGTTTATTCATTAATTTGTCTTATGTGTAAGAGAAGAGGGAGGATTGTGATATGTTTACATATGGTACGACTCTAATTATATTTTACATAGTTAATTGAGTGGGTATGCCAATGCTATGATGAGTCCTATAACAACCATAATTCTTTTTATTCATCTTTCAATTGTTGAGCTTAAAAAATGATTTGGTAATTGTTGGCCTTATTTGTATATATTTATTCATATGTCATTGTTGGACAAGCTTACCACTGGAGTTATGTATGGACATATAAGATCGTTGAGTGTTGTCATAATAGAGGATTAGTTCACTAGAGTATTGGGTAAACACTTTCAAATTATATATATAGATAGAGAGAGGAGTGTTGTACATGAACAATTCAAGCACATAAATTACATTCAATTGATAGTTTGAATTATATTATTTATTTTTTCTATCTCTTTCAAAGGATGGGTCATGAAGATCCCACACTTCAAAAGACACCAGGAAGTCAATCTTGTGTCAAGATGCTATTGTCTTGTTACCATGGTGGCTACTTATGGATAGACCACTGCATTATATTTGACCCAACGTTGATCTATAGGATCACAGGCCTAAGTATGCAAGGACCTGACCCACAAGACTTTTATCTAGGAAAATCCGTAGATCGCGCACTTGCACAGAATATCAAGGACACCTATGGAGATGTTGAGAAGGGAATAAGAGGCTACAATGTAACCTCCATCCAAAGTGTCACTGTGCGCCTCGCATGTCAATTGATAGCTGGAAAGTTAGTAAGGAAGAACCGACCTACGTAGGTCACCGTCTTTATTGTTGACCTTGCAAGGAAGTGCACGGAAGGCCTACAGATGAACTAGGTGAAGTACCTAGTTGACCAGTTGGAACTAGATTGTCGAAAAGCATAGGATCAAGGTTATGAATTTCATTTCAGCTGGCTCCTGGTCCTCATTGCATTTGTTGCCTGGGAGATTCCAGAAGGAGCGACCTTCCCTAACATAGAGACATTCGAACCACTTGCTGCAAAGTTTGCTACCCTGTGGTATTCAACTGATATGAAAAAACAATGGCATTCGAATGCTGCGTTCCATACATACTACCTCCAGCTAAAGTGAGCCATCAAAGTTCAACCTCACACGACTCTGAACACCCTACAAAAGTTCCAACCACTAATGAAGTTCAGTGCAGATCGACACTTTATATACATTACAACGTGAGAAAATGAACATCAAGAGCAGCTCCAGTCATATTACAAACTTACAAAAGAAGACATTGAGGAGATCACCAAGGAATGGTCCACTGACCTCCTTGTCCCCACCAACCCCATAGAGATATCTGATATTGACAACCCAAAGGACGCTCATAAAGAAAAAAATACACCTAGAACTAGTAGGCAAAAGAAGACTGGGGAGGTCAAAAAATTAAGCAACACCTCAAGGAAGACTTCTTCCATGTCACCTGACCAAGGGGGTGGTGAAGAAGTAGAAGTTGAATAGAGACCAGGTGATGTAACACTGCTCAGAGAAAAAGTTAAACCTTTGAAGAAGAGGAAGGTTTCCCCCCTGAAACATTCTTCCCGGAAGAAGTTGAAAGCAACCATGACCAAGATGCAGACTGTCCTCACCTCTGACGATTTTGACTTCATCATAGCATCCATGAACGATGCTTCATTGGAAATAGTAGACAAACAAGTAGCCAAGCAAGAAGAAATGTATGATAGGATTGAAGTCAAACTTCGAGGGGTTCAGTAAGCCCTTCAATCTAGTTGTGTAGTCTCCACTGCGCCAAGAGAACCAGAGTTGGGAGATGCGCCAGCCCAACTCCACCGACTAGCTGATACAGTTGAATCTCTCCGTTGTCGAGCACAAGAGGAAACAGAACAAGCCACCTAGGCTTTGACACAAGTGCAAGGAGTACTTATTGAACAACACCGACTTGCAGAATAGGAAAATATTTCTCTCCAAGAGAAGTTCGATGAAGAAAAAGCATAGATACAGAAAGGAAAAGAACAATTGCTCATAGAGCAACTCGAAGTGAAAGAAGCGATCAACAGAGCACTTCGCTCTATGACAGTCGTTGAAATAAAGGCAGAGGATCGATTCATGCAGCAAGTCAATCATCTCACAGAAGTTATCCAATAGCTAGAACAACACATAGCATACTTAGAGCTCCACGCAGTTCCCGAGACTCCACGGGATGTAAGGGACCAAAGAGAAGCAATTACTCAAAGCATAGTCTAGAGAATAAAATCCCTTACTATGGAATGTAAGAAAATTAATGATCGCAGTTCCCAGACCTACAATCAACTCATAGAGAATACAAAACTGAAGGTACAAGAGTTGTAGCTCCAAGAGGCAAAGTATCAAGCTAAAATGAAACAGATGCAGTTGAAGCCCCTGTCAATTGTGGAAAGAATGAAGCACTCCCAAGAACAACGCACTGCCCAGCAGCAGATCCACATTATCCAAAGTAGGGTTATGGAAGTAACTCAAAGGCTCCAACCTATACAAGATAAGGCCTACCAATTTTTCATAGAAGTTGAAAGCCAAGGAGCAGAACTGGAGCAAGTTGTTATTGTAGTTGAACAATGCTTGGAGGGACCTGTGAACAAGGTAGTCATCCAACCCATGCTTAGGCCTATTTTGTAATGTATAAATATATGTTTAGGATGAGTAAGAGGAGAACAGGTTATGCATCTATGTGATGTTAGATATATCTGTGTGATATTGGGCTAAGTGTTATATCTATTTGATTGAAGGATTGTAGTTCTCCATGCATACTATGTGAGACTTGCAGAGCTAAGTGCAAGTCATTGTAATAGGCTATGGAAGGTTGTGTGCTTAGATCTACTCGGGGAAGGAGGATCTAGCGAGTTGCGCAGATATCATGTCCTATGCGGAGTAGGATTTTGAGGCTCTATGCATGTAACCTATTGAAGAAGCTAATAAAGAAGAAGAGTTGGTGGACATAGCCCCAGGGTGGGGGTGAACCATGTATATGTTGTGTTTCTCTTCTTTGTGCAATGTGTTGATGTGTTTATGTCTTTACTTGCTAAGTGATTTGATATAGATAGATAGATCTGTTTATGCTTTGTGCTAATGATGTATATGGATTCTAGAACTAACCCATCTGAATGTTCTTAGTGCTTGAATATGCTAGATCTAACCTACTTATCTATGATAATTGCTTAGATACATCAGATCTGACTGAATGATGCGATGCTCTGTTTTATCTGCGAAGTAGAATAGTGGTTAAATATTGATGAACTGTCAGTGCTAAGTTCTCTGTTAAGTATTAAAATCACATATTTGTGTCCCAGCTAAGGTTCCAAACACCTGATTCCTGCAACCACCCCTGCCTCTACCTCATGGGATACTTCATCTTCTTCGCAGGTGTTTTTGAAAGAGCCGGTAGTTAGGGTTTTGTTGGTGCATTGTTGTAGTGTTGAACCCTAGGTCTTCCCTTGTGCCAACAAACATCAAAAACAACAATATCACAACACAAACACTAGATCATCATCATCAACAACAACATCACAACACGAAGGATGTAGCATCATCAACATCAACACTAGGCTAGAAATATTCAGCACAAAGCTAGCATCTCAACAACACCAACACGACGCTGGCATCACAACAACATAAAAATGAAGTTGGAAATATGAAAGACAAGGCTGGCATCACAACAACATCAGCATAAAGATGGAAATCTTTAGCACAAGGTTGGCATCACAACAACATCACCATGAAGCTTGAAATCTTCAGCACAAGGCTGGCATCACGAAAACATCATCATAAAGATGGAAATCTTCAGCACTAGGCTGGCATCAATAGTACTCCCTCTTTCAAGGCAGGTCCTTTCAGACTACACCAAACTTATCTCGAAAGTGCTCAAACTATACATGATATAGAGGCTTGGTCAACACATTAGTAACATGTTCATCTGTGCTAACATACTGGATATTTATGGCTCCTCTCTGCACCATATCACGAATGTAATGACATCAGATCTCTATGTGTTTTGAATTTTCATGAAACACATGGTTCTATGTCATCTTTATGCAACTTTGGTTATCAAATAGGATAACGGTTGCTTCCATATCCAGATCGAATAGACCTATCAACAACTTTCGAAGCCATATGTCTTCACAACTGGAGTAACATGCAGTAATGTATTCTGCTTCTTCCGTGTTGAGAGAAATGCTTGATTGCTTCCTACTCTTCCATGAGATCATGGATGACCCCATACTGAAACAACATCTTGAAGTGCTCTTTCTGTTAGAGACACTTCCAGCCTAATCTGAATCGGTATAACCACTCAGAATGAATTCATGATCTCCATTATAGTTGAGACCACAATCTAATATACCCTTAAGGTACCTCATCACATGTTTTGCAACAAATAGGTGGACACGTCTGTGATCTACCAGAAATTGACTCAAGGTGTTCAAGGAAAAACATATATCTGGCTTGGTGTTCGTTAGATACATCAATGATCCAATGATATATCTATACAATGTAGCATCAATCAATTCTGACGAAGTGTCAACCAGGAGCTTCAACGTTGTTTCCATGGGTGTATTCATGGATTTTCACTATAGCATATCAAATATTTTCATTATTTCAACTGCATACTTTCCTTGGTTAAGGAAGATCTTCCCCAGGTTGTGCCAAACCTCAAGACCTAAGAAATAGTGCATTAGACCAAGGTATTTCATCTCAAATTCTGCAACGATATTCTTCTTACAATCAATGATGAGTTTTTCTCCTCCAGTCAAGAATAAGTCATCCACATACAATAGCAATATAACAGGCTCATCATTCAAAATATTGAAGTAAAGGTTAGAATCATCTTTACTCTTGGTAAATCCCAAGCTCATCAGGAAACTGTCAATCCTTTCATACCAAGCTCTAGGAGCTTGCTTCATTCCATGCATAGCCTTCTTCAACTTGCGGACATGAGTCTTCCTGTCTTCAACTTCAAACCCTTGAGGTTGTTCTATATACATTTCTTCTTCAATGACACCATTCAAGAAAGTTGTTTTCATGTCCATCTAGTATAACTTCCACTTCATCTTAGCTGCAAGAGCTATGATGGTTATGATTGAAGTGTATCTGGCTACATCAGCAAATGTCTCTTCATAGTCAATACCTTCCTTTTGATAAAATCCATGAGCATCAAACCTTTCTTTTTATTTCTCAATACTTCCATCAGCAACATGTTTTATTTTGAAAATCCATTTGAAAGATACCACATCCTTGCTCTTTGGTCTGGGAACTATTTCCCATACATCATTATTTATAATGGATTGGTATTATTATTTCATGGAATCTTCCCATTATTTCTTCTGAATATCTTCTTCAAAGAAAGTAGGCTCCTTCTCTAAGAGATACACATCAAATCCATATAACTGGAGAATGGCTTGGGTTTCTTGAATTGTCTCATGGTTCCTTTAGGGGCACCATACTTCTCTTGATATTGAATAAGTTCCCTTGCCCAGACTTTCTTTCTCTTGTGGGATATTTTCATCTGGGGAGGTTCTTGGGATTTTATTATGTCGTGATCTTCTATAATCTCCTCATCAAGGGAAGTTATGAATTCCCTCACTGGTTCTGCAACTCTGGGAGCCACAGGTGCTTCTTCATATACTTCTTCAAGATGGCATCTTCTTCATTTATTGAGTGTTGCATATTCATTAAAGGTTACATCCTTCTTGATCTCAATATGATGGTAACCTGGTATATAAACTCTAAAGGCCTTGACGACCTTATAGTATCCAACAAATATTCCCTTCTTTCTCGAAGGGTATAGCTTGGTTCTCTTCTCTTTTGGAATGTGTACAAATATTGGAAAGCCAAATATTTTGAGATGGATTACTTCTCACTTCTTTCCAGAGAACATCTCTTTATGGGTCTTGAACCCAAGTGCACTATGGGACAATCTGTTTTGTACATATACTATTTTTTTTACTTTTTATGCCCATAAGTGCATTGAAATATCTTGATCATGGATCATAGTCTTCACTGCTTCCATTATAGTTATGTTCTTTCTTTCGGCTACACCATTTTGTTGAGGATTGTAGGGAGTGGTGAGCTCCCTCTTGATCCTGACATCTTTGCAAAAGTTTGCAAACTCTTTTGAGGTGTATTCTCCTCCATTATCTATCCTAATTATCTTGATATTTCTTCAGAGAGGTTCTCTATCAAGGATTTGAATTCCTGGAATTTACTGAACACTTCATCTTTTGAATTCAAAAAGTAAACCCAGGTTTTGCAAGAATAGTCATCAATAAAAGACACATAGTATACATACCCACTGATGGAGGTTGATGGCATTGAGCCACATACATATGAGTTAATGATCTCTAGGACTCCTTCTTATTTACCATCTCTCTTCGAGAAAGAGTTCTTGATGTTCTTTCCTTGTGAAAATCCGTTGCATACACCTTCATGGTCAACATTGAATTCTGGTAGACCTTTGACTGCCTTGCTTACATATGGTAATTCTTTGTAGTTGATGTGAGCTAGTATTCTATGCCAAAGTTCACATGGATTCTCAATGGAATGGGTCAAGGCTGCTTCTGAGTGACCCTTTAGCTTATACAAGCCACCTTCTTCTTTTCCAATAACAATTGATTCTTCCATGGTTTTTCCTTTGGGCCACATAAGAACTTATCCATCTATGAAAGAAACTTTGAAGCCTTTCTTCTCTAAGGTTGATATAGAAAGTAAATTCTTTGTCAAACCTAGTACATATAGTACATCCTTCATCTTCATTGGGGTCCCTAAATCAAGTTTGTAATTTGATTCTCCTACTCCTTATATAGGGTATTGATAATCATCTCCAAGTGTAACTTTCTGGGGAAACTTATTTTCTGTAAGGCAAGAGAGAATATCTCTTTGACCTGTCATGTGCTTGGAAGAACCATTTTCTATGAGCCAAGTGTCCTCACCAGGTGACACTGAGCCTAAGAAGGCAGAGATTAAGACATAGTCTTCAATCTGTTCTTTTATCATATTTGTCGGTGGCTCTTCATCTTCAACTGTATGGGCATGGTGCCTATTTTTTCTCTTCTTGTATTATTCTCATCTAGCTGGATAATTCTTAGCAATATGTCTTGTCTTGTCACAATGGTAACATTGGTAGGATCTGAAATCTTTTTCTCTTCTTTGACCATTTTGAAACTTCTGGAATCTCCTTGGAGGGCGAGAGATTCTTTATGTGTGAATTTTTTTAGGGGGTGAGAATCCTTATGAGTTTCTTTCTGGAAGTAAGACTTCTTTCTTCCTCCTTTAGTATGAGTATCTAGGGCATATCTTGATAGTAATGTTTCTCAGTTAACTACTCTTTCTTCTTCTTGGACATATTCTTCCCAAAGACTATCAAAGTTTAATTTCTCCTTTCTGGCACAAATAGTTTGGATGAATGCATACCAATGTCTTGTGAGACCATTAAGGGTTGTCATTATAAGTTCATCTTCATATAGAGTATCACCAAATGCTTCTAGTTGTTATTTAAATTTTGATATTCTAGAGAAGTATTCTTGAATTATTTCTCCATTCTGTATCCTTGTACTTTTGAGTAGAGTTATTAGATTCATATTCTCATTGATGTTCTTTCCTTCATACATTCTGGTTAGGGCATCAAATTTTTTTTTGGAGTCTTCTTTGAAGCCACTTGAGAAATCAAGTGATATTTAATAGAATCTACAATGATTCTCTTGGCCCTAACTATGTCCTTTTGGTGTTTTGATTTAGCTGGAGCATCGACAGGTTCTGGTACATCTTCTATAATGAATCTTTCTAGGTCATTCTCTTCAAGAATGAGTGTAATCCTATGCTTCCCGGAATGAAATTTTTCCACACCTTATAGCTTGTCAACAAGCTTAGTGGTTGCAAACATATTTACCTGGAGCCAGGAAAATGACCAAAAATTGAAAATGCTCAGAATTTAATTTTGAACTTACTAGGAGGTGCACTTGGCTAAGGCGAGTAGCCTGGTATAGTTAGATTTCAGAAAATCCAAATTTTTCCCCTTCAAACTTGACCAGTGGAATTTTGGACTGGTACTTCTGGTACTAGTTCTGTTTTCCTAGTTTTCTGGTACTTTTGGTTTTCTAGTTTTCTAGTACCAGTGAAAACTAGGGTTTCACTTTTCGGGAGTTCTATCCACTGAAAAGGTGCGCTAAAGGTGCCAAAGAGTTCCCTAGTCTAGGGCACACTTTTATAGATGATTTT
>ML799280.1:23426-39810 GCA_009831015.1 Picea engelmannii
TTTCTAGTACCAGTGAAAACTAGGGTTTCACTTTTCGGGAGTTCTATCCACTGAAAAGGTGCGCTAAAGGTGCCAAAGAGTTCCCTAGTCTAGGGCACACTTTTATAGATGATTTTTATGATGAAATTCTTCTTCAATAAAAAATACCTAATTTTCTTGTACGACAATAGTGACGTTTTTCTTTATCCAGTGAAAGATGCTCTCTTTAGCTTACCTATGATACCATGTGAAGGTTTAAGTTATTATTAGGTTTCTTTTCAATTTACTAGATAACAATATCATATATAGGATCACTGAGAGAAACACAATTAGAAGATACACAAAATTTATCTTGGGAAACCCTCATGGGGGAGAAAACCCAGTAAAAACTTCCTTAATATAGATAACCAATAAAATGCCAAGACAGTAAACCAAACACTAGAGAATATCCTCTACTGAGAAATGCACCTCTCTCTTCCTTCTTCTCCCAACTACATCTACCATACTTGTGCACTAAATAAGCAAATGAGTGAGTGATCAAATGAGGCATTGGATTCATTTATTTATACAAATTGGTAGGAGATCGAAAGGTGTCTCTTCATTGGGCAGGGTTGACTTGTCTTCTTAGTGGTTAAAACCACTTTAATTAACCTCGGGGATGACTTCTCAATTTGAATAATATATTTAGGGTTTGACCAATCCACAAAAGGGGATTTGGTCAATTACAATGCCCGACATGATCAATCCACAAAAGGTGATTGATCTAATGAATAATAACTCAATAATAAATAGAATACTCTTTGCAGTTATAATATTTCAACATTCTCTATGATTCTTTTTGTGAGGTCGATGCTCGAGACTTTATAATGTGTTATCCCTCTAATGCTGGAGTAATGGAAAATTCCTAAATTTCTTCGGTGTTTTAACTCCCCTTCCCATATGAAATTCCAAACTGCAGAGTTCTGGTGTGGCTGGTTGCGACAATGAATCGAGATCTTGCCTTCCAATTTACCTCCTCTAGTTGTGTGCTTGATGCATGAACTCCTTGCAATGTCAATATTTGAGTGTCTTTAAAGAGTTGGAGCAACATGTACTTCATGCACTCCCTTGCACAAAATCATGACTGAGTTCCCTTCAAAATCCTTCACCTTAAGCAAAGGTATGGAGGAGGTGATGTTGCGGGCTACTCAACGAGCATGGAGAGATGGGTATGACAAGTTCCCATGGAGGATGAACATAGAGAAATATGAGATATCCATTTATCTGTCCTGTTGTGTGCAGGTTCCCATGGGCCGAATGTTATGGCAGTACAAATCCTCCCCAAGCATGATGCTAAACTTACAACACGCCTCAGCCAACCGTAGTGTCGTGTGGGGACTAGTGTTAAGTGGAGCGACTATGGGAGGGGGATGAGTCATTGGGGGGGGGGGCTAAGAAAAGGTACCTTCCCAAAATTTCCATAGGACTTGGGGCCTTTCCAATTGTTAAATTCACATACTCATGTGCTTCGGTATTGTTAGCGTGTGGGACATGGTAGAAGGAAGAATGGAATGAGGACATGATTGATTTGATCCTTTCAATGGTTCTTTTAAAATTTTAATTCTTTCGACCTGTCCCTTTAACAAAGTATCAAATTATATTTTTTGAGGCCCCTATTACAATAAGGTTGTTAATTTGTCATTCCTGAGCTAGGAGTACTCCTTGATACATCGCATAAGTCTCTCCCATGTTGTTGGTGGTTACACCAACCATTTTTCTTCTTCTTTTTTCAAAGGGAAACCTGCTTGAGCTTTAATAATTCAAGATGATAGGTACTCACCCAGTTGGTCAATCGCATGGGTTGTGACTATGGGGGGGGGGGGGGAACTAGATTCTCCTCGAAAATGATTTTATTTCTTGCTAGCGATATTTTCCAGCATAGATATTTTATCGATGTCTTCCAAACATAGCTAAAGATTGGTTTTTTGGTGAGGTAGCCTTTGTAATATTAACTCCATTTTTCGATCAGACTTCTATAACTTTTCGGCCAATAAATTTGAGGGGTTAGCTCTGAATAGACAATGTGCATCACTTGTTTGGAGAAATTGCAATAGAGGAAAAGATGATCAGTGCTTTCAAAATATTGATTATAGAGGTCACATATGACGTGTCCCATATATCCTCGTTTGAGTAGATGTTGTGGGTGGGAATCCCTCCTACAGACTTAGCATTTAAGGGCTCTAATCATGCATGGAGAAAATGACCATTTCAAAGGTCTCTAGTCTTTCCTATTCTCCCAACACAAAACCCCACATTCATGCAATACAAAGTTGTAAATGAGATTCGGTAACTCTACCTTAAGTCCTTTGTTTGATGTTGATCCCTTTGCTTTCACGCTCTCTTTGATTGCAAGCCTCCTCCCAAAGTTGACCTACATTCACACATGAACAAACAAAAAACTGTGAACATGCATTTCATATACTAATTGTTGGGTTAGTTGTCACAATATCATGAAATAAACATTCAACTTGAACACATGATATGGCGGGACGGGAGAAGTATTCCTTTTTGTATTAATCTTCACAAGAGTAAAATTACAGTATGTGGTTGGCACTGCTCCTCGAAACTGGTCCAAGGCTCCTCTTCAACTGTCCTCCAACTACTTTTCTCTATATTTCTCTTTGCGTGAGGAAGGATAAAGGTTGGGACAAGGGGAGTCCTCAATTGGGTATAGTTTCTTTACTGTGATTTTCCTCCTTTAAAATGGGACCCTTACCCCTTCTTTTATAAGATAGAAGGAGCTAGGTATTTGATCTAATGACTGACCATGCATGGCCGAAAGGTTTAGTTAACTTACCCAAAGCTGTGTGTTCCATCAACAACTTTCCTTTTTTCATTCTTTTGTAGGTACACATGGGCTGTAGTGAGTCAGCTAGAGTGTACATGCGGGCTGTAGTGGAGCAAGAAGCGTGGGTCTTTAAAAAGGGTGTTTTTAAGAAGAGTTGTTAATTACTGGCTTGGCAAAGAAGGCATATGAGATGGCCTGATGTCAGGTAAGCATGTCTGGTGCAAATTAGGGTTAACATATGCCCCCTAATGTGTGAGGTTAGAAGACCATCTGATGGCCGAAATACATTATCAATATTTATCAACAAACCAAACCAGTGAGCCCATGGACAAGAATTTGGGAGGTGCCATCTACAAAATAAAAATTTTCTCACCGAGGTGGGCATACTCATGCTCGGGATGAAACAAAATCATGGCTACCAATCAAATACACTGTATATCCATGCCATATAACTATATAAAGTTTAGTCATGAGCAATACATACAGGATCTACATCTCAAAATCAAAAAGATATACATGTATAGTATCCATCTCCATAGAAGATGATAAGGCATGATGGCTAGAGATGAGGTCTTCAGAGCTCGAGAAACAGCTTCAAAATCTTCACAACTCGGGTAGGAGTGTAATATGAGTGTACAACTTCACTACCCGGAGGTCTTCGATGGCTTGTTGGTCATGGATTAGAGAATCTTGATGATCACACTGAAGGATTCATTGATTTTGAACAAAGACTTGATTGGACTTTCGGGATGGTCAGGCATGAGGGCAAGAGAAAAACTATAGAGGGGCTGACTCATGGCTTGGTAAAAACTTCCCTTGGACAATAACACGACAAATGATGAGACTCAGGCAGCATGTCATTGACATAAGTTCACGATGCAAGAGGCAGCGCAAACTCTCCATATGTTTGGAAGAATAACCAAATAGAGGAGGACATAGCTCTATATAGTGAGAACAACTTCCTAAGGTCATATTAAATCCAAGAGATTGAAAAACAAATGGAAGGATGTGCTTTGTCCAAGGGTGACTCATTGTGCTGCCAATAAAAGGAAAAACTTTTCCCTTCCTCTTTTTGGGGTATATTTGATTTTTTTTGTCTTTTTCAATAATTTTGGAAAGCTTGAAAAAATAATAAAAGAATGCTACGTTACAAAGGAGGAACGAGTGTCGCAAACATACTAGTTCTAGGTGCAAAGCCAAGACTGATGTTCAGAGAAAGGACATTTGGAAAAATTCCTCCCAGGGCCAAAGGTGTCAAGATGCAAAGGGAAAGTGCTATAGGGCTTGCGTATAAGGCATGCTTCATATGGTTCAGTTGAGAGAAACATGGAGTCAGCATTAGGCCAAAGACGTGAGTATGCAAATGCGATTAATAAAACACACAATGGTAATGTCCTTCGATGTAATTTTAACAAGCCCAGAGAAGGTAAGCTCAACAGTTTTTCATATTTAGAGAGTTTGAAAAAATGTAAAAGGAGACTCCGATGGGGCACCTTTTTCTAAGGTAGTCTAGTCGGTTCGAAAAAGGGGTAAACTAGCACCAACAAGATGTCTATTCAAAACCATTTTAACGAGTTTTATAAAGACAAGATCACTCGACAATTTTTTCATTTTTAAGGAGTCTGAAAAAATCTTAACTATGGACTCCGTCAGGAATGTTCTTCTGGACCATTTTAACGAGTGTGAAAGAATAAGGTCACTCGACGATCTTTTGAATTTTAAGGAGTCTGAAAAGAGCTTAACTATGGACTCTATGGGGGATTCTTTTTCGTAAATTTAGTCCCTTGGGCTCGAAAAAGGATTAAAATTATACCTGAGAATACTCTTCTAGAGAACCGAGGCCTCTAGAGTATACCTTTGTTCATACAGTTGACCATCCAGACTGAAAAAGGAGTAAACTACCGCCAGACAAACATGCCTTCAAATTTTAGTTTAATGAGTGTGAATGGCAACAAGATCGCTCGGCAAAATTTTCACATTTTAGAGGGTCTGTAAAGAGCTTAAAAGAAGACAAGTTAAGTTTTGGGAGTCTCGAGGGTAAGGTCAAGAGTGATACAAAATTATGCAAATGAGGTTCAAACTCATAATCAAGAAAAGTTAGTAAGGACTCCCAAGCCAATAGTCGTTAGTGACAGCATGGACACCAAAATGCAACCAGGATCTACCTAGGGCAACCATGTTAGGGTGGGCTCTACCACTAAATTACGACACTTCTAAAGCAACAAAGATGGTTTCGTGTCGCAACTTGGTGGGATCGATCCTATGGAAAAGCAAAAAGACAAAAAGATGCAGGAAGTAGAGGTGGAATCCTAACTTAAATGCAATGAGTTGAAAAATTGACTTTTTACCAAAGGACCCTCAAAATGACCCAAATTGTCAAAAAGTTTCCAAATGCCCAAAGTAACACTTCTCGTGACAATCCAAAGAAAACTCATGAACCATGCTAAACGATTTTTAGTTTAGAAAAAAAGACAAAAGGGTCAAAACTGATGACAAAAAGAGGCCAAAAAGTCTATAAATAGAAGCTGGCAGCTCATTATCACCATTGTTAACTGAGAAATTGGTTGTGGAGCCAAAAACACCCCTTCATTTAGAAAGTTGATTTTGGGAGATTCAGTGGACAGAATGAGCTTCCGATTAGATCAAGTAAGTAATTACTACCCCCTCTTACAATTTAATTAGTTCTTTATGCATTTAAATTCATGTTTTCAGGGGGTGTTGACCTTTTAAAAGGTCTGCCCTAGGTCCACACGGGTTGTCTTATCACATCCCGAGTGTACACCCAGGTAGAGGAAAACCTTTCTGCGTGTACACGCTACTGTCATCATTACAGCCCGCGTGGACCCTTTATTTAATGTAAAAAATTAAAAAAAGCAAGAGTTAACCCTCCTAAACTGGGTTTTTGCAGGATGTATGTTCACTGGAGGGAAAGAGAGTATGACGATATTAGTGCATTGGTTGGGGAGGACCTGAATTTTGTTGCTACATTAATGCAATGTGGGTTGTTAAAAAAATTTCTATGTCCTTTCATACGAGCACAACCTAGGCTACTGAATGCCTTGGTTGATTATTTGCATCCCAATGTAGAGGCCTTTATGCTAGAGGGGCAGTCACTAGTTCCAACCACAGAGGACATATACTTTCTGAATGGCCTCTCCAAGAGGGGGGAATCAATCAATTTTCATACTTTTCCTTTCGGGCCTCACAACATATCGGAGTTGATTGGACTCCATTGTGAGGCGGGTACAGACATAACGAGCTCACAAGTATCAATAAGCAAGATCTCAGACTTATCACTGCAAGTGATAGTGTTTCTCATCAGGTGAATTACTGGGTTTGTGGCTTTGCATCAGGCTTCCCATGCACAAATGAATTTTGCAGTTCAGTGCTTAAATGCACAAATTTTCGATTGATGAACCACATTGTTGGATTGTATGAAGAGGCAGCTAACAGATTGTTGGTTGTAGAATCAGAGGAACTTTGGGTTTGGAATGATTCTTTGCTCTTTCTTCTTTGAAAAAGTGCCCAGTTTTATCCCTCGAGAGGTGGTACAAGGGCACCAGGCTTCTCTTCCCGCGTTATGTAGATGGGTGGTGCTACTGCTGCGACAGGGGGGGGAAGGACCACTGAGGCCTTTGATGACAACTTTTTTGTTTGGTTTTCACGATAGATCCCAGTCACAGAGGATTACCCCTATGCTGGGATTGACTTCTCAAGAGGTCTTGAGATACCAGTACCTCCCGACAAGGAGCGAGGAGAGATGGGTAAGTTTGCATCATTTGTTTTTTTTTTTTTGTTAAACATATGTAATTTTTATGTTTTTTTTTTTATATATATATCAATTTTTTATACCAGATCATTTAATAGATATGTGTCTATTATGTGCAGATGTGGGGCTAGTGTGACCAGTGGATTACGCAAGGAACAGGTGATGTCCTCAGCCAGGGGCCGCACCCGTCATCACAGGGGGACCAACAGCATCAGGAGAGCTTCCAGCCAGTGAGGCTGAGAGGGTTCTGAGACGAGTAGAGTGAAATTTTACCTTGCTCACTTGCACAATCCCCATGGTAGAGATTGAGGATATGCCACCATCTATGCAAACTCATGTAGTGGAGGTGCCATGGACATGGGTCCGGCTTTTTCAACGTTTGGCAAATGCGGTTGATTATTACAATAGGGCCCACAGGTCTCGTCCTTAGTTAGGCTAGACTTTTCACGTGCCGATGGAACTACTTGGATATTTTTTGAGGGAATAATCCCCATGAATCGTTACTGGTTGTATTTTTGAGGCACTTGTGCCCACCTATGTACTCTGATGATTTTGATATTATATATGGATTTTTATGTCTTTTTATGTCTTATGGAAAAAATGTATTTACATGTATATGTGTATGTCTTTCTTATATGTATGTGAGATGCCAATCTAAAATTTGATTAGATAGAGTATCTGTGACTTGATTTAATCTTCTAGGAACATGAAAATATGTAATATAATCAAAGCTTCATTCTAAGAGACGTACCCTAAGGAATCGTCGGTGTAAAGAAAGATCATGAACACGGTAGACTCTATTTAACTGAGACACAACCAACTGAGCATCTAAATAGACCTAAAAGTGAGAGATACCAAATGACAAAGCATCACGAAGCATCTCAATAACTGCGATGTATTCAAAAACATTGTTTGTAGTGTCGCCTAAACATATACCTCCTGAAGATAATAATTGGCCCTAATGTGTAAAAATTACCCAAGCTGCGGAGGCAAGCCTCCGAGTGTGCCGGCTAGCACCGTCTACATATCCAATGAACACCTCTGATTCACTTGACATCTACCACAGTGATAAAATATAACATAAAAAATGAAATGTCCATAAAACCAAAAGAAACCAAAAAGTAATAGTACAAAGACTATACATATGTTACAAAAAGTTACCCAAGGTGACCTACCTATGAGTAATACTTCTTGAGGTAGAGCCCATTTCTAGGCTCTTCCAAAGCATGTCCCTCAAAATATACCAAACGATAAGCACCCTTTTTTAGAACCTCTTTTATGATGAAAGGTCTGAACCACATGGGTTTGAACTTACCTACCCCTAGGGGGTCCTTATCTTGGTCATAGACCAGGACAAGGTCTCCTTCTGAGAAAATACGAGGATGAACAGAATGATCATATTGACACTTGAATTTATGTTTGTGAGCTCCGTTAGCTAAGGTTGCATCACGACATTGTTCATTGAGTTGCTCGAGATATAATAAACGTTCTTCAAGTGGTGAAGTGTCTGGCAATAACTGTACTGCCAACTTTAAAGATGGGATCTGGCATTCTATGGGCAAGATGGCTTCCAACCCCTAAACAAGTTGAAAAGGTGAGAAACTGGTTACAGTATTAACAAACATTCGGTAGGCCTATAATGTCAAGTACAACATCAAATGCCAATTTGACTTGGCTGAATTGATCGTTCATTGTAGGATGGTCTTAAGAGATTTATTGAAACATTCCACCTGACCATTCGCTTGAGGGTAGTAGGGTGAGGAATGTTCTTGCCTCAGCCCAAGATTTGATGTTAACTTAGTCATCATTTGGTTCTGAAAGTGACTGCCATGGTCAGTGACAATCTCTCTCGGGACGCTGAACCTTTCTATAATCTGGTTAAACAAAAAGAGAGTTGTAGTCTCTCCATCATGTTTAAACGTTGGCATAGATCCGACCCAGTTTGTGAAGTAGTCGACAACTACAATGATATAATAGTGCCCCCTTGTTGAATAAGGGTTTCATGTAGTGTAATCAATCCCCCAATTGGTGAAGGGACCAACTGTGATGACAGGAAACATGGGAAAGGGATGTGCCCTCATCTTCCGAGAGAAGATCTGACACGGGTAGGGATGATTTTAAGGATGGAAATTTATTTTAATATGTAGAAACCTTGGCGAATCTTACTAATCCTTCATATGCCAACTACAAATGATTGGCGATATTTTTATAAAAATATTCAAATTTATAAGGATTTTATATAGTTTTTATAAAATTTTGGCGATTTTTAAGGTAAAATAATTTTATCCTATAGAATTTGGGCGAATCATTTTTAAAATAGCGAATCTAGTTTTTGGAAAAACCATGGAAAATTAGCCCATGAGTGAAGTTTATCCCCTAAAATAATCCATGGACACGGGTGGCACTTCTTGACGAATGCGATACAATCTTTGATTAGTGTCGGCCAGAAGTAACTGGCTCGTAAAATATTTTGGGTTGTTGACAATGCAGACAAATGACCGCCAGATGCTCCAATATGGCAATCGTTAAGCACAATTTCCGCTTCTTCATGAGTGAGGCACCGACGAAGGATGCAATCTATACCTCGACAATAGAGACTGTCCTTGAAGATGAGATAGTTCTTGGCCTAATGACATATATGGTGACGTTCACCATGAGAAGTAGAGGTAGGGCACTTCAAAGTCTGGAGATAGACAAGTATATCTCCATACCAGGGGTCCGAAGATGTTATCAAAAAAATATCTCCTTGAATAGGCGATTCTTTAGGCATAACATCACCTGACTCAACCGGAAGTTCCGAGATAAGTTCCGCAAAGACCGGTAACTTTCTGGATTTTTCCAAAATGAAATCTAAGTCAAATCCCTAGAGGATGACTATCCATCTACTGATCTTTCCGTCGATTACCCATCGTGTCAAAATGTATTGAAACAGATTCACAACAGCAATGATGGTGGTCTTGCGAAACAAAACATAATGACGAAATTGTTTGATAGCATGGACTGTTGCCAACACAAGTTTTTTATATGAGAATAATTGAGTTACAGTCCAACCAGGCCTCGACTCAGGTAATAGATCACATATTTTGAGAGCAAATTATCCTCCTGAACTAAGACCATGTTGATGGTTGACTCTGTTGCAGCCAAGTATAATAAGAAATCTTTGTTATAATTGAGTGGCTGAAGTAGAGGGGAAGTTGTGAGGGCATGTTTCAACGCTTCGAAGGAACATTGAGTGGCATCGTCCAAATGAAAAGGAATGTCTTTCTTCAGTAAGCGCATAAATCCGTTTGTGATATCAGCATAGTTTGAAATGAAACACCGCAAAAAGTTTGCTTTCCCTTGTAGACTCTGAAGTTGAAGGATTGTACATGGGGGATGCAACTGAACTATTTCCTCAACCTTGAGAGGATCGACCATGATCCTTGTTGTTGAAACTATGAAACCTAACAAATGGCCCGAAGTCACGCAAAAACTGCATTTGTTGGGATTCAAGCGAATCGGGAAGTAGCAACATCACTCAAAGATAAGTTGGAGGTGTGTGGGATGATCAACTCTCTTATGACAGCGTGATGCTAAATCATCTAAGTAGGCCTCGACGATATGTTTGATATCAAGAAAAGTAAAAGACATGGCCTAGTGAAATGTAGCGCCAACATTTTTTAGACCAAATGGCATCTTATGATATGCGAATGTACCCCATGGAAAAATGAATACTATTTTGTGTCAGTCTTCAGGTTTGATTTGTATCTAATTATATCCCGAAAAACCATCCATGAAAGAAAAGGCCTCGCAACCTACGCATTCATTGACTATCTGGCCAATAAATGGTGTGGGAAAATTATCTTTTGGACATGCCTTGTTCAAATCATGGAAGTCGGTACAAACATGAATCGTACCCTCTTTTTTATTAACCGACAAAGGGTTTGACACCCATTGGGTCAAATAGATGGGGTAGATAGAACCTGCCTTGAGCAATTTCTCCACTTCGACCTTAATAGTTGTTGCTTTCTTAGGATTAACTAGATGAAGCTTCTACCGAACCAACTTAGCATCAGGATAAGTCGTTATTTCATGTTCAACAATTTTTTGATCGATGCTTGGCATTTCCTCATAGGACCAAGAAAAAACGTTGTGGAATTCCTTAAATAAATCCATGTAGATTTGAATCTCTTCAAGGGAGCAATCATCTCCAACGAAAACATTCTCCATGATGCCAGGGGTTCTAGAGATGTTTATAGGTATAGTTTCGGTGATGGTTTCCATATTACCCTCAGCATAAACAAAATGTGTAGCTAAAGGATTAATAGGAAAAGACCTATCTCCATTCATAGTCAAGGTGAATTCCCCTACCTCAATTCTGCTTAAAACTGGGAGGAAATAATATCTGTGATGGAGATTGTCCCAAGGTTTGTCCAGACTAGTCATTGCTTCCATGATTTCTTCATCTGAGGGCAAGACTAAGTCTAAAGAATCTGTATCAGCAAGGGAACCTTGAGCCCAAATAGGCTCTAGAATCAGATCTAACTCTTGTGTGGGAGTTGGATCGGGGACGACGGAAGCCTGATGGACTAAAGAGTAGGCTACTTCTATCGTGGACAAGGGCATGGACATACCATGGTGCCCTGTCCCTTCCATCATGGCCGATGTGGGAGGAAGAATCCATGGATAGTTGAATTAAGTCATGTGAAACGATGAAACTTGGAACACCTCAACCTTATGGTGGCTAGATATGAACTTAAAATCGCCTTGAGGAGGTGGGTAATCAAAAGTTCCCATCAAAGGTGGGCACAAACCAACCCCTATGTTGACGATGTTGGGTTGAGGGTTATCAATCATTGGGATCATGGATGCCCACAATGAAGGGTCAGGACAGGAAAAAGACAATTGATCAATGGTCACAATCCAAACCTCATGTGGAAACAACAAGACTCGGAAAACTGTAGCAACTACTGCTTTCATAGCATAGGTCCAACTCCTTCCTAACAAAATATTGTAGTCGAGAGGTGCATCGACCACTTCAACATCGACACACATAGTTTTCCCTCTTAACTACACGAGAAAAGAGGGGATAATGCCATGTGGTCAGAACGAATGACCGTCGAAGGTGGTAAGAAGAGTAGGTGATGGAGACAAAATGGGTTGGCCAATGGCCTTTGAACACTCCAAAGACATTACACATTTTGAGGTGCCCTCATCAACCACTATGCAAAAAATGTTTCGATTAAAAGTTTTTGTGGTGTAAGCCACTACTATCTGGAACGCTACGTGTTAAGGGAGATGAGGTTTTAAGTCAGTCATATCAAGCATGATCATACTCGGATTACAAGTCTCGACGGTTCCTAAAGAGGCTAATAGAGCCTTTCTCTGGGAAGGGCAGCTTTGGAGGACTTCCAAAGCAGACATCACACAAGGTGTTTGAGACAAATTATCCACCACAGAGTAGTTTTGGGTGGCCCTTGCGTTTGGGTTGTGAGAAGATTTCTTAAATGCACCTTTTGGGATGTGTGTCATGATTTAGCCCAACGTCTTCTCGATATGGAGAGGAAGAAATGGGGTTTCATCTTCTTTACCCTTCTCAGAGGTGCTTGGCTTGTTGTAATCATGTGCTCTAGTAGATATATAGGCATCACCTTTCATCATATACACATTTGCAGATGCAAGATTGTTTGAAGACAGAGGGGGTCCTTGACTGCCCTCTTCCACGCTTGTAGAGGCTTGAGTTAGATTTTTGCCATGTTGAAAAGGGTTTGTTAACACAACTGACTGTTGTTGTGATAATAACTTTTGGGCCTCTGCGAGCCGAGGGCATTGGTGAGTTGAGTGGTATTTCGCACACAGATTAAATAGATACCTTGACTTCCTTTTTTTGGTGTTTCCCCCGCCAACATTATTAGTGGGATTCTTATCCCCCTTACCCTTCTTACATTGTTTTTTCTTTCCATTGGACTGCTGGGTGGCCTTTGGATTTGTCAATTGCACACTGTGTACATCTGATGTTTGGGTAGGGGGAGCAGCTGGAACAATAGTATGGCTAGCCGTTGTATGCTAGATAGACAATTGCTGCAATTGTTTCATCAGTTGTTCAACAGGCTTTGTTTGTGTTGAACCAACAATACCATCGACATGTGGCCCAACTCACTTTCTGGTTTTATCAAGTATTGATCATGGCACATCTGGAAAGATCTTGTACAGTATACCAAACTGAGAATAGATTAGCTCAAGTTGTTGAGCTCTCATACAGTATGTCCGAAGGCAACTTCGTCAGCATAGGGGGCCAACACAGATCATGACAGATAAGGTCATTCAACAACCTTGTTAAGTCTGGAAAGTGAAAATTTTCCAAGAAAGGTAGTTTGGGTTGTTGGTGATAACCATGCAAAAAGGGGCTTGGAGTTTGAATGGCACCAGGTTGCCAGGAAAAGTTGGGTTGCTGGCCAGGGTTCTGGTAAAAACCATGGCCATGACCAGCATACGGATTTTTTGTTTGAGGAGGCATCATCGATTGATTCCCGAAATAGGACGTAGGTGGTTGGGTGTGCATTACATTTGGAGGAATTTGGGAAGGGTTGCCTCATGTCAATCCCATGGGCATAGGTACTGCACCTTGCATGGGGTTCTATTGGTTATGAAAATAATTTCCCCAGATCGACATTCCTGACGAGGGAACTAATCCTTGCCAAGAATTCCAAGGTCCTAATGCGGAAGAATTTCCTAGGTTTTCCCCCTGTGCAGGAATAGTACCCTGCATAGGATTAGGTTGGCCATAGCCAGGGTTGCCCCAAGTCGAGAAAGCAGCTAACGAGAAAGCGTTGTTACCAAGTGCACCGAACAAAGAAAAAGGTGTCGACCCTACCGACATATTATGAGAAGGTGGTCCTTGACTCCATACTCCAAATGAACCATGGTGTGTGTTTGGCCCAACGGATTGTTGGTGGGTACCACCGAGCGAAGGGGACGAAGGAGGTATATGACCTCCCCAGTAAGGGAAGGCATTAAAGGGAGCTGAAGTGCCCCCCATGGGTCCTTGCAGAGGAGCGTTAGAGCTCTCTGTCCCTAGACCTAAAGTCTATAAAGTGGAGTAGGATAGTACAGGGCTTGTACCTGATCTAGGAATTCCATATGAGAACGGAGGGCCTGTCGCACTCTGTGTGAAAGGAGCAGTGGCCGCCACCAAAGATGGGATTATACCATTGCTCGTGGTAGAGGCATTTGAGACCATGGTGGCTCAGACCGGTGACGGTGGGTTAGGAGGTGGAACACCCCCTGTGGTTATAGCCGTAGTGGGAATAAAAGAATTCCTAGAAGAAGTGGCATCATGTGTTTCCATTGTTGCGTGTGATACTGTCTAGAGCCCATAAGGATAAATCTGTATGATGATGGGCGTTGAAATATCAATGGTTGGAGTTTCGGGTCGACCAAGAGCTTCCACTCCAAGGTATGAAATAGTTGGTTCCTCCAGATGTTGGTTGGGCACAGTTTCCTGTGACCCAGTCGCTTCAAAAGACCCTTTTTGGTCTAGCTTTCGCCTTAGTGGTGGCGGGGGTGGCTCCAGTGTAACCAGTGGCAGGCCAAGAAGACTTCATGACCGACGAAGCTTGTGATCCTCCATTGTGTGAGAAGATAAAAAACACACTAGGGATTTCTATTCATTCAAAAAAAACACACACTAGAAAAAAGACCTTACAAGATAAAACAAGAAAACACTAAACTAGTTGGAAGAATAGTTACAACAACCAACACTAGAGAAACTTACCGGTGCAAGTGAAATTCAAACATGGAAGCACCCTCCAGGTATACTCTACAAATCATGGCCCACTATCTATCCTAGGTACCATGGTATACCCCTGCAGTCACCTGTGTATGTCTCTAAAAAAGATGGGCAACTAGGTTGCCAATGCGCGAACAATCACCAGGCGGGTACAATCGACAGTCGGATAGACCACAATGAGCAATGTATCGAGCCTAAAAATTTTCAAGGGTATCAAAAGTAAGTGGTTCTAAATACAACTGAGGACCTCAAACGGATTCGAGACCCATGAAGCTCCGTGGCAAATGCAATCGACAAAATATGAAGACAAGCCCTCTATATGTGTTCTCCACTATGATTGGTCTGGATTTGGAGGGGTTATCTCCGTTACATTTCCGCACACGACCTTGTGTTTAGCCCATGTGTTAGAGGGGGGTACCAGATAACTCTCACTATACTGGACTTTTAACACTCCCTAGCACAAACTCTTATGTATGTTTTGTAGCCTTGAAGAGTTTCCTCTCCAACCTAAATCAAGTCTCTAGCCTAGACTAATTGATGGACACTACAAACATAAAGTCTAGTTGATTTTAATTAACCATTAATTTTTTTATGGCTTGTCTTAAGTCAAAGGTTATGAAAGTGAAACTAATTATGTTTGAGAGACGAAATAAAAATAAACAGAAAGATGGAAACAAAATAACTTCTTCTTGACACAATTCTTAATCAAGTTTTCAAACTAATTTTTTTTTTCTAAGATCTTTGAACAGAAAACTCAAAACATGATTTCGCTCGACTAAGAGCTACTTATTGTCCTAAGTAAACAGCCAAGAACTTATGAAATCAAAAAATTTCCTAGTTTTCAATGCAAACCAACAACTACTTAACCAAATCAAGAAAATAAAAAAAAATTACTTAATGCTCACAAAGAAAAAAAGGAAAAATGATGACAAGTAAAGACTAAGAAAACTTCAGGCCTAAGAATAGATTGCAAAGAGTCTCTAACAATAACACACAAACTGATGAAAATAGACTCTCACACTTGTCTAAAAACCCTATGAAAGAAAACAAATTTTAGGAAAAGTTTTTAATGAAAAAGAAAGTTATTGTTGTGATCATACCTAAGTTGTTGACTGTTATGACAGAGACCAAGAACCCCGAGAGGTATAACTTTTGACAAGGAAAAGGATGAATTCCTCTCCTTGAACAAAAATTTTCTTAACAGGCATGCAACTAACAACTCAATGGCTAGCGTGTGCACGCGAGCTATAAAAGGTCAGAGCATGTGTACACACATGCAGACCTTATGCAGGCCATGTGTACCTCTACAACCCTTCAAAAAATTGAATGTATAAGAAATCAAACACTGGAAGAGACCACTGGTATTGAGAACCAAAATCTCTTGAAGACTCGGAAACTTACTTTATCAGAAAAGAAAAACAATCCAAGGAAAATTTCATAGAACAAAACCAATCTGATGTGGTAACTAAGCTACAAAATGCAAAAATAGAGAACATAATGAGTTTCAGAAAACCCTTGAGAAGGATCACTTCTGACAGGGAAGAGGATGATTGTCTCTTTAATAAAAAAATTCTGAACTTAACCATGCTATTGTCACTTCATCAACTAGCGTGTCCACACGGGCTGTGTGAAGGTTAGGAACGTGTACACGCATGCAAGCCTTATATAGGCCATGTGTACCTTTGTGACTTCTCATAAAAGAAAATGCAGCCAAGAAAAGTAATCAGGAAGAACTAGTATGGAAGACCAGAATCCTTGCTGGTTCAAACTTTTCCAAAAACTCTAAAAAAAAGTAATGAAACCAATTGTTTTTTAAAATACCCAAAAAAACTCCCAAAAAACCATAGAGATCCCTAGTATGGTCACCAATTCTGTTGTGGGTGGGAATCCCTCCTATTAACTTAGAATTTAAGGGCTCTAATCATGCATGCAAAAAATGACCATTTCAAAGGCCTCTACTCTTTCTTATTCTCCCAACACAAAACCCCACATTCATGCAATACAAAGGTGTAAATGAGATTTGGTAACTCTTCCTTAAGTC
>ML799280.1:40710-72158 GCA_009831015.1 Picea engelmannii
AGGAGATCTTTGTCATGGAGGATGTTTTTATATCCCATCCTTACAAAGTATCTTGCCTCTCCCCATCCCCTACTATCATCCTGGTTAATATGTATTGGGTAACATCCAATTACAATCAAGAGGAATTGATGGGATTCATTGAGCAGGAAAGGGGGGACCTCTCCCAAGTTTCAATTTTTCCAAGTGTCATTGCTCTTCCACTCAGATATATAAAATAAAGTGATTTTCCCGTTGGAATTTATCCAAATTCTGAGGGAGTCTAGACAAGAGATATAGGACAATTTTCCCCTATCTGTGAAATGATCTTTCCAAATTTTTATTTCTTTACCATTCCCTGGGCTCCATATGAGATGATTTTAAATGAGTGACATAGAGGCACGAATGAGCTTCCAGATAGGGGAACCTATTTGATTGAGAGTGGTTGTTTTCGGACACCTCTTTCGATATTTTGACAAGTATTTGTAGAACATTTCCTTTTTCCACCATTCTTTACTTCTAGTGATTAAGTGCCAAATTATTTTTTCCCCGAGAGCTAAGTTGATATTTTCTGGATACCAGATCCCTAGTCCCCCATTTTCTTTTGGGGCATAAACAATAGACTATTTTACCATGTGGAGATTTTTCTCATTATCTTTTCCCCCTTTCCAAAGAAATTTTCTAATTAGTTTGGCCATTTCCTTTTTAATTCCCACCGTAGTGTGGAGGGTTGAGAATTGAAAAATTGGAAACAAAGATAATACTGACTTTATTAAGACCACCCTTCCAGCTGGATTCAACCAGATTCCTCCTCATGCTTCAAATTGACCCTTGATCTTTTGGAGAATCACTTGTCATGCCTCCCCGGGTAGGGCCTTTATAGCGATAGGAGTTCCAAGGTACTTGAAGTACTTCCAATATATAGAAAAGGAGAACTGTAGAATATTTGCAATTCTAACCAGTATACTTTCTTTTGTGTTCCAGGTATAAATTTGTCTTTTTTGCTTGTTATTGACACCCCCACAAGCTTCCTCATACTGTTCAAGGACCATTTTGAATCTTCAACAAACTAGCTTCCTAGCAAAAGAGTATCTTCAACAAACTGTGATTTTTTTATTCTTCTGATTCCCCTTGCTATTTTGAGCCCCATGATGTTTCAAATAGCTCTTTCATGCTCCAGTATTATATTAATCATTTCTTCCATAATAACATACAACATTGCAGAAAGAAGACAACCTTGTCATAGTCCTCTTGTGGCTTGGAAGAAATGTGTCGGGCACCCATTTATTAGGGGAGATATCTAGGGGGTCGATATGCATGCCCCAATCCACGAGATGGAGGAGTGATTGAAACCAAATATCTTTAAGAATTCATAGAGAAACTCATGCTTTACTCAGTCAAAAAAAATTTCCATATCTATTTTGATTATCATCCCTTTTTCCTTGTTAGTGACACTGGTGTGGATTCCCTCCTGCACTAGAATTATATTGTCCCAAATTTTTATTTTCATCATGAAGCCCCCATGATTGGGAAGAATGAGTCATGGAAGCATATGTTTTAACTTGTTTTCTATGATTTTTTCTAAGATTTTGTAAGAGACGTTATAAAGAGAGATAAAAAAATTGTAAGAGACGTTATAAAGGAGATGGAATTTTTTTCCTTAGGAATCATGGATAAAAAGGAGGTGTTGGTTTCTCCTCCTAACTTACAGGTTTTTTGGACATATTTTATCATACGAAGTAGGTATTTTTTTATTATTCCCCAACACTTCCGATAAAAATGTAAAGTGAAACCATTTGGCTCGAGGGATTTGTCACAATAAAGCTGGTAAAGGACTGCTTTGACTTCTTCCTATGTGACCATCTTGTTTAACACTTTATTATCTTATTCCTTTATCATTTGTGAGATTTGCTCTATAAATTGAAAACTCTTCTCTTTGTTGTATTGACCTTCTTGAGTGTAAATTTTTCCAAAGTGGGAGGAAGATGCCCTTTTAATCTCTTCAAAGAAGATGATTTTCGATCCTGATGTTGTTTTTATTTCCTCCATTGTGTTTTTGTGTTGTCTAGCTTTGGCCTACTTATGAAAGAATGAGGTATTTTTGTCCTCTTCTTGAAGCCACAAGGATGTAGATTTGAGGCTCCACTACTTTTATTCATTGTGGAGCAGTCTCATATAATTTTGAAAATGCTCTTTCTCCTGTACTAAATGTCTGTTATAAATGATATTTGAATCCATTTCTTTCTGAGTGTCTTCTTGATGCTTTTTGTACCTTTCAATTTCTTCTCTTGTATTGTGGGAAGAGGCTTTGACCCACTCCTTGATTTATTTCTTGGCCTTTTTTTATTTTTTGTTCCCATATATAAACCGGGGTTCCATCCACCCAGATTGACCAGATTGAGGAGATTAGGGGGAGAAAGTATGGGGACTCTTTCCAAATGGGATTGAATTGGAAGGGAATGGGTCCCACATTTTCTTCTTTGTCGAAGGAGAGGGATATTGGGTAGTGGTATGAGATTCCCCAAGGAACAATTTGGGACAAAATGTTGAGAGGGAGAAGGAGGAGAGAGCTATGGATGATAAAGTGGTCTAATAGGGTTGCAATGAGCCCCAACCCTATTCTTTTATTGCTCCAAGTCTATTTCCCTTTAGAGGGATGAACATGAAATAGATCCAATTTTGAGATCAAATCTTCTAGGTATTCCCTAAACGGACCCCTTACTATAGAGCCTCATTTTTTGCCCCCTTGATGCAAATTTGTGTTGAAGTCTCCTGCTATAATGTAGTTGTTTTGTGCTCCAATATCTTTGATTTTCATTAAGTATTCCCAACATTCTATTTTTTCCTAATAGTTATTAGGCATATAAACATTACAGATAGGATAAGTGATACCTAATTGTAGATGCTTGAGATTCACCAACAACCAATGTGAATATTGTAACTTTTTCTCTTCTCTGAATAATTGAGTATTCCAGACTGTACAAATCCCTCCTAACGCTCCTCTAGCATTTAAAGTTGTTCCACTGCTTGTTTTCCATATTTTTTTCAGTTCCGTCAAGGCTTCAGATCTGTGGATTTTACTCTCCTAAATTAGGAGGATATGGGGTCTCTTTGTTTTGATTAAATTTCCCATTGCTTCTTTTTTCCTTTTGTCTCGATCCTCTACAATTCCAGGAGACTACCTTCATTATTTACTGGCATGTTTTCTTTCCCCCACTTTCGTGGGTTGAGACTATCTTTTTCTGTTGGGACTTTCCCACTCTTCCCTTCTTTTTTGAGGACTTCTTCCAGCATTGGTTGGGTTCCTAGTTCTTTGTCTTGATTTTAATCTTTTTCCCTTCTATTTCTATTGGTTTTCCTTCTTGATTCCATTTATATTTCACTCTTTAGGAGTTCCATATCCAGTTCCTCCCTCGAGTTCTCCTGACTTTCATCCTCCAGCACATGGGGAGGGTCCAAGAGCTGAGGGGAATCAGGCTCAACTTGAGGCAAAGGAGAGTCTGGATCTGGGTCTTGCTGGCTCTGAATTTATTGTGTGCTTTATTTTGAGTTGACCATTTCTAACTCTAGGTTATCAAGAGGGTCATACCTATTTTTGTTGTTTTCTGCTTCATTGTTGGTTTGTATCAGTGATTTTCCCTTGATTGGTGAGGAGCGACTAGTGTTGATTTTCCTTTCCTGTTGTTGAGCTCTTGATTTATTTATCACTTTATTTCTTTTGGTTGGTTTCCATTTCTCTAGTGCTTTGTTTTCGAGGTTCTTTTGTGTTTCCTTGGGACAATTTTTGGCGAAATTTCCATACTCATTGTAACACACCCAAGGTGGGGCATCTAAATTTAGTTATTCTTAAGAACTCAAGACCTCCATGTGGGGTATCAAATCTCATTCATCTCATCCAGGGCTCTCCTGTTGCAGTCCCCACACTCAAACCTGAACTCAGAACTGGCAAATAAGCCCCTCCCAAGTTCCTCAAAAGCTCATTGGTCGTGGCGAAGAGACCTCCACATGGATAAAACTCCATAGGTCCTCGTGTGCATCAGGACTTCAGACTTCAAATAATCCTAACTCACCTGACTATGATTCAGCCGAAGTTTGAACTTGCGGATAGACACAGGTCAAATCAATGGTCCAAACCCTGGTCACAACCAACAATTGAGATTGACTTCAGGTTTTGGGCTTCAGGAGTTCCCAACTCACCTGACTACAATTTCACCGAGGTTCGAACTCACAAACAGATGCGAGTCAAATAAACAGTCCATACTCTTGTCACAACCAATGGCTGAGATGGAATCCAGGTTTCTAGCATTGGGAGTTTTTGATCCTTCCACTATTCCACTCTTTTTGGATTACTTCCAATACAGAGCATGGGAGATGTCGACACCTGTCCTTTCTAATGGATGACTTAGATGTACCTCGGGAGTAGGTGATGCATAGGAGACTAGGTGGCACGTGGCTCATTGAGATTGGTTCCACGTCACCAGGGATGACATCATTGTAACTCATCACCTTAGGTTGACCATATCCTACATCCATCATATCTCACGGTTGAGATATAGTGATGTACACTTATAGATCTATAGCTCTGGTTACATCGGGTTTTCGACATTCGGGAGTATTTCTAAGAAAAATCCTCTTTCCCTCTGAAGTTCCAATATTTGAAGTAGAGGGAAAAGAACCACGCGTCCCCGATATAGCAACGGTTGGGAAAGGATCCAAAAGATCCCGTGAGCTATGGTACTAGGCCCTTCGTGGCTCCGACCTTCAGGGCTTCAGGCCTCGATTTAATTTGGCAAGATAGGTCTAGCCAACCACCTGGGGAACCTCCTATCGCCGGTTAATATCCCTGGAGATGGATTCTCCCAATCACCTTTAGTCTATGTGAGGTTAGAAAGGTCGGTATTACTCTAGAGTCTCAGAATTTCGGAGCTATGAATCCAAGGGAACATGGCTTCTTTAGGCTTAGCTCATGGTTTTCGAGTATCATTCATATGGGTCCTTCTGAACGGATCTCTTCCGCTCGTCTTCTAAACAAAGATATTTCCTTCCTTAAGGTTTCAAATTCGCAACCCCTCCTAAGATTTACCATGAAAAGGGTTAAGGACATGGGTTTGGAATTTTGGTGTCATGACAAAAAGGGGTCTGGAGGATGTATCCTCTTCGGACGGATGGTTTCTGGTAGACACGATATCTCCTATCTCAACCATCTTAAAAAATTATGCCCCCGAGAAACCTCCTTAGTTAAACTGGGCATAAGGCCTATCAGTTGGAAGTGTAAATTCACAAGGCCATGAAAGCATACACATAACATAACCATTTCACCCATTATTCTAGTTCACCAAGTTAAGCAGGGAAAATACTTATCAAAATCAGGCAATAAGAAGCAATTGTTGGAAGGGGTGCTCGTTTGCACCCAACCATAGGCTCATTCACTCCAAACGAATTTACCACTAGCCACCCCTGAGCTAGACCACAATGCTCTACAATACAATCCTTTCTTCTGGCTCAATAGCAGTAGGGATGAAGGTTACTCTCCTCCCATGAGATTTTGGCAATGGTTTACACGATACCAAGAAAGGAGGACCAGCCTCATTTTTTCAACTTGTATCATAACCAGTCGCGCTATTTTCTATGACCAGAACATTTTCTTCCAGTTATTCCTTGAACCTGATAGATTCACCTCTCATCTTCGCACTCTTCGCAAGCCTCCTTCTTCCCCCAACACCTTCCTTTCTCGACTCTTTTATAAAGGTCGTGTGTGTCTCAAATCCCTAGCCCATGATCAAGTCTAGAAGCCTTACATATGAGTGTCATTCCCCATCCCCTCTTTAACCCTTGAGGAGCTCTTCCCACCTACCATCTTGACTGTAATTCATTTATGGGTCAGAGGATTGTTCTAGTCCTGAGAAATTAAATCCAGTAAGTACTAGTTTTGTTGACTTGTTTTGTTATTCAAGCACCCTCTACTCCATTAAAATAAACTTCAGGACCTTGCCCAATGTCTTAGTTGTGCAAGAGGATTTATGTGTCAAGTTTAGGCTTCTTTTAGGTGTTTATGTGTGAGGTTTTTCAAAGGTTAAATATGTCGTTTAAAGAATACAACAACAAACATAAATTTCAGCAAATAATAACCAGCAAACTCACAACAATAACAACATGATAAACGAGTTCACCCCCAACTGGGCTACATCTCCTTGAGCCTCCATCAATGGACTAGGATCTCTGGGATTAGTTTGTCTAAAAAAAATTTGCAAGATACTTCTCAACTCCAATGGATTTACTAACTGTACCATTGGGTTCAGAATACATAAAAACCCCAAAAATGACTATTAAATCTCTAAAAATAGATCATGGCTCATCTAGGCATGACCTCTTCTACTTGTGGCCTTAAGATTCCCTAGGATTCCTTGTGGAAAAAACACCTGTAAAAGTCCTCAAATGCCTCCGAAACATGTTACAATGAGTTTATAACATATCAATTAGTCAAGAATGACTATTTAGTCACTGAAAATGGACTTTGGCTCCCATGGGCATGACCTCCTTCAATGGTGGCCCTAAGCTCCCTAGAGCTCTCTAAAACTTCCCTATAGAAAAACCTGTGATAGAAGTCTCCAAATTCCTTTAGAACCTATGCAAATAGATTAAGAAAATCCAAAAACCCCTAGCTGGGCTTTTTGGGCACCTGGTTTGGCTAAAAATGAAGAAGATAGACCTCCTGCAAATTTTTTCCTTCAAGCTTGTTGTCTTTGGTTCGCCAAATCACACCTCCTGTATGAGTAACCCAGATTCTAGACGTTTCCCATGCCTAAACCCAGCAGGCACGTCGTTTCCACAAAATGTGCCAATTTGTCACACAGTTAGGGAGCCTAGCCCCCAATCCAGCGGAGGTGTTGGACGCATGGTTCCATGTGACCATGTCCGGCGCAATTATAGGCACTCGTTCCAATGGTTAGATATGTTACAAGTGTTGGGCGATAGGGAGCAATCTGTGTGCAATTTTAAATCCTGCGGAAACTGGGAGGTAGGGTCCTATGGTATGGTGTATATGATCGGGGATTGGGGCTAAGCCCCAGCCCGGACCCCACGCCATGCATAGCATACCACACATTTAAATATTAGTGCAAACGTTATATTGTAAGCACCAATCTCTGGGTGCATCAATTGGGTGGCCTTTGCTAAAACAATTTACGTAAGTGTGGAGGTTCGAGGTTCTATCCTCGTGGACTCCACAACAATTTTTACACCATAAAATGCCATGCATCAACAAATGATTTTCCCACATTTCTGTCACTAAACTGCTAACTCAACACTGACATGTCACCTGCCACATGTGGGTCTATACCCTTCCATGTTAGTTGTACGCCCCTGCAACGTCAGTTTTACGGACTATACAGTCAACAACGTTTTTTCCTGTTTCTCAAAATGAACAAAATGCGATATAACACTCATCTGATGTCTATTTGAACCCATTCAAATTGTGTTGGGTTCATGAGGATGAGGTCTATGCACCTGTCTATTTTGAAGTGATTTCAAACACTTTGATTTTTGTGCTAAATTTGGACCCTTGGTCTAGATTCTGATCACTCCTTCCCATTGTAAATATTTTGGTCCCACAAAATCTGATGATTATCTGCCTGAGCTTCAATACTCTTCTTCTTCAAATTTCTATCAATTAATTCTACTTGAAAAGTCTTTTGGCAATCACCTAGGTACCTTGACATGCCTTGCACTGCAACTGGCTATGTCCCTCAACCACTATTCTCTGGTTGCTGCTAACCCATTGTTCTTCTTGTGCTTGGAAGACTGTCAGTCTTCCCACTGAGAATCAAGTCCCTCTTGTGAACTCTTTGGCGTCAACACAATCTACTCTACAATGTCTACGAAATACTTTCCTGCGACATCTTTTCACAGCCCAAGAAAACCATCAATCTTGAAAACAAATTTTATACAAGAATGGAAATGATGCCAACTAACTCTTTTTCTCTTCAAGCAATAACTGTCACATCTTGTACATCATCAAAGTACATGGCGTTTTCCTGCATCTTGGTGTAATCAATATCAACTTACAAGCCGTCATCACCATCGACTAAACATAAGTCAAACAACATGATCGACACAACATACTCATCAAGACAACATCGATACAAGTTGAGACTCATTTGAAACACATCGACATTCCAAAAATTGACATTCATGATGCACAACCATGTTACATTCATGAGTCACTCATAATGAAACTATCACAAAGTTCATTTTTTACACACATACAAAATCACATGCATGTGCATAGCTCTTCAACTCTCCTTCAAGTACTAACATAAGTACATAAACCCAAAAACATGTGGGTACATAATATCTGAAAATGAAAAAGATATATGGTTGCAATAAGTGAGCATCATACCCATCTTTTACACCCTCCTGGCGAAGTTGTGCAACAACAAGAATGACTTCAATAGAATTCATTCACATGAAATCTTGCATCATACAAGTTATGATAAGCTGCTACAACTTGTCATAGTTTCAACAGAAATGCATACATAAGGCTGAAATGTGCATCTACAAACAGAGAAATGCAAGCCTTACTTGTTTAAGAAATCTAACCATTTCTTACTGAGACAATTCAATGGTGACTTTTTCTGTTGAAAATCGTCTTCTTGTGAATCATCTTGACTCACATCGATGATGGAATATCCTCTTCCATTCTTTCCAGTATCTTTATCCATCTGATTCTTGTGTTGTGAATGGGTGGTTGGATTCAATGTCCAACATTGGTCAATGAGATGACCTCTCTTTTGGCAGTGAGTGCAAATCTTTTGCATCTTCTTTTCAAGTTGCTTTTGCTTGGAAAGTTTCTTGAATGTGGTCAATATTTTCCAACATCTTGAAACATGATGGTTATCTTAACCAGAATATGTACATGGACTTTTTCTCCCATTTTTACATGAAAATTTACCATGCTCAACATAATCAAAAGAAACTGAATTACAGGCAGAAATATACCTTGAACATTCACCTTTATCGCCTTCTTGAGGAGGTGAATTTGAAGAGTTACTAGCTCTCTTTTGAAGACCAACAACATTGTTCTTGTCCTCATGGCTGTCACAGCTCTCTTGTTTCACACATTTGCATTCATCTTAAACACACACTTTGCATGCTTGAGGGATTGAACTTGCAACAAAATTTGTTCTTGGAATTGTTTCCCTTGTCTCCTCAACTTTGGAATTTGCTCCATCTTTTTGTTCATATCCAAGACCCCTATACTTGGGCCTCTCCTCAACAATAATAGGCTCAACAATACTTTGTGCATGTTTTCCTAACCCTCTACCTTCATAGCCCATTTTTAACAATAACTTGGACCCTATTCCTCTAGTATGATTTTCAAAAACACCAAAGAATTCATCTTGAGAGGAATTTGAAGAAAAAATAGCATTACTTACCTCATGTTCATGCATGTACTTGGTAAGGGTTTCCTTTGCCTCAAGGATCTGAGTCTCGATCTCATGCAACTTTTCAAGAAGCTGGTGCTTCTCCTCCTTCATGGCCGTCAACTGATCTTGAAGGAAAGTGCTCTCCTTCCTATCTTCCCACATCTCTCATGGTTACAAACTCCTTCAACATCTCTTTTTCAAATAAGTTCGCTAATGAATATGTATGAGAACTCTTACTGTTTGAAGCTTCCTCCATCCTTGCAAGGTATCAAACATCAACACAAAACTTGCACAATAATACCAACAGCTAAATATCTATCTATCAATGGCAATCGCATGAGAAAAACTATGCTCTGATACCACCTGATCTAAAAATAGGGGGGTGACTTGTTTTGTTATGCAGGCACCCTCTACTCCATTAAAATAAACTTCAAGACCTTGCTCATTGTCTTAGTTGTGCAAGTAGATTTATGTGTCAAGTTTAGGTTTCTTTTAGGTGTTTATATGTGAGGTTTTTCAAAGGTTAAATATGTCATTTAAAGAATACAACAACAAACATAAATAGCAACAAATAATAACCAACAAACTCACAACAACAACAACATGATAAAAGGAGTTCAGCCCCAACTGAGCTACATCTCCTTGAGCCTCCATCAATGGACTAGGCTCTCTGGGATTAGTTTGTCTAAAATTATTTTACAAGCTTCTTCTCAACTCCAATGGATTTACTAATTGTACCATTGGGTTCAGAATACATAAAACCCCCAAAAATGACTATTAGATCTCTGAAAACAGATCATGGCTCATCTGGGCATGAACTCTTCTACTGGTGGCCTTGAGCTTACCTGATATTGATTGTGGACGCAACATCTGTAAAATTCCTCAAATTCCTCTTCAACCTCTTCCAATGAGTTCATATCATATCAATTAGTCAAGAATGACTATTCAGTCACTGAAAATGGACTTTGGCTCCCTTGGGCATGACCTCCTTCAATGGTGGCCCTAAGCTCCCTAGAGCTCTTTGAAACTTCCCTGTAGAAAAACCTACAATAGAAGTCTCCAAATGCCTTTGAAAATTTTACCAATGGATTTAGAACATCCAAAAACCCTTAGCTGGGATTTTTCGACACCTGGTTTGGCCAAAAAATGAAGATAGACCTCCTGCAATTTTTCTCCTTTAAGCTTGTTGTCTCTAGTTCGCCAAATCACACTTCCTCTGTGAGTAACCCGAATTCTGGATGTTTCCCATGCCTAAACCCATAACATGCACCGTTTCCACAAAATGCACGAATTTGTCGCACAATTAGGGAACCTAGCCCCCAATCTAGCGGAGGTGTTGGACACGTGGTTCCATGTGACCACGTCCCATGCAATTATAGGCACTTGTTGCAATAGTTAGATTTGTGACAAGTGTTGGGCGATAAGGAGTGATTCGTGTGCAATTTTAAATCCCACACAAACTAGTAAGTAGGGTCCTATGGTATGGTGTATACGACTGGGGGCTGGGGCTAAGCCCCAGCTCGAACCCCACACCATACATAACATACCACACATTTAAATATTAGTGAAAATGTTATATTGTAAGCACCAATACGTGGGCGCGTCGGTTGGGCGGCCTTTGCTAAAACACTTTCCATAAGTTTGGAGGTCCAGGGTTCGATCCCCGCGGACTCCACAACAATTTTTACACCATAACATCAAGGTGTCACATGGCAGCCCATGCCTGGGCCACGTGGCACGACCCAATCGACCAATAAAATGCCACGTGTCATCAAATGATTCACCCACATTTCTACCACTAAACTAACAAATCAAAACTGACACGTCACCTACCATGTGTGGGTCTGTACCCTTCCATGTCAGTTGTACAGACTGTACAATCAGCAAATTTTTTGCCTGTTTGGCAAAATGAATATAATGTGATATCTCACTCATCCGATGTTCATTTGAACCCATTCAAATTGTGTTGGGTTTGTGAGGACAAGACCTATGCACCTGTCCATTTTGAAGTGATTCCGAACAATTTGATTTTTGGGCTAAATTTTGACCCCTGGTCTAGATTTTGATCACCCCTTCACCATCTCTTTGTATAGAATTTGTGGCATTTCTAAGTAAACCCCCTCCTTTCAATAGTCAATCAACACCTGTCCATTTTCTAGTAAATAACAAGATTTTCATTCATTTACCTTTCATACAAAGGCCCATCGAATAAACATTCATACATATGGAGTTTGACATAGTCTCTTTGCCACTATAGTTATATTTACAAGCTAGAGGAAATAGGGTGTTACAATTCGCTCCCCCTTAATGGAACATCTTCCTCGATTTTCTATCTATTAACGTGCTCTATATATACAGAAGTGAAAAAAAATGGATATTCTTGTCTCATGGCATCCTCCATTTCCCATGTGGCCTCATCTGGGGCAAAGTGTTTCCACTACACCTTGAACTATGCAATGGTTCGGTTCATGAGTGGGATTTCCTTCCTGTCTAGTATGCATTGATGTTCTAGCAAGAATTCTCCCTCCGATTCCACCTGGATCACAAACCAGACAATTATGTGGTTAGAATCATGTACATATTTCTTCTATAATGAAACATGGAAAACATTATGTGCCTTTACTGTGGGAGGGAGTGCTAGCCTATAGGCTACAGGTCTCACTCTATCTAAAAATTAAAATGGTCCACAGTACTGAGGCGCTAGTTTGGCACAAGATCCCATCCTCATGGAACTCTTCTTGGGCTTAACTCTAAGATAGACATGGTCTCCTGTCTTAAATTATCTGGGGGTTCTCTTTTTGTCGACGTAACTTTTCTGTCTATCCTGAGCAATTTTCAGATTTGGTTTTATCTAAACCACTTGTTATTCCATTTCCTTCTGCATGATGGGTCCAATTAAAATTCTATCCACTAGATTACTCCAATTCACTTGAGTCTTGGATTGTCTACCATAGAGTGCTTCTAAAGGGCTCATCTTCATCAATTCTTGATAACTATTATTGTAGGAAAATTCTACCAGTCTCAAGTAGTCTTCCCACTTCTTAGGTTGATGCATTACATGAATCCTTAGCATGTATTCTAATATTTGGTTACTCTTTCTATCTGTCCATCAGTTTGAGGGTGATAAGCTATGCTAAACAACAAGTTAGTCTCAAAACCACCCATCAAGGATTTCCAAAATCTTAAGTGAATTTCGTGTCTCTGTCAGATACAATCTCCTTAGGCATGCCATGCAGTCTAAGTATCTCCTTCATGAATATGTTGGTAATATCTATTGCTTTGCAATTCAATTTGATGGGAATGAAGTGAGAAAACTTGCTCAAATTGTCCACCACTACCATGATGGAATCATTCTTCCTGGCCTATTTTGGAAAACCAGTGATGAAATCCATGGAGATGGTCTCCCATTTCCATTCCGGAATTGGTAGAGGTTGTAACAACCCTGCTGGGTGTCGGTGTTCTACCTTAACTTGCTGGAATTATAGACATTTAGCTAAATATTTAGCTATGTCCTTTTTCAATCCAGGCCAATATAATTGTTTCCTAGTGGTCGTGACCATTTTTTGATAACCTGGATGGCCAGTGTATGGTCTCTTTTTTTGATAACCCGGATGGCCAGTGTATGGTCTCTTGTGCAATTCATCCATTATGAACCTCTTAAGTTGTCACAACCTAGGATATACAATCTGCTTCGCTAAGTCATCAGACCTTCGTCCAACATCTGGTAACCTTCATACTTTATCCCTATGGGCTCTTTCTTCAGGTATGATGTCACAATCTTAAAGAATGCATTAGTTTCTTGTGCATTCCTTACTCTTTCTCTGACATTCGTTTCACAGGTGCTCACCCCTGCTAGGTGAATTGTTTTCATACTTCTGCTAAGGGCATCAACCACCCTATTTTCCTTTCCTTTGATATGTTTGATTTTGAAATCAAACTCGCTCAGGAGTTCCATCCACCTATCCTGCCTAGCATTGAGTTTTGGTTGATCAAACAGGTGCCTCGAACCACAATGGTCTGTCATAAGTACAAATATCCTACCCAGGAGGTAATGCTTCCACATTTTTAAAGCATGCACTATGGAAACCAACTCTATATCATGGCTCACATAATCGATTTCATGCTCATTTAATTTTTTGGATTCGTAGCAAATTACACGCCCTTCTTGCATAACGAATCCTCTGAGTCCTTCCTTGCAAGAATCTGTACACACAAGGTATTCGCTATCAGGGTCTGTGATATTCAGCATAGGTGCATGGGTCAGAAGGTATTTCAATTCCTGAAACATTTCTTCACACTTTGTTGTCCAAGTAAATTTAGCCCCCTTCTTTTGGAGGGCAGTGATTGGACAACCAATCTTGGAAAATCCTTTTATGAACCTTCAACAATATCCTGCTAGGCCCATAAAGGATCTGATATCTGAAACATCCTTTGGGATAGGACATTCCATGATAGATTTGATATTTTGAAGGTCTACTGCCACACCTTCTTGAGATATAATATGGCCTAAGTAATGTATTTTATTTTGGAAAAATTCACACTTGATAAACTTAGTGTAGAGCTGGTGCTCTATTAACAATCGAAGTACAATTCTAAGATGTTCTTCATGCTCCTCTCTATTCTTGGAGTATATTAATATATCATCAATAAAAACCAATACAAACCTGTCTACGAATTTGCTGAGTACATTGTTCATTAAGCACATAAAAGTGGCAAGGGCATTGGTTAATCCAAATGGTACTACCACAAATTCATAGAGACCATAGCTTGTCCTGAAGGCGGTTTTATGGATGTCTTCATCCTTGATTTGGACTTGATGGTATCCATATCTCAAGTCAATATTTGAGGAGATGGAAGAACCACCTAATTGGTCAAACAAGTCATCAATTCTTAGCAAGGGGTACTTGTTCTTTATGGTGGTCTTATTGAATTTTCTATAATCTATGCACAGTCGGAGTGTGCCATCTTTCTTCTTCACAAACATGACTGGTTCTCCCCATGGGGATACACTGGGTCGGATGTAGCCTTTATCCATCATTTCTTTTAGCTGTAGCTTGAGATCAACTAGTTCAGGTGTACTCATCCTATAGGGTGTCCTAGACACTAGCACTTCTCCTGGTGAAAGTTCTATCAGGAAGTCAATGTCTCTTCTTGGTGGTAGACCCAGTATCTCTTCTGGAAACACATCTCTTTACTCCCTTAATAGGGGGTGTTCCTCTAGGTTTGGTCTGTCATCCTCAACGGTCTCCAACACATGTATTGCATATAGAGGACATCCCTTTATACAATACTTCTTCATTTCAAGGGTTGATATTTGTCTTACTGCTACATGCTTCTCAATTCCCCAGAGGTTTATCTTTCTCCCTTCTCCATTTATGCATTCTGAGTTTTTATGATAACAGTCTAACTAAGTTTTACATGCAACTAGCCAATCCATACCAATCAATGGGTCATAAGATCCTAGGGGAAGTATGTTAGGGTAGCTTGGGTGGGAAATCCATCCATAATGAATTGGAAAGTTGGTATGACCTCCACTAATTTTCTTTTGGTGCCAGTGGCTAGTTGTACCAACCATGGTTTATCATGTTTATGTGACTGCAATTTACACTTATCAACAGTCTGAGGGGCCACATAACTCAAATTAGAACCAGGGTCAATTAAAATAGAAACTAGATGGTTGGTGATCATACCTTCCATATCCACCACTAAAGATTGGTGGTCAGCTTGTTTACTATCCACGGATGCATAAATCCGTGGCATACTCCTAGCCACATCATTGATGGTGCTATCTTCTTGGATGTTGTAAACTTGCCTATTGTTATGTTGTTTGTGAGGAAAGTCTCTCGGTAGATGTTATCCTCCACAACCTCAGCATTTCAAGGGTTCCTTATTTAGGTTATCGATCTTTGCTAGGGTTGATCCAAAAGGTTTATTTCCACTTTGGGAGGGGAAATATTGTTGGTGCACACTTCAGGTAGGGAGGCTCATCCTTGAGTCCTTCCTATAGTTCTTAAATATTGGGGATTTAAACCCCTTCTTGAACTCCGAACTATTCTTCTGATTCCAGTCCTCGCGAGGTTCTGTCCGATGCCCTAACTATTCATAACAATACCTTGCCTTTTGGATAGTGCCATCTAATGTTTTTGGCTTGTCAAACTCAATCCCATTCTAGTAGGTCTGAGGTAACCCACTGATATATCATTTCACTTTTACCTTTTCCTCTTTTATGTAAGGTACATACCCAAGCAACTCAAGGAATTTACTAACATATTTCTCTATGGTGAGTTGTCCTAGCTTGAGTTCATAGAACTCTTTAGTCTTCTCGTCGAAATATTTTTCTGAAAGATGCTTCTTCTTGAAGTGTTTCTCAAACCGTTTCCAAGATAGGTCCTCTTCATGGATTCCTTTCACATTCTTAAGGTCTTCCAACCAAATGGAATCCTTTCCATTCAGGTTTAAGGTGGCTATTTGAGCCTTCAAGTTTTCAGAGAAATCATGGACTCTGAAGTACTTCTTTAGTCCAAGCAGCCAGGCTTCTTCCTCTTACCCTTTCTTAATCTCACCGTTGAAGGAGGGTGGTTTGGATTTCTTGAATTCTTCAAGGTCATGAATTTTCGAATTCTTTCATTTCCTCCTTTTCCTTTGAGAATGTGAAATAGTTTTTCTACTAGAATATCCCTCTAAGTCACTTGTTTCCTTTCCAATGGATTCTCCCGACGAGTGTCCCCTGTCTCCATGTTGGACCTTCCTCGAGGTACTCCTTCTAGTGTGGACACTTATGGGACTACATTTTCATATCTTGGGTGGACTTCGACTCCTCTTCATCTGTCATTGGTCCACATGACTAGCGGCAGGTCCATGCTGCAGTTGTCTCTGTATGTGAAATAAACTTTACAGCAAGACTGCATTAATTTTGGTTTTCTTCTCTTTCTCTTTTATCAATCTTTCATTGCTGGCCTAGCAACTTTGTAATTCGGCCATGAGGCTCCTTACAGTTTCATCTAGATCCGAAGGAGTATCTACCACCCTCCTATTGTCTGATTCTTCATCACTATTGTGGGATCCATCCCTCACTTCATGGCACGTCACCATCCTTTATGTTTGCAGTTTCCCGTGGCTAATCGACTCCTTGAGTGCTGACAAAAAAATTGTTATTATCTAACAGTATGTTAGTTTATGAGTCAACACATAGCTCATATTTCTTAAATACTCACACATGCACACAACAGGAAGATTTTATTTGTTTCTGTATTAAAGGATTAACCAGACTTTTTATGAAGGAAGTAAGGTATGGTTTCACCCTTAAATCCCCTTTAATGTGGTTTTTACACAACTTTTTCATGATCCAAAGCAGGCCAAGTGTTGTAACCATGCTCCGATACCAATTTGTAACACACCCACAGTGGGGCTTCTAAATTTAGTTCTTCTTAAGAACTCAAGACCACCATGTGGGGTCTCAAATTTTATTCATCTCATCCAGGTCACTCCCATTGTGGTACCCACACTCAGAACCAAACTCAGAATTGGTGGATATTCCCCTCTAGAGTTCCTTGAATGTTCATTGGTCGAGGCCACAAGACCTCCACGTGTCCAACTCCATAGGTCCTCATGCACGTCATGACTTCGGACATTGGATGATCCTAACTCACCTAACTATGATTCCGCCAAAGTCCAAATTCGTGGACAGACGTGGGTCAAATCGACATTCCACACCCATGTCACAATCAATGACTGAGATTGACTTCAGGTTTCAAGCTTTGGGAGTTCCCAACTCACCTGACTACGATTTCTTCGAGGTTCGAACTCATAGACAAATGCGGGTCAAATCAACGGTCCATACTCTTGTCACAGCCAATGGCTGAGATGGACTCTAGGTTTCTGGCTTTAGGAGTTCTCGATCCTTCCACTCTTCCACTCTTTTTGGATTACTTCCACTATAGAGCATGAGAGATGTCGACACCTTTCCTTTCTAATGGACGACTTAGATGTACGTTGAAGGTAGGTGATGCGCGGGAGACTGGGTGGCACGTGGCTCATTGATATTGGTTCCACATCACTAGGGATGATGTCACTGTACCTCGTCACCTTCGGTTGACCGTCTCCTACATCCCTCAGAACTCACGGTTGAGATCCATTCATGTAGAGTTATATATCTATGGCTATGGTTACCTCAGGGTTTCGACGTTCGAGAGTATTGCTAAGCAAACTCCTCTTTCCCTCGGAAGTTCCAATCTCTGAAGTAGAGGGACTAGAACCACGTGTCCCAGATATAGTGATGGCTGGGAAAGGATCTGAAGGATCCCATGATCTATGGTAATAGGCCCTTCACAGCTCCAGCCTTTGGGGCTTTGGGTCTTGATTTAATTTGGTGAGATAGGTCCACCCAACCACCTAAGAACCTTCTATCACCGATCAATATCACGGGAAACCGATGCTCCCGGTCACCTTTAGTCCATGTGAGGCTAGTAAGGTGGGTCTTACTTCAGAGTCCCAAACTTCCATACCTATGAAGCCAAGGGAACCTGGCTTCTTTAGGGTTAGCTTAGGGTTTTCAAGTATTGGTCATATGGGTCCTTTCAAATGGATCTCTTTCACTCGTCTTCTAAATGAAGATATTTCCTTCCTTAAGGTTTCAACTTCGGTACCCCTCCTGATATTTACCATGAAAAGGGTTAAGGACTTGGGTTTTTAATTCTGGTCGCACGATAAAAAGGGGTCTGGAAGACATATCCTCTTCAGATGAATGGTTTCGGGTCGACACGATATCTCCTATCTCCACCATCATAACAACTTATGCCCCCGGGAAACCTCCATAGTTAAACTGGGCATATGACTTATCAGTTGGAAGTGTAAATTCACAAGGCAATGAAAGCATACACATAACATAGCCATTTCACACAGAAGACATTCATAAATGCATAGACACATATATATAAGTCCAAGTATTCACCCATTACTCTAGTTCAACAAGTAAAGAAGGAAAAATAATTATAAAAATCGGGAAATGGGAATCAACTGTTTCCAACCAACCATAGGCTCAACCACTCCAAATGGATTTACCACTAGCCACCCCCTAGCTAGACCACAATGCTATGAAACACAATCCTTTCTTCTAGCTCAACAACAGTAGGGATAGAGGTTACTCTCCTCCTCCCATAGGATTTTGGCAATGGTTTACATGATGCCAAGCAAGGAGGACCGACCTCGTTTTTTAGCTTGTATCATAACCAGTCCTGCTATTTTCTATGACCAAAATGTTTTCTTCCATTTCTTCCTTGAACCCAAGAGATTCAACTCTCATCTTTGCACTCTTCGTAGGCCTCCTTCTATCCCCCACACCTTCCTTTCTCGCCTCTTTCAACAAGGTCACTATAACACCCTGTTTCCCCCAGTTTGTAAAAATAACTGGACTGGCCAAGAACTGTGGCAAACTCAGAAATGTGAATATGTGATGTGAATGGACCTTGTGGAAAAGGTCGATGAATGTGAATAATATTATAAATTTATATTGCAGGACTGCTAAGAGGGGATATGCTGAAAAAGAGACCACGATGGCTATAGAAAGGCAGTGGAAGGCACCTAGAAAGGTGGCGTTAACTTCCACCGAAAATCAATACCGTATTTGGACTCCACTGGCCCGGAGAACCAAAAGTGGAACGCTAGCTTGGAATTAAATGTCTTGAAGGCTAGTAAGTAGATGGCTCCTCAGGAATTAATGAGGGATGGGGAGGTGAACTGCCCATCCGTAGAGCCATCAGGCCTGACCAGTGCGAGGGAAATTACACCACACGCAACCTCGCAAGAGGATAAGGCATGGGGGAGAAGCGATTGGGGGTAGACACGAGGGGATAAAGAGAGCTCTGGAAATATGTAGAGTGGGTGATAAAAGAGAGGAAGGAGAGTAACCTTCGCTCCTAGTCACTGGAAAATAGAGACGCAGTCTCACAGCATTGTGGTCTCAGCTAGGGGGTGGCTAGTGGTAAATCCATTGGGAGTCATTGAGCCTACGGTTGGGTGGAAAGAGAACCCCTCTCAACAGTTGTATAACCCCTAGTGTTACTTTCTGATAAGTTTTTTGCCTTTGGCATCTTGAAATATATGTGTTTTGATAATTATGCTCATAAGTTGTGAAATTGTGAATAATTTCAGTATAAGAATGTTTGTATGATGTTTTGATCAGTACTGGTAGTTCTATGTTTATAATGGAAAGACTACGTGTGGCTTATGTTCTCTTAAATCACTATTTATATGCATACTAATCTAATTCAGACTACATGCCTAGTTCTCAGGAGAGAGATACCCTTATTTGCCTCAGATAGTACCCTGGGTAAACCTCCCCATAGAGATACCCTTCTTGAAAAAGCCCATCAAGAACCTGGAAAAAGGATGTGAAGGCACAAGGCCTTAAGAAATCCCTGATAAGTATCGAATCGATGGACGAGATCCCATTGGGAGATCAGTGGTCACTCATGACCATCAGATCAGAAGAAGAAACTGGAGGGTTAAGTGCCTTAACCTTAAATAGGTGTTGATCAACGGACAAGATCCCGTCGGGAAATTTGTGGTCACCCATGACTATTAGATTGGTAGGAGAAAGTAGAGGGGTTTAAATTCCTTACCACTTTGTCTTTCTATGTCGTCATGGGTAGTGAAGAGATCAGGATTGTATATCCCCAAGGACCATGAGAACATCTGGACTGTTGATTTTTCCACGTCCAGGAAGTCGTGGGAGAATGCACAAGTTAGGAACCTGTCTGAGCCATTAGATCTCGGTTGGAAAACCTGACAGCCATTGGATCTATCAAGAGATACCTGAGGGTTAAACCCCCAGTGAATAAGAGCGAAAGCCCCAAAATAGAGCTGGACCGTCCGATTAAAGAAGGCCACGTGTCGTGAGATTTCCCATTTCAGGAAATCAGAAATCGGGAACTCGAGAGGTCCGTTGACGAGAGATCGGGATGTTCCATGGTGGAAACCCCAAAGTAGTCATAGGCCAACTAATTTCGGAGGCTACATGTCAAGAGATTACCTGTTTCGGGAAATCGGGGATCGGGGATTCGGGAGTTCCGTTGACAAGAGGTCGGGCTCTCGCCTTGATAAATCCCGATGGAAGAGAGAGTGTGGTCATGTGGGAAGAGGTCATATTGACCAAGGCATAACCCAAGGGGCTAATCATAGATTTAGGCTTGTTTGGAACTTTGGCATTTCGGCACTCGAGATATCGAAGGTCATGTTCCCTCGTGCTCTCAAACCCTGAAATCCAGACTTATAAATATCGAGATGTTAGCATGTTGTTAAGTCCCGATGAACAGACGAGATTCTTTCGGAGGATCTTAGGGTCTATAAAGACCGTCAGATCTGAGGAAGAGATGTCAACTTTAAGTTGGGATGTGAATGTGCCTTAGGGTAAGTGGCGAGCAGATCTGGATGGCGAAAGTCCACCTGCCCAGATCTACGACTGAGGCTTCATTCTGGAGCCCCCTTGTTGTTTTGCCTTTAGTGGTGAGGGGGGGGGTCTGGAATCGAACGTGCAACTCTGGAATGGTCAGGATTTATTCGCCTTGATCAACGACATTCAGGCGAATTCCAGACCCCCCTTGCCATTCTGCCTTTAATGGGAGGGGGGAGGTCCAAAATGGTGTGGCGTGTGAAGTGGGACCCGTCTATTGTCACTTCACCCACCGTGTCGTGTTTCCCCTCTCACCACCTAGACTCCACTCAACTACGCAACAGGGTCGTTCCTAATGGCCATTTTCTAACCCTGTAGGGATTCGTCCCTATTGGCCAATCACTAACCCTGTAGGGGTTTGACGGTTGCAGAGTTGAACGATTCGACATCTCTGTGGTGCCGAGGTGTGAGATACAAAGAGGCAGCATGATTATTTGACTTTTGATCATTACCCGCGATCACATGGGAGCAGAGAGAGAGAAAGAGATAGCTTACACTAGGCCTCCGTAGATATTTCGGGGGCTCTGATTCTGCAGAAATCAATGAAAACTTGATTACGGTAGTGGGTGCATTACAAAGTGGTATCAGAGCATGGTGACAACACTCGGCCTGATTGGGATCATGAACGAGTTTCACATAAGCTCTGTTCGAAGCACTCCTAAGAGGAGAAACCCCCTAACTTAACTCTCTTATCTAGGATCAAAACTTGGAAATGAGAACCAGAATGTGTATGCATGTGAAAGAGTTATGAATTTATGTGCAGTTATAAAAATGTATCTAACTCTTGACTAATAACCAATGTTTTTCTTTTCACCCAAGCGGACGATCAGCCGTGGGAATTTACAGATGCAGAGAATGGTGACTCACCAAGAGACGGGAGAAGGCTCCCACAATAGAGACGAAGATTCTGACGAAAGAAGAGCAATAGGAACCCCTCTAGATCTAGCTGAGACTGTGAGGAGTCTCATGGTTAAATTACAAATCTGCAAGGTCGACAATGAAAGGACGATGAAAGAACAAGAAAATCAAATTAAAATTAATGCAGTTTTACTGCAGAGCTTATCTGACCTACAACGACAAATGCATCATGAACCCGATATGTAGAAACATGGTCATATCAGGGGCCATACTAAGAGGAGCACCTCAAGGAAGGTCCACCACAAAGGTAAAGGACCAGTGCCAGACAATTCCTCTAAGAAGGAAGCTAGCGATTCAGAAGGCTCTTCTAGCAACAGGACAGGTTCCTATTCTCGAAGAAAACAAAAGAAGCAAAAGACTTCCAAGGGTCATAAATTTGAGGAATTTAGAAAGGCCAAACCTCCCTCCTTCGACGGTGAGATAAAGAATGGAGAGGAAGCAGAGGCCTGGCTACTTGGACTGAAGAAATATTTCAGAGTCCATGATTTTTCAGAGAATTTGAAGGCCCGAGTGGCCACTTTCAATCTGAATGGAAAAGCTTCCATCTGGTGGGAAGATCTTAAGAATATGAAAGGGGTCCGCAAGGAGGACCTGTCTTGGAAACAGTTTGAGAAATACTTATGGAAGAAGTATTTGTCAGAAAAATATTTCGACGAGAAGGCTAAAGAGTTTTATGAACTAAAACTGGGGCAACTCACTATAAAGGAATATGTCATCAAATTCCTCGAATTATTGAGATATGTACCCTACATCAAAGAAGAGAAGGCGAAGGTGCAACACTTGATCAGTGGGATACCTAAGGAATACTGGAATAGAATTGAATTTGATGGGCCAAAGACCTTAGAAGACACTATTTGAAAGGAAATATATTGTCACGAACAATATGGACATCAGGCAGAGTCTCGTGGAGACTGGAAACAGAAGAGTGGTTCGAGATTTCAGAAAAAGGGGATCAAATCCTCAAGATTTAATAACTACAAGAAGAACCCCAGAATGAACTTTCCAGCCCAGAGTGTACTCCAACAGAACTTTCCCTCATCGGATGGAAATAAAACTTTTGGACCTATACCAGTAAAGACTGATAACCCAAAGAAATAACCTTTGAAATGTTGGGGTTGCAGAGAAGAGCATCTTCTGAGAGACTGTCCACACTGACAACAGAACAGTCAGAAAGTTTATAACATTCAGGAAGCTACCACAGTCAATGATCTGGTAGGGATTGTGCCGCAGATTTATGCAGCCTTGGATAATAACCAAGCTGACCACCAAGCTTCAGTGGTGGAAATAGAAGGTATGATTTTCAACCATATGGTGTCTGTTTTGATTGACCCTAGTTCAAATTTGAGTTATATAGCCCCTAGAGCTGTTGATAAGTGTAAACTACAGACACAAAAACAAACCAAGCCATGGTTGGTACAGTTAGCCACTGGCACCAAAATAAGGGTAGCAAAGGTCATACCAGCCTACCAATTAATGTTGGGTGAATTCCCCACCCAAGCAACCCTTATCATATTACCCCTGGGATCATACGATCTGTTGATTGGTATGGACTGGCTGGCCACCCATAAAGCCAGATTGGACTCTTACCATAAAACCTTAGAATGTGTGAGAAAAGAAGGAAAAAGGATAACCCTTCAAGGGATCCGAAAACCTGTCTCGGTGAGGCAAATATCAGCCCTGTAAATGAGAAAGTATTGCCAAAAAGGATGTCCCCTATATGAAATACAGGTGTTGAAAACAATCGAAGGTGATAAACCAAGCCCTGATGATTACCCTATCCTGAGAGAATATAGAGATGTGTTTCTAGAAGAGGTGTTGGGTCTACCTCTGAGAAGAGACATTGACTTCTCGATAGAGCTCACACCAAGAGAGGTTCCGGTGTCTAAGACACCCTACTGGATGAGCACACCTGAGTTAGTTGAACTCAAATTGCAATTGAAAGAAATGATGGATAAGGGTTATATTCGACCCAGCGTGTCCCCATGGGGGGGGCACCAGTCCTTTTTGTGAAAAATAAGGATGGCACCCTTAGACTGTGTATAGATTATAGACAAATCAATAAAGTAACCATAAAGAACAAGTACCACTTGCCCAGGATCGATGATCTATTCGATCAGTTGGGAGGTGCGTCTATTTTCTCAAAGATTGACTTGAGGTCGAGATACCATCAAGTCTGAATCAAGGGTGAAGACATCCATAAAACTACTTTCCGGACACGGTATGGTCACTATGAGTTTGTGGTAGTGCCATTTGGGTTAACCAATGCCCCTTCCACTTTCATGTGCTTAATGAACAATGTACTCAATAAATGTTTAGATAAATTTGTACTCATTTTTATTGATGACATATTAATCTACTCTAAGAATAGAGAAGAGCATGAAGAGCATATTAGACTTGTGCTACAAGTGCTAAGAGAGCATCAAATCTATGCTAAACTCAACAAATGTGACTTCTTCCAGAAGCAGATACATTACTTGGGACATGTTCTATCCAAGGAAGGGGTAGCAGTAGATCCTGACTAGATCAGGTCTATCATGGAATGGCCTACCCCAAAGGATGTTTCAAACATCAGATCCTTTATGGGATTAGCAGGATACTATAGGAGATTCATAAAAGGATTCTCCAAGATTGGTTGTCCAATCACTACCCTCCAGAAGAAGGGGACAAAATTCCTGTGGACACAGAAATGTGAAGAAAAATTCCAAACCCTGAAACATCTACTAACCCATGCACCCGTGTTGAAAATCATTGACCCAGATGCTGACTTCCTTGTGTGCACAGATGCCTGTAAGGAAGGGCTCAGAGGAGTCCTTATGCAGAATGGAAGTGTGATCTACTATGAATCCCTAAAATTGAATGAACATGAAGTCAATTATGTGACTCATGATCCAGAACTAGCTACCATAGTGCATGCCTTGAAAATGTGGAGGCATTACCTCTTGGGAAGAAAATTTGTACTTATGACATATCATTGTGGATTACGATATTTGTTTGACCAACCAAATCTCAATGCCAGACAAGCTGGATGGATGGCCCTCCTTAGCGAATTTGATTTTGAAATCAAACACATTAAAGGGAAAGAAAATAGGGTGGTCGATGCCCTTAGCAGAAGCATGAAAACAATTCACTTGGCAGTGGTGAGTACCTGCGAGATAGATGTCAAGAACAGAGTCAGAAATGCATAAGAGACAGATCCCTTTGTTCAGACTGTGACCCTGTACCTACAGCAAGAACCGGCTGGAGTAAAATATGAAGGCTACCAGATGACCGAAGGAGGTCTGCTCACTTAAAGAGATAGACTGTACATTCCAAATTGTGACAACTTGAAGAGGTTCATTATGGATGAACTACATAAAATATCATATACTGGTCACCCAGGATACCAAAAAATGATCACTACTACCCGAAAAAAATTATATTGCCCTGGATTGAAGAAAGACACAGCCAAATATTTGGCCTGATGCATAGAGTGCTAACAGATTAAAGAAGAACATCAACACCCAGCAGGACTATTGCAACCTTTACCCATCCTAGAATGGAAATGGGAAACCATCTCCATGGATTTTATCACTGGATTGCCAACTTCAACCAAACAGAATGACACCATTATGGTAGTGGTGGATAAACTGAGCAAATATGCTCCTTTCATCCCCATCAAATCATCCTACAAGGTGATAGATATTGCCCAGGTATTCATAAAAGAGGTATTCAGACTACACGGTATGCCGAAAGAGATAGTGTCTGACAGAGACACAAAATTTACTTCCAATTTTTGGAAATCACTGATGGCTGGTTTAGAAACCAAAATGTTGTTTAGCACCACCTATCACCCTCAAACCGATGGACAGACATAAAGAGTGAATCAAATATTGGAGGATATGTTAAATATGCATGTAATGCATCAACCTAGAAAATGGGAAGATTACCTACCATTGGTAGAATTTGCCTACAACAACGGCTACCAAGCATCCTTAAATATGAGTTCCTTCGAGGTCCTCTATGGCAGGCCATGTAATACTCCAGTCAGCTAGAGTAACCCTGTAAACATGATTTCTTTTGGACTCGATATGTTGAAAGAAATGGAACAGCAAGTGACTCAGATAAAAAAAAATCTGAAGGTCACTCAGAACCGACCGAAAAGTTATGCCGACCAAAAGAGAACTCCAAGAGAATTCAATATGGGAGACCATGTATATCTCAGAATTAAGCCTAGAAGGAGTTCCCTAAAAATGGGAGCTTGTGCCAAGTTGGCACCCCGGTATTGTGGACCCTTTGAGGTTCTAGATAGAGTGGGACCTGTAGCCTATCGGCTAGCACTTCCTCCCACAGTAAAAGCACATAATGTTTTTCATGTTTCATTACTGAAGAAATATGTACATGATTCTAATCATATAATTGACTGGTCTGTGATCCAAGTGGAATCGGAGGTAGAATTTCTACCAGAACCCCAATGCATATTGGACAGAAAGGAAACTCCGCTCCAGAATCGAACCATTGCACAGGTCAAGGTGCAGTGGAAACATTTTGGCCCAGATGAGGCTACATGGGAAATGGAGGATGCCATGAAACAGGCATATCCGATTTTGTTTACATCCGAAGATGCAGGACATGTTTATAGATATAACATCAAGGACGATGTTCCTTTAAGGGGGAGGGAATTGTAACGCCCTGTTTCCCCCAGTTTGTAAAAATAACTGGACTAGCCAAGAACTGTGGCCAACTCAGAAATGTGAATATGTGATGTGAATGGACCTTGTGGAAAAGGTCGATGAATGTGAATAATATTATGAATTTATATTGAAGGAATGTTGAGAGGGGATATGTTGAAAAAGAGACCACGATGGCTGTAGAAAGGCGGTGGAAGGCACCTGTAAAGGTGGCATTAACTTCCACCAAAAATCAATACCGTATTTGGACTCCACTGGCCCGGAGAACCAAAAGCGGCTCGCTGGCCCCAAATTAAATGTCTCACAGACTGGTAGGTAGATGGATCCTGAGGAATTAATGATGGATGGGGAGGTGAACCGCCCATCCGTAGAGCCATCAAGCTTGACCAACGTGAGGGAAATAGTGCCACATGCAACCTCGCAAGAGGAGGGGAGAAGCGATTGGGGGCAGACATGAGGGGAGAAAGAGAGATCTAGCGATATGCAGAGTGGGTGATAATAGAGAGGAAGGAGAGTAACCTTCGCTCCTGGTCACTGGAAAAGAGAGACGCAATCTCACAGCATCGTGGTCTCAGCTCGGGGGTGGCTAGTGGTAAATCCGCTGGGAGTCGCTAAGCCTACGGTTGGGTGGAAACGAGCACCCCTCTCAGTAGTTGTATAAACCCTAGTGTTACTTTCTGATAAGTGTTTTGCCTTTGGCATCTTGAAATATATGTATTTTGACAATTATGCTCATAAGCTGTGAAATTGTGAATAATTTCAGTATAAGAATGTCTGTATGATGTTTTGATCAGTACTGGTAGTTGTATGTTTATAATGGAAAGACTACGTGTGGCTTATGTTCTCTTAAATCATTATTTATATGCATACTGATCTAATTCAGACTTCATGCCTAGTTCTCGGGAGAGAGATACCCTTATCTGCCTCAGATAGTACCCTGGGTAAACCTCCCCATAGAGATACCCTTCTTGAAAAATCCCATCAAGAACCTGGAAAAAGGACGTGAAGGCACAAGGCCTTAAGAAATCCCTGATAAGTATTGAATCAATGACGAGATCCCATCGGGAGATTGGTGGTCACTCATGACCATCATATCGAAAGAAGAAACTGGAGGGTTAAGCACCTTAACCCTGAATAGGTGTTGATTGACGGACGAGATCCCATCGGGAAATCTGTGGTCACCCATGACCGTTAGATTGGTAGGAGAAAGTAGGGGGGGTTAAATGCATTACCACTTTGTCTTTTTATGTCTTCATGGGTAGCGAAGACATCAGGACCGTAGATCCCCAAGGACCATGAGAACATCTAGACTGTTGATTTTTCCACGTCCAGGAAGTCATGGGAGAATTCACAAGTTAGGAACCTGTCTGGGCCATTAGATCTCAGCTGGAAAACCCAACAGTCATTGGATCTGTCAGGAGATACCCGAGGGTTAAACCCCCAGTGAATAAGGGAAAAATCCCTGAAATAGAGTTGGACCATCCGATTAAAGGAGGCCACGTGTCGTGAGATTTCCCATTTTGGGAAATCGAAAATCGGGAATTTGGGAGTTCCGTTGATGAGAGATCGGGATGTTCCATGGTCGAAACCCTGAAGCAGTCATAGGTCGACTGATTTCGGAGGCTATGTGTCGAGATATTACCCATTTCGGGAAATTAGGGATCAGGGATTTGGGAGTTCTGTTGACAAGAGTTCGGGCTCTCGCCTTGATAAATCTCGACAGAAGAGAGAGTGTGGTCATGTGGGAAGAGGTCATATTGACCAAGGCATAACCCAAGGGGCTAATCACCGATTTAGGCTTGTTTGGCACTTCAGCATTTTGACACTCGAGATACCGAAGGGCATGTTCCCTCGTGCTCTCAAACCCTGAAATCCAGACTTATAAATATCGAGATGTTAGCATGTGGTTAAGTCCCGATGAACGAATGAGATTCTTTTGGAGGATCTCAGGGTCTATAACGACCGTCATATGTGAGGAAGAGATGTCAACTTTAAGCTGGGGCGTGAATGCGCCTTAGGGTAAGTGGCGAGCAGATCTGAATGGCGAAAGTCCACTCGCCTAGATCTACGGTTGAGGCTTCATTCCGGAGCCCCCTTGTTGTTCTACCTTTAGCAGTGAGGGGGTGGGTCCAGAATCAAACTCGTAACTCTGGAACCGTTAGGATTTATTCGCCTTGATCCATGACATTCAGGCGAATTCCGGACCCGCCTTGCCATTCTGCCTTTAATGGGGGGGGTCCAGAATGGTGTGGCATGTGAAGAGGGACCCGTGTCCTGTCACGTCGCCCATTGTGTCATGTTTCCCCTCTCTCCACCTGTACTCCACTCAACCGTGCAACAGGGCCGTTCCTAATGGCCATTTGCTAACCCTGTAGGGATTCGTCCCTATTGGCTAGTCACTAACCCCGTTGGGGATCGGCGGTTGCAGAGTTGAATGATTCAACATCCCTGTGGCGCTGAGGCACGAAATACAAGGAGACGCCATGATTATTTGACTTGTGATCATGACCCGAGATCACATGGGAGAAGAGAGAGAGAGAAAGAGCTAGCTTACGCTAGGCCTCCGTAGATATTTCGGGGGCTCTGATTCTGCATAAATCAACAAAAACTTGATTATGGTAGTGGGTGCATTACAGTCACGTGTGGCTCAAATCCCCACCCTACGGTCAAGTATGGAAGCCTTACAGATGAGTTCCATGCCCCATCCCCTCATTAAATCTTGAGGAGGTCTTCCCACTTACCATCCTGAATGTAATTCATTTACGGGTCAAAGGACTATTCTGGTCCTGAGTAATTAAATCCAATAATTATTTTTTGGGTGAAGGTTAAAGCAACCATTTCCGGTCCCCTTCACCATATCTTTATATAGCATTTGTGGTATTTCTAAGTACATCCCCTCCTTTCAGCAGTCAAGCAACACCTATCCATTTTCTAGTAAATAACAAGATTTACATTCATTTACCTTTCATAAAAAGGTCCATCGAATCAACATTAACACATATGGAGTTTTCCATAGTCTCTTGGCCATTATAGTTATATTTACAATCTGGGAGAAACAGGGTGTTACACTCATGGTAGTCTTTACATTTAAATGGGAGTTGCTCGTAGTCTATTGTTTGAATGTATGACCACCCATATAGGATTAGTTGGATTTCTTCTGGAAGTATTTTTTCTGTATCTACTTATACACAGTGATGTGCATAGGATTGTAGTCTGTCTCATGGTTCAACCTGGTCGATGAACCTTCCCAGTGTGTTTCCAATGTCTTTTATGGTTTCATCATTCCAACAATGGACAGACATAAATGGTATTCTGACCCAAATTGGGACAACTGAGGGGATATCATTTTTAGGGCTGAATTCTTGAGTCCATTGATTTAGGTGCATTCCTCTAGTTCCCATGAAGTATGGGCCATTTCTAAAAATCAAGTCTCGATTAGTTTTATTTTCAAAGAGGAAGACATAGAATCCCTTACCACATAAGGTTGTTGAAATATTCCCTTTTATCGTTTCCTTTTAGTTTTTCTCCATCCATTACGGCATTTCTCGTGGGGAGGGACAGAGTCCCATAAATTTTATGATCAAGCCATTTTATGCCAGTCTCAGGGAAAACGTTCTAGAGGATGGGGAATGAACAAATACCTTTAGGAACTCATCAAGATTTTTAACGAACCACGACTGGGGGTTTCCTTTTTCTCATTTTGTGTACGAAGACTAAAGTTCCTGGAATGTAGCAAGGTCCAAAGATGGGGGTGGTTGCGTAGGATCCCTTTCCCCCAAGATAGAGGCCATGCCAGGGGATGGGCGACATCTGAAACCCTAGATTCTGAGTCGGGGGTTTCAATTTCGTTGTTGAACTACTAGTTTATTATGCATTTTACCTTACATTCAAAATCTTGACTTTTCTTCCAAATTAGAGAATGAAAGAAAAATCTATTTCCACCTTCTGAAAGTTTAGCGTTGGGTTTACATCATGTATCCATCAACCATTGTGTTGATTTAATTAAGATTTATAGAATTCTCTAACTCTCAAATTGCGTTGACAATAATTAACATAGTGGTTGAAGGAACCATCAACATAGATTTTTTACTCTTTTAATTTTTCATTGGTGCTCGCCATTAACATAGAGAATGTATCATATTGTGAATGCAATTGAAATTTTCACCCACATATTGTTCCTTTGGGGCATTGTTTTTTTGGATAGTTGGAGAAATACTAATACATGGTATTGTTCACAATTAATGGCACATAATTTTGTGTAGGCATAATAGAACATCAATAATTGAATAAGACTACCGAGTGCATTGTGAACTTAGCATTTGAAGAGCGAGCTTATAATTTCCAAATAAATCACACTAAGAGTAGAGTCATTATACCATAATTGAAGATAGATATCTCTGTATAACATGGCTAACAAAGGCTATAAGTAAATTTCGTAGTGGATCCATGTTGGTGAAGTGAGTGAGCTATAAGTCCCTTGTTTACGGATCACATAACCCTTGATGGACATCAACCAAATTCAACCAAAGTTAAATTCAATGACACTTAGCCAACTTAACCAAAAACACCATAGTAAATTAATTCCAACCTCGGTCATCCAATTCAACAAGTGGGAACATATCGTATTTATTTTAGTCATAATTCAAAATTTGAATTTGTTTCAAGTTTAAATATATGTGAACATTATTAAGTGTTGTAATGTGGCAATACATACTTTTACTACTTATCAATTCTATGAATTGTACATAACCTTTGAATAATGTCACAATCCAACATAATCATTGAGGAATGTCAAAATGTGAGATAACTCTCTATGAACGTCACAATGCAACATAACATAGTTCAACCAAGATGAATGTCGTAATTAGACACAACCCTAGAGAAATGTTGCAATCAAGGATGATTTCAAGGATGGAAATTTATTTTAAAATGTAAAAACCGTGGCAAATCTTATTAATCCTTCATATGCCAACTATAAAATGTTTGGCAATATTTTTGTAAAAATTTACAAAT
>ML799280.1:91309-111812 GCA_009831015.1 Picea engelmannii
CAATATCTACGGCCGAGAAAACCCTTAAATAGCGCTTTCACATTGCGGAATGATTGAGAAATCATTATCTGCCGTGCTGTTCCAAATTCTATGATTGTCAATGTCACGAGAGGCACTCTCAGAAGGGCGAAGGCTATCCACCAGGCAGCAGCCCAATCATTGGGAAGCTGCTGCATGGTGTATTAATTGAGCTGCTGGCAGTTGGTCAGAAACCAACGGTCAGTTGCTCAGAAACCAACGGTCAGTTGCTGAGGGGCTGGCAGTTGCTCAGAAACCAACGGTCAAATTCAATCTGAGAAAATAGTTTTGACAATTCTTAACCAAATTATTCATTTAATATATCAAAATGGTCGTACGATCTACAATTTCAACGAATCTACAGGTTTACTTTGATTTTCTTTCTAAAATATTATTTTGAGCAACTTTTCAATTAAAAATATTATTTTGATTATTTTTTCAATTAAAAATATCATTTTCTAATATATCAAAATGAGTATTTATTAAAATATGAAAACATTATACAATGAATCACTTCTAAAATAATTATCATTTCATCTTAAATATAAATTTTATATAAAAATGATTTATACGATTTTTATTGTACATTAAAATTAAAATAAAAGAGATACTTTAATAAACATAATAATTTAGTCATCTTTATTTTTATTTTTATTTTACATGAAAGAAATACTTCAATAAACATAAACATCATAAAATTAAAAACTTAGCCATCTCTATTTTCTAAAAATAAACTTAGTCATCTCTATTTTAATTTAAAATAAAAGATATACTTTAATAAACATAATAACTAACTTTTTTTAATATTTTAAATAGACAACTTAAATATATACACATATATTAATTAATAATATTATAATAAATTTTAGATTCAAGGTTCAACATTTTTTCCTTGGAGAAAAATCTTTATATTTTCAAAAGTAAAATGTACATATTTCTATCTTTATAAAGAATTTTTAGAGTTTATCATTTTGTTCCATTCAAAAACATATTATTCATCTTTTTATTCAACTAAATCTCACTTATTGACCTTCAATGACATTCGGAATTTGATTTTCTTTATTTGTACAAGTTGCTTACATAGTCTATACCAAGTCTCCATACTAAGTCAATTCAAAAGATTCTACACATTTTGAAAATAAAATGAAGGGCTAGAGAAGGAAGGATATATCCTTGCTAATATGACCGTCAAAAAATTCTTGAAATAAAAAAGAACCCCTTTCCAACTCCAAAGCTTCCTTAGAGAGCTCATGTGCCAAAGTATTGAGCTCCCTATAGATGTGAGCGAAAGAAAACCACTCGAGAGATGACAATAAGGATCAGATCTGAGCCAACAATGGATGAACCCTCACCACCTGTAGTTGCACCATACCATTTTCCCAATCAATTGTCACTCTCGAGTCTGCAAACACTTGCACTTTTCATAGATTTAAATATTTTCCAAAATAAGCAAAGCCCACATGGCTGAGAATTCTTCTTTTGCATTTGAGCCATTTCCCGCACCATATCTAACCTTGAAAATATGAGATTCTGAAATATACAAGACTACCCTGACCCCACATCTCAATGGGTGCCCCTGACTAGCCCCATCAAAATAACTCAAAGGAACACCTTTGGTTAAAGGAGGCATTATGGGCTTCCTCTGCTTGTGAATTTTATGTTCTGACTTGAACTCGTATAAAATCTTTGAAACCATACCTGCCACTACCTCAGGAGGAATGAAATTCTTGTGGAAGATGCATAAATTACAAGACCAACATATGAAATAAACAAAGAATAAAGGAAGAGAACCGAGCTCCCTTCTTACATGATCGCCCTTCCATATTTTGAGCCAATCCTCTAGATCCCCAAGAAGAGCATGGGAGTTAATTTTTAACTTTTTTGAGACTATATTCCATACCTTTTGAACATATGAACAATTAACTAACAAATGAAGCATCATTTCCTGCTCAACCTTGCACAAGGAACAACGATTTGAGCTTATCCATCCTCTTCTAATCCCATTGTCCCACATAAGAATTTTGTTCTCAAGAGACAGACACATAAATACCTATACCTTAAGTGGCGCATGAAATTTCCATACAAAGGACCACCACCACTTCCTGATCCCTGAAAATTCATCTTTTGCAATGCAAAGGTAACCCAACTTTACTATATAATTTCTTGACTTTTCATTCTTCGACCAACATAATTCATCCTCCTCATCCTACATCCTTATGAAATTTGAACTCAAGCTTTTGGCATAAACTTTCCATTCTATCATCATGTCACATTCAATCTCTAGCTCCTCAACTACCTTCCATTCACTACAACCAGTTAGATTGAAACTTATGGCTCTAGCTTCCCATAATGAGAAAATATTTTGATCATGGAGCACAACCACCAACTCTTCAAAAAATTTGAAACCCACCACCAAATTCAACCAAGGATCCTCACCTATTCGTATGCTCTCTCCATTTCCAATATGCCACACTTTCTAGTCCACAATTAATAGAAAGCCTCAATCATCGCTTTCCAAATAATTGAACTATTTTCCTCTGACTCCCTTGGTTTTCTAAACCACTCAATGGAGGATTTACCTCGTATAGACTTGGATGAAATTACCCTTCCCCACAACATCTTGTTATGAATAAGTCTCCACAAAATCTTTTTCGATAATGCTCTGTTGAACCAACAAATATTTTGTATTCCCTAGGTGTCCAATTCTTTTTTCATTGCTAATCACTCCAACTTGATCATTGTTATTCCATCTCATTCCTTATGCCCCATCCACAAGAACTGAAAACACACTTTTATGATCTTAGTTAAAATTCCTTTCAGAATTTTAGTTATGGAAGCCTAATTGGAAGGAATGTTGTTGAGAACCGACTTTAGGAGGACTAAATGACCTACTCATGATAACCAACGATGTTCCTAGAGAGATATTCTCACTTGGATTTTTTTAACCAACCACAACCAACTATGAAAAGAGTAGAAATTTAGTTTTAACTCAAAACCAAGGTATTTGATCTTGCCATAAATGTTGTTCTGAGAAAAGGGGAGAATAACCTCCTGCTAAAATTGGACTTGTTGTAACCTAGGTCTACACCCCTCCCTCTCCTCTCCCATTTCCTTATACCTTCATCAAATTTTTCTGAGTTTTGTGGTTTCTCGCTTAGCTTATCCTCCCCTATTTAATTATTCAGCTTCATGGCCTTTGTTTTTCGTTGCTTATTTGCATCATCTGTTTACTTTCTTGAAAAGGATCACATGTTCTAGACTAAGTTTCAAAGACTCGTCATCATATTCACCACTAACGAAGCATAGAGCAGGTCCACCGAGTATTTTGTGTGTGCGCACCAGATATCCATGATTGACAAATTCATTGAAAGCTCAATAAGCTTTCACATAAGCTAGCGACCAATCAGAGAAGACCATGTCAGAATCGAAATACATGCAAACAACAAGTTGACATGATCGACAGTGAAGATCTAGCGTTAATGTAGAGAAAATACTTTTTGTCGCGGAGTGCCTAACTCCCGCGCTAATTGCTATCGGTGGCATCCCCATCCTCCAAATCAACAGCCATGGTTAATTTCAGTGCTGCAACATGCTTGGGCATTAAACCCCTTAAGCAGGACGAAATCTAAACCATGTTATAACGGGGGAGATACATGGCAACTTATAGGGGATTTCGGGCCCAAAAGTGGTGTGGAACCAAACCACCCTCGACAACTCCGAAAATCATGTGCCTATACCACGTCAGGTCACCACGTCACCTCCACTCACCTACACTTCAGTTGCATCCACATCATCCACCTCCACTCATACTTCTCCCTTGTTAAATGATCACCTCCACACACTCCAGTTCACAACCAATTATGTCTTATGCATGTCCACTTTACTGACAACAATACAATTATCCAAGCAATACATGTGGTAGTTAACAGGGCTAGCACAAGGTGTTTTAGCTGTCGAAAGTGTAGTAAAGAATCAAATAAGGTGAAGATCTTCCCATGCAGTCGGTCACCTCCAGAGACCTGAAACAGTTCTCAGGCATGTCGAAGATCGATACAGAGCTTTGTTCTATCACTCCAAGTCCCATTTCTGCCAATTACAGATCATCCATCACATGTATCAGTTCAGTCTCAGATACAGACGCAGTTTCAATTGTTTAGTTCTAGAATTCTTTCGGTTGAATTAATAAGTGGTCTTCTGTGTGTGATAAGAACCACTATTTTTTATTAAGTCCAATGTGAAGTGCACATTGTTGTACTCCATGCAATGTTTTATTTAAGTTAATGTTTTTTTTCTACAATTAGTTATCCAAAGTTAGGTCATAGTCCCAGATTGAGGAGAACCTTTGCAACTCTGTTAAATGTGTAGTCTTTGTATGTTTTTTTTGGGGGGGGGCTTTTGGGAAAGGATAGCAATACAAAACTGGTTAGACCCATTCGATGCATGGATTAAATCTCTCTACTTGGTGAATATACTCTTGATGACAGTGTTTTGTTCAAATCTTCATGTGTTTTTATCTAATCTTGAATACAATTTTGATTTGTGCAAAGTACATTTCATTTCTTTCAGCTATTGTATAACTTGTCTTTATTGATATGAAACGTATGAAAACAACTGATTCTTGGTGAAGAATTGTTTTTATCGCAACGTGAGGGAGTAACTGTGTTTTTTATACATGTTTAATGTCTTGAGATGATATTTTAAGTATTAAACTTCTTGCAACATATTATTCATTGAGTTCTTTGTTGTTTCCCTTTGTTTTTATTAGTTCACTTGTCTATCATTTGTGTGCCACCATCCAAGGAGGACCCTCATCCAGATCATTTTTCTAAACCCAACCATGCTCTTGTCTTTGTAAAATGACCATCTAACTGACCAACAAAAACAAAAAAAAAAACAACTATTCTAAACTGATAGGTGGCCTAGATTTTCCCTTTAGCAGTGAGGTGTAGACTTTAGGACTAACATCTTTTGGTGTTTTTGTCGGGGAGTAGAGTAATGAGATATATTTCCCTGGGAGAATGAAAACAATCAGATCTGATCTTTGATGGTCAACAAATACCATACACATTCAGACTACATATCGTTCACCTGGTGACTCCATGGTTAAAGAATCCAGTGGCAAGTCCATAGTTTTAAGATGTTGTATTTTCAGCTGGACGCCATCTTGGCTCGAAGGTTTTCTCCTTTTAATTTCTCTGTTGTTCCTAGTTTTCCAAATGTTGTTCCTACTATAGATGAGTGGGGTGATATTTTTCCCATATTTAGATAACATAGAGATGACAACCCTGTTGAGTATTTTCTTGGGTTTCATGAACTAATGCATCTATGGGGAATACATCATGAGGATGTATTAGTGAGTGGTATCAATCCTTTCCCCCTGCTAGCATCTCCTCCATGGAACAGTTCCATGCTGTATTTAATAAGCGTTGTAAAAGGTTTTTTTCGACTGATTTAATTTTTGAAAACTGTTGTGAAGAATTTGGATCTCATATTCGACAGTCACTTGTTAGTTCTTCTAGTAGTGAAAATAAAAGGGATGTTTCCGTTGAGGAAGTGGAGGAATATGCAGTTATATATGAGTCTTTTTTTGATCCTTTTATTCAAAAAGATGATGTTGGGAATTACATTAATGATGAAATTGATGATAACAAGGCTTTGGATACATCTTGCATTATTCTAGGTGACTCAATTAGTCATTGTTATGATACATCTATTGTTCTATGTTCTCATAAATATTTGATTAACTATGAGGAAAGTAATGTTGAAGGTCATGAGCAAATTTTTCACCTTCCTTCTAAAATTGTTGAGAAACAAGAAATCTATAAGTCCAAACATGACACACTGGAGCTAGACTAAGGAAAAACTAACAATGTAGAAGACATAACCATTCATTTCAAACAACAAGATGAGCAGTATCAAGAGTATCTTGCTGCCCTTTATGGTTGTGAATCACATGACTTTCATGAGATGTTTCAACGAGGACGGGAGCAACTCAGTCTTGTTTATAATGCATATCTTACACAACAAATTTGTCCTCTCAACCAGTTGGAGGCTTTTCATGAGTTTCAATATCCAATAGCGAGATGGATGGATTCTTATTTTTCCAAAATCCCAAAGGTTGAAAGTTTTACCATGATCATCATTTGCAACTGTAAGTGCCAAATGCCTGCCATCTTTTTGTCACATTTGATATATCCTCTTTGGATTATTTTAAACAATGACATGCATGGAGTTATGGTTCTCAGTAAAATGGTTTCTTGGTTTCATTGAAAATGGAATTACACATGATTGAGTTGGTTTTAAACTAAATAGAGTAGGTAGTAGGAGAATAAGATCATAGTTCAAGCATTTAATTTTTAGTTCACAAATTGTTTTTCAGTGTGTTGGTTTTCAATAGCTTGTTTGAATAAGAGACTCCATAGCCCAACAAAGAAACTGGGGTTTAGCTACAGTTTCAAGTTTCGGTTTGAACAAAGACTCCATAGCCCAACAAAGGCACTAGGGTTAGCTTCAGTGTTAATTTTCAGAGATGAATGGTAGAGAGAGTGGCAGAGATACAAGGCACATAGCCAGAACAAAGGTAAGAAATGGAAGGTAACAACAGTTGTTTAATCCTAAGGAACCGATATACAGTTCTCAACACCTCACATGAATGCGCTATCCCCAGTTGGAGCCAATGTTGTAACCTAGGTCTGCACCCCTGCCTCTCCTCTTTCATTTCCCTATGCCTTCGTCAATTTTTTATTTATTTTTGTGGTTGCTTGCTTAGCTTATCCTCCATTGTTTAATTATTCATCTTCATGGCCTCTCTTTGTTGTTTCTTATTTGCATCGTTTGCTTTCTTTCTTGAAAATGATCACATGTTATGGTCTTATTTTCAAAGACGCGCCATCATATTCACCACTAACGAAGCTTAGAGTAGGTCCACCAAGTCTTTTGTGTGTGTGCAGGAGATTTCCATGTTCAACAAATCCATATAAATCTTAGTAAGCTTCCGCAGAAGATAGCAACCAATTAGAGAAAACCATGTCATACTCCAAATACACGTAAAAAACAAGTTGACCTAATCGACGGTGAAGATACGACATTAATGCGGAGAAAATACTTTTTGTCGTGGAGTGCCTAACTCATGCGCTAATCCCTATCGGCGGCACTCCCATCCTCCATATCAATGACCATGGTTCATTTCATCTCCACAACATGCTCGGGCATTAAAACCTTTGAGCGGGATGAAATCTAAACCATGGTATCACAGGGGAGATACGTGGCAGCTTATAGGGGATTTTAGGCCCAAAAGTGGTGTGGACCCAAACCACCCTCGGGAACTCCCAAAATCACGTGCCTATATAATGTTAGGTCACCATGTCACCTCCACTCACCTCCACTTCAGTTGCATCCACGTCATCCACTTCCACTCATAACACTCCCCTCTTGAACAATCACCTTCGCGCACTCTAGTTCACGACCAGTTATGTCCTCTTCATGTCCGCTTGACTGACAACAATACAATTACCCAAGAAATACATGTGGCCGTTAGTGGGGCAAGCGCAAGGTGTTTTAGTTGTTGAAAGTACAGTAAAGCAATAGATAAGGTGAAGATCGTCCCATGCATCTGGTCACCTCCAGAGACCTAAAACAATTCTCATGCATCTCGAAGCACGATACAAAGCTCTGTTATGTCACTCCAAGTCCTATTTCTACCAATTATAGTTCATTCTGCACATGCATCAGTTCAGTCTCAGAGACAAGCAATTTGAGTTGTTCAGTTCCATAATCCTTTAGGTTGAATTAATAAGTGGTATTTTGTGTTTGATAAGAACCACTCTTTTTTATTAAGTCCAATGTGAAGTACACATTGTTGTATTCCATGCAATGTTTTAGTTAAGTTAATGATTATTTATACAATTAGTTATCTAGAGTTAGGTCTCAGTACCAGATGGACGAGAACCTTTGCAACTCTATTAAATATGCAATCTTTGTATGTTTTACGGGGGGGGGAGTTTTTGGGAAAGGAAAGAAATACAAAACTGGTTGGACCCATTCGATGCATGGATTAAATCTCTCTACCTGGTGAATATAACCTTGATGATATTGTTTCGTTCAAATCTTCATGTGTTTTTATCTTATCTTGAATACAATTTTGATTTGTGCAAAGTACATTTCATTTCTTTCGATTATTGTATAACTTGTCTTTATTGATATGCAACCTATGAAAACATCTAATTCTTGGTTAAGACTTGTTTTTATCACAACCTAAGGGATTAATTGTGTTTTTGATACATGTTTAATGTCTTTAGATGATATTTGTCCCCGAGGTGTAGGACAGTCGGTGATGGAGTGTGTTGTTAAGCCACTCCGTGATGTTAAAGTCATCGGTTCGAAACCTGCGGGGACAAAAAATCCAACCATGTTAAGGGTTGGTGTGGCTCAGGCCAGGTGCGATCCCCGGGTGATTTTGACGGCTTAGATGCCCCTGAGTCGCGGTTTCTCAAGCCACAGGTTAATCGCGTACCCAACAGGTTCCGCACAAATTAACAAACAAAAAAAAAATGTCTTCAGATGATATTTAAGTATTAAACTTCTTGCAAGAGGTTAGTCATTGAGTGGTTTGTTGTTTCCCTTTGTTTTTATTAGTTCATGTGTTTGTCATTTGTGTGCCACCATCCAAGGAGGACCCTCATCCATATCATTTTTCCAACCCCAACCATGTTCTTTTCTAGGTAAAACCGACCCCCTAACTAACCAACAAAACCCAAAGAAGAAAGAACTATTCTAAACTGATAGGTGGCCTAGCTTTGCCCTTTAGCAATCAGGCGTAGACTTTAGGACCAACAAGACTTCTCCTGAATCTCACCAAATGACATATTGGACTTATCCATATTGATATTCATTCTTGTAGCTACAAAAAATAGTTCCATAATATCTTTAAGGGATTGAAATTCCTAGACTAACCCTACACCAAAAAGGAGCACACTATCAACGAAAAGCAAATGAGTGAGAATTTCCAACGATGATATTTTTATTCCTTTAAGGAGGAATTTCCTCCTTGAATTTTTTATTAACCTTCTTGATCCACATGGATCTTGGTGGCCATCCACCTTTTCCATTTAATCAATGTTTTCGAGCCTATGTTGGTTTTGTGTGATTGGTGGAATCAACAACTAATCAGGCACGTACTCACATGAAATGGGTCTTTTTATCTTACTGCTACCACTATAACCTCCAGGCATGCCAACACATCGCCTCACATGACACACAAGGTAAGTCAAGGGTTTCAAGCTGGTGATTTCACATAACAGAGTGCTTTAACAATAGACTTCATCACTGATTGTTCTACACCCTGGGGGATTTCGAGCCTATGGTTTTGATAAACCAATATATTAATTGTTTTGATGGGGAATATAATGTAATTCCATCTCCATTTGTTAATTACATCCATCATGTAATGATTTCCTACTGATATTATGTATATACCTACAACGTTAATGTAGTGGATCCCACTAGAAATGGGCTAGAGTAGCACTAATATGGGTGGTCTCTTGTGAATTTCTAGTGTTTTACATGCCTATGGAATTTCATAAACTTATACCAATTTATCCCACATCCATCATGGGAATTATTTTCCTTTCACCCTCTCATATATAATCAAGGTGAAGGAGTTCCTTTGAGTAGGAAATGGAGTGTGATGTAAAGCTTATTGCACATGAGTGTAGCCAACATCTCTTTCTCTTTCGAGATAATATACCACCATTATATCAAGTTTGTGTTGTACAATATTCTTTTATTCATTAATAGAAGTTGGGTTTCACTATATTTAGGTGTTCTCAGCTATATTTTCGTTTGTATCTCATTTTTTCTCAACATAATCTAGATCAGTGGTATTAGATCATTTTTCTCCTTTTCATTTCTCAACGCATGTCCCTCATGAGGTCATGAAATAAAGAGTTGGGTCTCGAGCTAGTTTCTCTTGAGGACAAACTCTCTTTCCAGCCCAAGTGACCTCCCATGTGAGAAGAAAAGAGAGATGATGGAGTAGGATATCCTTTCAAGAAGTTTCTCGAGGAATCTCTCATGTGACATCCCATGGGATAAGAAAAGAGAGATGATGGAGTAGGATATCCTTTGAAGAAGTTGCTTGAGAAATCCCTCATGTGACAGAGGAAAAAAATGATGGAAAAATTTTCTCAGATCCTTTGATGGTAGCCGGGGCATCTTCAACAAGCATCCATTTCATAGGTGTAACACCCTTCAAGGTACAAGTTGATTTCTATATAACCTCATTTGAATTCTAGATAGATGCAAATGCTCTATAGAAATGGTTGAATGTACTATAAGGATATTACTCTATCTAATTTTTTTTTTATGGAGAAAAGACATGGAAAAATTTTCTTACTCATCGAAAGAAAGAGAAGCAGTACATGAAGGTGGAATCCCATTACCACCTCAACCTTCTTGTGGAAAATTGTAGAAGGGAAGTGATGAAAAGAGTTCAAACATCCATCCTATACCTACAATCAAAATAAGGATCAATTGGAAGAAGAAGAAGAAGAAGAAGAAGAAGAAGAAGAAGAAGAAGACGAAGAAGAAGAACCATGTGTATCTATTAGTTAAGGAATCCCTTGTTTTCCATTGTTGCACGAAGAAAGGCTATATCACTTCTAGTTGTTGGTACTTAGAGATATGATCATTCTATGGGAATAAACATTATCACGTGTCATATTTCTAGGAAAAGTAATCCACATTCCATGAGCCTAAATGGTTTCAAAGAAAGAGTGGCAAGAATATCATATATAGCAAGGAGACAAAGAGCAATAAGTCTACATAAAACAAGACATCTCTTCTCACTAGTGTGAGAGGAAATTCCATAGCATTGTCAATTGTTGGTACCTAGAGGCATGCTCATTCTATGAGAAGAAAGGAGATCATGTGGCATATTAGTGAGAGAAGAAATCCATGTGTCACAAACCTAATGGTTTCAGAGGAAGAATGGAAAAAAGACTTCTGTAATCCATCAATGAACTTGGAGGCACATAGAGATGAGGAGGATGTCTACTAGTCCTTGCATCGACATTAAAAAAAAATTCCACCACTGCAAGTGGAGCGACCATTAGGAAGCAATGTGTTGGAAACTTCACCCAGAGCTTCACTCCAAAAACTACAAAACTAAGAAAAGGTATGGAGAGTGAAAAATAAAGAGGATGAATAGTTCTCTACATCTCTATCCTAGAGAGAAGAATTTATACAATGATTTATAACAACACAAGAGGCCAACCTCACTAATGAAGCAATATTTTTTTCAGTGGAAGCAAGAGAGAGTAGAGAATTATCTAAAGCATGGGTTGACATTTTTTTCATTGCAATTTGGTTGAAGAATGACTCACTAGTGGATGAACAGGTTTACCAATGATCAGGTATCTTATAGCTAGAATGTAGGGGTATGTAAGATAGTGATTCAATTATTATGTCCACACAATTGTTTCCATGATGAGAAGAAATTGGTCTTAGCATAAAAATGTGGTCCACACCTCCTCTTATGGGATTGTTAGGTGATGGAATAGCATTTTTGGGTCACACTAAACAAGAAGACCAACTTTCGACTTGGCTTCATTGATGGACAAGATGGACCATTTGATCCAATTCTAAGAGAGATGGGAATGAATTTTGATAGAAGAGTTCAAATTTGGAGAATGTTCAAAGCTAAGAATGAGTGAGAAAACTTCTACATTATGGGAACAAGTGAGATAGGAAGTAGAGATACATCCATATCCATGACCATAGCCAAGTTCCATAGTAAGAGACATGTTCCAAAGAAGAAAACAAAACGCACGTTGATCATGATTGGTTTCCTCTAAGATTTTGGAGACCAAAAAGCCTCTCAATGGGGATGCGTGATTCAAAATGGATCCAAAAAGTGAAATATACTCAATACTTTCAAGAAAAAATGGTGATTTATGAAGGTTAGATAAACTATGAAAGACAATGTAAATGTAAAAGTAAATAAGACAAAATCTAAAGAAAAAAAGAAGAGAAATAAATGAAAAGGAAAAATAATAATAACATAGAAAAGACCGAGGAATGGGAAATGAAAGGTCATGCATGTTGGCCTTCCCATTACCCCAACTCTCCTTATTTATTTTGATATTTTCACTCTCAAATGGTATTTTGGCCAAGGAAAATATGTACAGAGAGCCAAGAACTATATCATAACCAAAGATTGTCGAAATTAAAGATGAGCAACCATTTGAAGTTGGTTTTCCCATTTTGGTTTCCAAGGTAAAAAAATCTACGTTGTCTTATGGTATTTAAGGGTTGTGTGGTTGTGCTCTATGTATCCCTATTTTAGTTCTAATTTTAGTTGCTTCAAGTGAATAATGGGAGTGTGAATGTGAGGGATATGTAATCAAACTTATGGATTTACAACATTATTGGTTTCCCTTTTCTAATAGAAAGTACAATGACTCTATTACTACCACCATAGGATGCATTTCCAGGCCTAGAGATTGACAATTTCATCTCATAGTTGTTGCAATTAAACATGATGTTGTTAAATTGGTTTATTTGAGTTTTTCTCTTACCCAAAGGGTTGTACACAACTTCTTCTAAGTATTTGATTGTATGATAAGTGTTTCCCTTGTCCCTAGTCCACAATTTCCATTACTAGACAATTTCATCACTTTCGAGGTGAGTCGATCTCTTGYAGAGGTCRTACACTCCCGTAGATTGGCATTAAACATTACTCCAAGGCTTATTCAAGACATATGAAGGTCTTACGAGATAAGTGTCTATGTTGGATACTAGGAAATATGGAAATATGTCCACCTTCTCCCCAACTTGTGCATTGGGTTATATAGACATGATTTTATCATTTGTTTCCACCTTTTGCAAGTGTTTACATGACAGTTGCTTGTCTTCTAATTTAGAGAATGAATCCAAAACGTATTGCCACTTCCTCAAAGATTAGCATTGGGTTTGCATCATGCAACCATCAACCATTCTGTTAATTTAATTTAGAGTTATAGAATTCTTCGGGTCTTTAATTTGTTGTCCTAATGCAAGGACGAGGAAATGCACTCTCCTCCATAAAAAATTGTTAATTCAATAATTTGTCTTATGTGTAAGAGAAGAGAGAGAACTATGACGTGTTTACATATGGTAGACTCTAATTACATTGCACATAGTTAATTGAGTGGGTATGCCAATAATACATGGACAAGGAAATGCACTCTCCTCCATAAACAATTGTTTATTCATTAATTTGTCTTATGTGTAAGAGAAGAGGGAGGATTGTGATATGTTTACATATGGTACGACTCGAATTACATTTCACATAGTTAATTGAGTGGGTATGCCAATGCTATGATGAGTCCTATAACAACCATAATTCTTTTTATTCATCTTTCAATTGTTGAGCTTAAAAAATGATTTGGTAATTGTTGGCCTTATTCGTATATATTTATTCATATGCCATTGTTGGACAAGATTACCACTGGAGTTATGTATGGACATATAAGACCGTTAAGTGTTGTCATAATAGAGGATTAGTTCACTAGAGTATTGGGTAAACACTTTCAAATTATATATATATATATAGAGAGAGAGAGAGAGGAGTGGCATACATGAACAATTCAAGCACATAAAAAACATTTAATTGATAGTTTGAATTATAGTGTTTTTTTTTCTATCTCTTTCAAAGGATGGGTCATGAAGATCCCACACTTCAAAAGACACCAGGAAGTCAATGCCTATGTCAACCTGCTATTGTCCTGTTACCATGGTGGCTACTTATGGCTAGACCACTGCATTATAGTTGACCCAAGATTGATCCATAGGATCACAGGCCTAAGTATGCAAGGACCTGACTCACAAGACTTTTATCCAGGAAAAGACGTTGATCGCGCACTTGCACAAAAGATCAAGGACACCTATGGAAATGTTGATAAGGGAATAAGAGGCTACAATGTAACCTCCATCCAAAGTGGCACAGTGCACCTCGCATGTCAATTGATAGCTAAAAAGTTAGTAAGGAAGAACCAACCTACGTAGGTCACCGTATTTATTGTTGACCTCGCAGGGAAGTGCACGAAAGGCCTACAGATGAACTGGGTGAAGTACCCATGACTAGTTGGAACTAGATTGTTGAAAAGCATAGGATCAAGGTTATGAATTTCATTTCAGCTGGATCCTGGTCCTCGTTGCATTTGTTTCCTGGGAGATGCCGAAAGGAGAGACCTTCCCTGACGTAGAGTCGTTCGAACCACTTGTTGCAAAGTTCGCTACCCTGTGGTATTCAACTGATATGAAAAAACAATGGCATTCGAACGCTGCGTTCCATACATACTTCCTCCAGCTAAAGCGAGCCATAAAAGTTGAACCTCACACGAATCTGAACACCCTACAAAATTTCCAACCACTAATGAAGTTTAGCGCAGATCGACACTTTATATACATTACAACGTCAGAAGATGAACATCAAGAGCAACTCCAGTCATATTACAAACTTACAAAAGAATACCTTGAGGAGATCACCAAGGAATGGTCCACTGACCTCCTTGTCCCCACCAACCCCGCAAAGATATCTGATATTGATAGACCAAAGGACGCTCATAAAGAACAAAATACACCCAGAACCAGCAGGCAAAAGAAGACTGAGGAGGTCAAAAAATTAAGCAATACCTCAAGGAAGAATTCTTCCATGTCACCTGACCGAGGGGGTGGTGAAGAAGTAGAAGCTGAATAGAGACCAGGTGATGTAACACTGCTCAGAGATGAAGTTAAACCTTTGAAGAAGAGGAAGGTTTCCCCCCTGAAACATTCTTCCCAGAAGAAGTTGAAAGAAACCATGACCAAGATGCAGACTATCCTCACCTCCGATGATTTTGACTTCATCATAGCATCCATGAACGATGCTTCATTGGAAATAGTAGACAAACAAGTAGCCAAGCAAGAAGAAATGTATGATAGGATTGAAGTCGAACTTCGAGGGGTTCAGTAGGCCCTTCAGTCCAGTTGTGTAGTCTCCACTACGCCAAGAGAACCAGAGTTGGGAGATGCGCCAGCCCAACTCCACCGACTAGCTGATACAGTCGGAGCTCTCCTTTGTCGAGCACAAGAGGAAACATAACAAGCCACCTAAGCTTTGATGCAAGTGCAAGGAGTACTTATCGAACAACACCGACCTGTAGAATAGGAAAATATTTCTCTCCAAGAGAAGTTCGATGAAGAAAAAGAATAGATACAGAAAGGAAAAGAACAATTGCTCATAGAGAAACTCGAAGTTAAAGAAACGATCAACATAGCACTTCGCTCTGTGATAGTTGTCGAAATAAAGGCAGAGGATCAAGTCATGCAGCAAGTCAATCATCTCACAGAAGTTATCCAACATCTAGAACAATGCATAGCAGACTTAGAGCTCCACGCAGTGCCCGAGACTCCACAGGATGTAAGGGACCAAAGAGAAGCAATTGCTCAAAGCATAGTCTAGAGAATAAAATCCCTTACTATGGAATGTAAGAAAATTAATGATCGCAGTTCCCAGACCTACAATCAACTCATAGAGAATCCAGAACTGAAGGTACTGGAGTCGCAACTCCAAGAGGCGAAGTATCAAGATAAAATGATATAGACACAGCTGAAGCCCCTGTCAATTGTGGAAAGAATGAAGCACTCCCAAGAACAACGCACTTCCTAGCAGCAGATCCACATTATCCAAAGTAGGGTTATGGAAGTAACTCAGAGGCTCCAACCTGTACAAGATAAATCCTACCAATTTTTCATAGAAATTGAAAGCCAAGGAGCAGAATTGGAGCAAGTTGTTATTGTAGTTGAACAATGCTTGGAGGGACCTGTGAACAAGGTAGTCATCCAACCCATGTTTAGGCCTATTTTGTTAAGTATTAAAATCACATATCTGTGTCCCAGCTAAGGTTGCAGACACCTGATTCCTGCAACCACCCCTACCTCTACCTCGGGTGAGACTTCATCTGCTTCGTAGGTGTTTTCGAAAGAGATGGTAGTTAGGGTTTTGTTGGTGCATTGTTGTAGCATTGAACCCTAGGTCTGCCCCTGTGCCAACAAACATAAAAAAAAACAATATCACAACACAAACACTAGATCATCATCAACAACAAAAAAATCACAACATGAAGGATGGAGCATCATCAACATTAGCACTAGGCTAGAAATATTCAGCACAAAGCTAGCATCTCAACAACACCAACACGACACTGGCATCACAACAACATCAACACGAAGTCAGAAATATGAAAGACAAGGCTGGAATCACAACAACATCATCACAAAGATGGAAATATTTAGCACAAGGTTGGCATCACAACAACATCATCACGAAGCTTGAAATCTTCAGCACTAGGCTGGAATCACAAAAACATCATCACAATGATGGAAATCTTCAGCACTAGGCTGGCATCAATAGTACTCCCTCTTTCGAGGGAGGTCCTTTCAGACTACACCAAACTTATCTCGAAAGTGCTCAAACTGTACATGATATAGAGGCTTGGTCAACACATTAGTAACATGTTCATCTGTGCTAACATACTAGATATTTATGGCTCCTTTCTGCACCATATCACGAATGTAATGACATCGGATCTATATGTGTTTTGACTTTTCATGAAACACATGGTTTTATGTCATCTTTATGCAACTTTGGTTATCAAATAGGATAACGGTTTCTTCCATATCCAGATCAAATAGACCTATCAACAACTTTCGAATCCATATGTCTTCACAACTGGAGTAACATGCAGTAATGTATTCTGCTTCTTCCGTGTTGAGAGAAATGCTTGATTGCTTCCTACTCTTCCATGAGATCATGGCTGACCCCAGACTGAAACAACATCCTGAAGTGCTCTTTCTGTTAGAGACACTTCCAGCCCAATCTGAATCGGTATAACCACTCAGACTGAATTCATTATCTCCATTATAGTTGAGACCACAATCTAATGTACCCTTAAGGTACCTCATCACATGTTTTGCAGCAACCAGGTGAACACGTCTGGGATCTACCAGAAATTGACTCAAGGTGTTCAAGGAAAAACATATCTCTGGCTTGGTGTTCATTAGATACATCAATGATCCAATGATCTATCTATATAACGTAGCATCAATCAATTCTAACGAAGTGTCAACCAAGAGCTTCAACATTGTTTCCATGGGTGTATTCATGGATTTTCACTCCAGCATATCAAATCTCTTCAATATTTCAACTGCATACTTCCCATGGTTAAGGAAGATCTTCTTTGGGTTGTATCAAACCTCAAGACCTAAGAAATAGTGCATTAGACCAAGGTATTTCATCTCAAATTCTGCAACAAGCTTCTTCTTATGATCAATGATGAGTTTTTCTCCTCCAGTTAAGAATAAGTCATCCACATACAATAGCAATATAATAGGCTCATCATTCATAATCTTGAAGTAAAGGTTAGAATCATCTTTACTCTTGGTAAATCCCAAGCTCATCAGGAAACTGTCAATCCTTCCATACCAAGCTCTAGGAGCTTGCTTCAATCCATACAGAGCCTTCTTCAACTTGCAGACATGAGTCTTCCTGTATTCAACTTCAAACCCTTGAGGTTGTTCTATATACACTTCTTCTTCAATGACATCATTCAAGAAAGTTGTTTTCAAGTCCATCTAGTATAACTTCCACTTCATCTTAGCTACAAGAGCTATGATGGTTATGATTGAAGTGTATCTGGATACATCAACAAATGTCTCTTCATGGTCAATACCTTCCTTTTGATAAAATCCACGAGCAACAAACCCTTCTTTTTATTTCTCAATACTTCCATCAACAACATGTTTTATTTTGAAAATCCATTTGAAAGATACCACATCCTTGCTCTTTGGTCTGGGAACTATTTCCCATACATCATTATTTATAATGGATTGGTATTAATATTTCATGGAATCTTCCCATTATTTCTTCTGAATATCTTCTTCAAAGAAAGTAGGCTCCTTCTCTAAGAGATACACATCAAATCCATATAACTGGAGAATGGCTTGGGTTTCTTGACTAGTCTCATGGTTCCATTAGGGGCACCATACTTCTCTCCATATTGAATAATTTCCCTTGCCCAGACTTTCTTTCTCTTGTGGGAGATTTTCATCTTGGGAGGTTCTTGGGATTTTATTATGTCATGATATTCTATAATATCCTCATCAAGGGAAGTTATGGCTTCCCTCACTGGTTCTGCAACTCTGGGAGCCACAGGTGCTTTTTCATATACTTCTTCAAAATGGCATCTTCTTGATTTCTTGAGTGTTGCATATTCATTAAAGGTTACATCCTTGTTGATCTCAATATGATGGTAACCTAGTATATAAACTCTAAAGGCCTTGACGACCTTATAATATCCAACAAATATTCCCTTCTTTCTCGAAGGGTCTAGCTTGGTTCTCTTCTCTTTTGGAATGTGTACAAATATTGGAAAGCCAAATATTTTGAGATGGCTTACTTCTCACTTCTTTCCGGAGAACATCTCCTTAGGGGTCTTGAACCCAAGTGCACTATGGGACAATCTATTTTGTACATATACTATTTTTTTTACTTCTTATGCCAATAAGTGCATTGGAATATCTTGATCATGGATCATAGTCTTCACTACTTCCATTATAGTTATGTTCTTTCTTTCCGCTACACCATTTTGTTGAGGATTGTAGGGAGTGGTGAGCTCCCTCTTGATCCTGGCATCTTTGCAAAAGTTTGCAAACTCTTTTGAGGCATATTCTCCTCCATTATCTGACCTAATCATCTTGATATTTCTTCAGAGAGGTTCTCTATCAAGGATTTGAATTCCTGGAATTTACTGAACACTTAATCTTTTGATTTCAAAAAGTAAACCCAGGTTTTGCAAGAATAGTCATCAATAAAAGACACATAGTATACATACCCACTGATGGAGGTTGATGGCATTGAGCCACATACATCTAAGTGAATGAGCTCTAGGACTCCTTCTTCTTTACCATCTCTCTTCGAGAAAGGGTTCTTGATGTTCTTTCCTTGTGAAAATCCGTTGCGTACACCTTCATGGTCAACATTGAATTCTGGTAGACCTTTGACTGCCTTGCTTACATATGGTAATTCTTTGTAGTTGATGTGAGCTAGTATTCTATGCCAAAATTCACATGGATTCTCAACGGAATGGGTCAAGGCTACTTCTGAGTGACCCTTTATCTTACACAAGCCACCTTCTTCTTTTCCAATAACAATTGATTCTTCCATGGTTTTTCCTTTGGTCCATATAAGAACTTATCCATCTATGAAAGAAACTTTGAAGCCTTTCTTCTCTAAGGCTGAGATAGAAAGTAAATTCTTTGTCAAACTTGGTACATATAGTACATCCTTCATCTTCATTGGGGTCCCTAAATCAAGTTTGTAATTTGATTCTCCTACTCCTTATATAGGGTATTGATAATCATCTCCAAGTGTAACTCTCTGGGGAAATTTGTTTTCTGTAAGGCAAGAGAGAATATCTCTTTGACATGTCATGTGCTTGGAAGAACCATTGTCTATGAGCCAAGTGTCCTCACCAGGTGACACTGAGCCTAAGAGGGAAGAGATTAAGACATAGTCTTCAATTTGTTCTTTTATCATCTTTGTCAGTGGTGTTAGAAAAACAGGACCACAGAGAAATAAAATAAAACAAATGCAGAAACAAAACACAGAAGACACACAATACAAGAGAGACACAGATTTACGTGGTTCAACCAGTGTGGGCTACATCCACCAGAGAAATTTCTAGGTCCTTCCTTTATTATTATCCAACAAATGAAGGGATACAACCTACAACAAAACCCGTTGTAACTTCCTCTTCTTTCTCTCACAGTCTCCTCTCTCAGAATACAATATTCACCCTCAACCATAGCCGCAATACATTTCCCTCATAAAAGAGGGTTGCATTCTAGGGAAAAAAAACCCTAACATAATCTCTACCATTAGATCTGCGACCTTATAATGAATGGTCTATATTTACAATGAAATTGCAATATACCTTTATAAGGCAATTTTTGCTTTGGGGGCTTCACCCCCGAACCCCCGCTGGGGGGCCTCTTGCCCCCAGAACCCCCAACTGGGGGGATAGCCCCCCCAGACCCCACAGAGGGGGTACCCCCCCTCTGCACTCCCCCACGTGGAAGTGTGTACATACTTCTCGGATGTAAATACTTCATGAGGTATAAACATGGCTGAAAGTAAAAGACCTATAAATTAGGAAGATAATCAGGCTCCACAACCAACAATCTCCCACTTGGAGACTGATCTCAACAACTCCACCGTTGTTGTATATGCTGGACTCTGAACCTTCTTGGACCTGGCAAATTTTTCATCTTCATATTCATTCTTGAAGACCAACTGAAACTGAGCAAGAACTCAGTTTCTCCCTAGTTACTCCCTTTGTTAACATGTCTGCAGGATTCTGGCTAGTGTGTATCTTTTCCATCTTCAATTGTCCATCTTCCAAGGCGG
>ML799280.1:115177-166247 GCA_009831015.1 Picea engelmannii
CAATGGTAGGAATAGATCCTTCTGATATAAATAGTCTTCCATCTGCATCTTCCATAACTGGTAGTTTTGGCCATTAAATTTCTCGACCCTAAACTTTCCATCTTCCGACATTGCTCCCACTTGAACCAGGAACCCTCTTTTTCTGTGAGTTACCTTATGCTCTGATACCAGTTGTTAGAAAAACAGGACCGCAGAGCAATAAAATAAAATAAATGCAGAAAAAAAACACAGAAGACACACAATACAAGAGAGACACAGATTTACGTGGTTCACCCAGTGTGGGCTATGTCCACCAGAGAAATTTCCAGGTCCTCCCTTTATTATTATCCAGCAAATGAAGGGATACAACCTACATCAAAACCCATTGTAACTTCCTCTTCTTTCTCTCACAGTCTCCTCTCTCAGAATACAATATTCACCCTCAACCATAGCCGCAATACATTTCCCTCATAAAAGAGGGTTGCCTTCTAGGGAAAAAAACCCTAACATAATCTCTACCATTAGATCTGCGACCTTATAATGAATGGTCCAGATTTACAATGAAATTACAATATACTTTTATAAGGCAGGTTTTTCTTCAGGGGCTTCGCCCCCGAACCCCCGCTTGCCCCCAGAACCCCCATCCGGGGGGATAGGACCCCCAGACCTCGCAGAGGAGGTACCCCCCCTCTGCACTCCCCCACGTGGAAGAGTGTACATACTTCTGGGGTGTAAATACTTCATGGGGTATAAACACAGCTAAAAGTAAAGGACCTATAAATCAGGAAGATAATCAGGCTCCACAACCAACAAGTGGCTCTTCATGTTCAACTGTATGGGCATGGTGCCTATTTTTTCTCTTCTTGTATTATTCTCGTCTAGCTGGACAATTCTTAGAAATATGTCCTGTCTTGTCACAAATGGTAACGTTGGTAGGATCTGAAATATTTTTCTCTTCTTTGACCATTTTGAAACTTCTGGAATCTCCTTGGAGGGTGAGAGATTCTTTATGTGTGAATTTTTTTGGGGGATGAGACTCCTTATGAGTTTCTTTCTGGAAGTAAGACCTCTTTATTCCTCCTTTAGTATGAGTAGCTAGGGAATCTCTTGATAGTAATGCTTCTCAGTTAACTACTCTTGCTTCTTCTTGGACACATTCTTCCCAAAGACTGTCAAAGTTTAATTTCTCCTTTCTAGCATAAATAGTTTGGATGAATGCATACCAATGTCTTGTGAGACCATTAAGGGTTGTCATTATAGGTTCATCTTCATATAGAGTATCACCAAATGCTTCTAGTTGTTATTTAATTTTTGATATTCTAGAGAAGTATTCTTGAATTGTTTCTCCATTCTGTATCCTTGTACTTTTGAGTAGAGTTATTAGATTCATCTTCTCATTGATGTTCTTTCCTTCATACAATCTGGTTAGGGCATCAAATTTTTTTTTGGATTCTTCTTTGAAGCCACTTGAGGAATCAAGTGATATTTAATAGAATCTACAATGATTCTCTTGGCCCTAACTGTGTCATTTTGGTGTTTTGATTTAGCTGGAGCATCGACAGGTTCTGGTACATCTTCTATAATGAATCTTTCTAGGTTATTCTCTTCAAGAATGAGTGTAATACTATGCTTCCAAGAACAAAAGTTTTCCACACCTTATAGCTTGTCAACAAGATTAGTGGTTGCAAACATATTTACCTGGAGCCAGGAAAATGACCAAAAATTGAAAATGCTCAGAATTTAATTTTGAACTTACTAAGAGGTGCGCTTGGCTAAGGCGAGTAGCCTGGTATAGTTAGATTTCAGAAAATCCAAAATTTTCCCCTTCAAACTTGACCAGTGGAATTTTGGACTAGTACTAGTTCTATTTTCCTCGTTTTCTGGTACTTTTGGTTTTCTAGTTTTCTAGTACCAGTGAAAACTAGGGTTTCACTTTTCGGGAGTTCTATCCACTGAAAAGGTGCGCTAAAGGTGCCAAAGAGTTCCCTAGTCTAGGGCACACTTTTATAGATGATTTTTATGATGAAATTCTTCTTCAATAAAAATACCTAATTTTCTTGTACGACAATAGTGATGTTTTTCTTTATCCAGTGAAAGATTCTCTCTTTAGCTTACCTATGATACCATGTGAAGGTTTAAGTTATTATTAGGTTTCTTTTCAATTTACTAGATAACCATATCATTGATAGGATCACTGAGAGAAACACAATCACAAGATACACAACATTTATCTTGGGAAACCCTCATGGGGAGAGAAAACCCAATAAAAACTTCCTTAATATAGATAACCAATAAAATGCCAAGACAGTAAACCAAACACTAGAGAATATACTCTACTGAGAAATGCACCTCTCTCTTCCTTCTTCTCCCAATTACATCTACCATACTCATGCACTAAATAAGCAAATGAGTGAGTGATCAAATGAGGCGTTGGATTCATTTATTTATACAAATTGGCAGGAGATGGAAAGGTGTCTCTTCACTGGGAAGGGATGACTTGTCTTATTAGTGGTTAAAACCACTTTAATTAGCCTCGGGGATGACTTCTCAATTTGAATAATATATTTAGGGTTTGACCAATCCACAAAAGGGGATTTGGTCAATTACAATTCTCGACATGATCAATCCACAAAAGGTGATTGATCTAATGAATAATAACTCAATAATAAATAGAATACTCTTTGCAGTTAAAATATTTCAACATTCTCTATGATTCTTCTTGTGAGGTCGATGTTCAAAACTTTATAATGTGTTATCCCTCTGATGCTGGAGTAATGGAAAATTCCTAAATTGCTTCGGTGCTTTAACTCCCCTTCCCATATGAAATTATAAACTGCAGAGTTCTACTGTGGTTGGTTGCGACATTGAATCGAGAGCTTGCCTTCCAATTTACCTCCTCTAGTTGTGTGCTTGATGCATGAACTCCTTGCAATGTCAATATTTGAGTGTCTTTAAAGCGTTGGAGCAACATGTACTTCATGCACTCCCTTACATAGAATCATGACTGAGTTCCCTTCAAAATCCTTCACCTTAAGCGAAGGTATGGAGGAGGTGATGTTGTGGGCTACTCAATGAGCGTGGAGCGATGGGTATGACAAGTTCCCATGGAGGATGAACACATAGAAATATGAGATATCCATTTATCTGTCCTGTTGTGTGCAGGTTCCCATGGGCCAAATGTTATGGGAGTACAAATCCTCCCCAAGCATGATGCTAAACTTACAACATGCCTCAGCCAACCGTAGCGTCGTGTGGGGACTGGTGTTAAGTGGAGCGACTATGGGAGGTGTTGGAGCCGCCCTTGTTTTTTAACCCGTCACAATTTTCATTTTTGATACTTGGAATCTAAAGATGGTGTTTTGATTTTTCTCCCCCAAGACTATGAACACTCTGCAACCTTGTCACGTAAGCAACGGTGCTTTTTTACTCTCAAAACAAGTCCACTTTCGTATGAATGTTCGCTCTTTTTATTTTACTTCGAGATCTTGCAAGTCAGATACTTTAATCCTTGAATTAACACATCCCGAGTCATGAAACGACGAAATCGTTTTTAAATTTTTCACCCAAGACAGTAACCAGGGTAAAATATTAACTCAGTGATTAGATGTCGTCGGGCTTTCGCTCCTCGGTGTTGGCCAAGTTTGATTTTTTATTTTTATAGCTCCGAGAGCCGAGAGCACGAGGTTCTTTCGGGCTAACCCTAGTCAAGGATTAAAGGCAAAAAGGATAACCATGGTTAAAATCTGTTCTCGGCGTTTCGCCACTCGGCACTATCTTTTCGAAAGTTACGGCGTCTAAAACCCCGACTCACGAAGTTGCGATGTAATTATAGCATGATTAATTAACTGCCTAACCCAAGATTTTCTTCACCTTAATTGATTCTTAATTATCTCCATCTCGCGGTTTCGCGACTCGGCATACTAATCTCCAAGAAACTTGTCCGCGAAGTTCCGAGTCGCGATATGGCAAATAAATTGATTATAAAATTAATGATGCTCCAAATCGCAATTACTGTTAGTTAAGCCAAAGTTGGTCCTCGCGATCTTGCGAGTTGGGGACTCAAAATAATAAAAAAAAATACACGAAGTAGCGAACGACGAGGAATGGATTAACATCGATAAGATTTGATAATTTAAGATAAGGTAAGATATATCCCGTGCCCCAAGTCCTGCAGGTTTCTCAAGGTAGCCATCTCTCTCCCTAATCCAACTGACTGTCAAACCGCCAAAAATTGATGACATTAATGGAGAATTAGGGTGAATCCACGAATATAAGATCGGATTTTACGCAATAAATTTGTTTCTAATTACGATTTGACAAGCTTATTTCGAAAAGCACCAAATTTTCAAATATATATAGGAGTTTCATTTTATTATAATGAAAGAATTTTCATAAGCACGCAGAGCTCGTGATTTTTCGAGTGAACTAATTTCTGCATGTATACACAGTTCTATCGCAGAAGGGAAAAAACGCAAGCTTTAGCTATGGCTCCACGAAAAGCAGCAAAGGTGAATGTCGAGGTTGCAAGGAAAGGCTCAGATAATGTCTCTGACACTTCGCCCCAGAGTGTCGACTCGGTCCCTAGCTGGTCGTTTGTTTCGAATATTCTGCAATCTGAGTTGGTGGATTATTTAGGCTCCGACGACAATGAAAGGGACGACCTGAACACCAAATACAAGATAGTTGTTCAATCTGGAATGCACAGGGTAGAAACCAGACCATGGTTTCTCCCATATTATGATATGATCTGATCGGCATTGTATCGCATAGACCTACCCACCAGAACTATCATGAACGACCAGCGGGTCACAGTCGAGAATTTTAGGCTAGAGCATATCCAAACCATGTACAAGCTCCCGACGACATCAGAGTACACGTACGGTGCTGAATTCCTAGATAAGTTCAAAGAGAAGGAGTGCACTCAATATGAAAAAACCATGCCCGCTTTGATAAAGGATTGGGTTTCACACTATGTGAAATTCAGAGCAAATGACCAGGGCGTTTATTCAATCGCTTTGTTGGAGCCACAGTATAAGTATGTGGAAATGATGACATGCCGACTATTCTGGAGAGAGGACACATCACATTTCTACATTGCGTGGGTGCCTCTCATGTTTTGGGTCACAGAAGGTTGCTCATTTAATTGGGAAAAGATACTCTCAGACAGTTTGGCCAAAAGGGTCACAGAGTATCGGGAGCAGAAGGCAAGTGGGAGACCATCCTCATTTTTCATATCGACATATATTATGGACGCCGTATGTTCCATGACACCATTCCCCTTGATGAACTGGGCCTGGAATCTAGCCCAAGAAAAACTCATACATGAGTATGACGACAAACTGTGGGAAAATAAAGATGACCATTTCATTTACGAAATTTTCAACTAGGTGATGGTGCCCCTGCATATTGCCATTTTTGGTCACCCACCACCTCGTATCTCGGACAAAATTGCTGCAAATCTGAGTAGTATAGCGGACTGGTACGTGGAGGCAGAGTTCTCCTACTTCAGAGTGTTTGGGGTTGCCATTTCCCCACTTGCACTACCATTGTTCATCCCCAAAAAGCTAGCTTGTCGCGAGGTCACCCGACAAATAGTGATTGGCGGGGTGAGTAAAGAACTCAAAGCATCTTCAAAGAAGGTGTGGTCGTTTTTTCCCGTTCGGCTGAATTCTTATTCTTTATTGGATTTCGGGCATGCCAAAGCCAAGGCTACAGCCCTGGAAGACCTTAATTTGGTCTCCATCGAGTATAAAAAACATGATCCACAGAGGGTTGTAAGCAACCATTTAGAAAATTGTGGGCTCAAGAGATTCAAGGATAAGAACTCACCCTCAGATGATATTTTCTGAGGGGCGAGTTCTTATGAAGAAGTTCTAGCCCAGATCCTATCCCTGGCGCCTGAAGACACAACTGCTGTGTTAAAATTCCAGGAGCATCGACAGAGTGGTCCCCCGCTGTGTTGTGAGGTGAGAGCTCAGGTGTTTCAGAGACAAAGCAGAAGGATGCAGAAGATCCCAAAGATGAAATTCTTGACTTGGAAAAACACCAGAGCCAGAAGGAGCAAACAAAGAATCTGGAAATTGAAACAAAAACCCCGGAACCGCCAAAGAAGCCGAACCCTGTTGACACCCCAGGGAAATCAGCGAAACAAATCAGGGAACCTATCACTTTTGTCACTCCCTTACAGTCGGCGCAGGGGAATATCGAAGAAGGGTGGATATTCAATGAGGAGCTGAGGCCTATAAGAGCAGAAGAACTTCCTCCGAACGAGTTCTTCTTTGATAAAAAGAGAAAAGCGGTACTAAAAAGGGAATTCTACCAGGAGGGAGAATCGACCGCGAAGAAGTTCAAGGTCATGACCGATGGGAAAAACAAAAAGAATGAGAAATTTACCATGGAGATTGCAGGAATGCTAGGAGCGTATGCATCAGCGAATCCGTTTTCGGTCGGATTGCTAAAAAACTAGCTCAAAAGGAAAAATCGCTTGATGAAGACTCTCGAAGCCAAAGTAGCTTCGGCCACAAAAAATGCTAAAGGTCAGGTGAGCGGGGAGATAGAACTAGCCCGACTAGCGGATAAAAATGAAATAGAAGCGCTCAAAACCAAGCTGGAGCAAGCCCATCTAGTGATCTGAGATGGTCGGATACAGGCGGGTCAACATAGGACTATGATTGCAGAGCTGCAGGCACAGGTGGAGATCGCTGGAAACAGGATGATCGACGTTGAGGGGTTTAAATCCCAAGCGATCGAGATTTGGAACAGGATCTCTTATGCACAACAAAGTTTTCTCGCCAAAGTGGGAGCGATCCAAGAGGATTGTCTATTGATGCATCAGGTTTCTGAGAACCTGACTGTCAGAGAGAGGGATGTAGAAGCGGCTCGGGTCGGCTTCCAGGAGGCGGTGATAGCCACGAACAATAGAGTTTCGACAGGTTCTCCCGGACTCACCATCCCAGAACAAACTAGAGGTAACATTCTGTTGAAGGATTGGGAGCATAACATTGCCCTGGGCAAGGAACAAGCCCAAAAGGTAACCATTTCATTAGAAGAAGCCTTCAATTCTATATATGGTGAGTTGTTGGGTAGGGACAGTAGAGGCGACACCGAAACATTGATACAAAAGAATGTGGAACAGATCTCGCTTGATCTGAAAGAGAAGGATGAGAAAGATTCAGTTGATATCTCTCAGATGGATAGGGTGGACATGGCTCGAGTTGACAAGCACTTGATCCAGCCTAGTGCGCAACTAAGTGCCCTCGACATCATCGATGCACAAATGGGGGACAAGATGCAACAGTTAGCCCGAGAATGTTACTTCACCGAGGCCAACAGTCAAGCGAAACCTTCACAACTCGTATCTCAACTTGTGGAAAGATGTATCACCTGCACCGAATCCGCGTGAAGACGAGCACCTCGCAACAAGTGAAGACAGATTAGGGGAGATGGAGCGATTGCTCTCTCCTCTGTCATAACTGAAATTTTTGCGACCATTGAGATTCTACCTCCTTTGCAGAAATTGTATAAATATACCCCAAAGAGAAATAAACAGGGCTGGACCCTTTTTGAGATTTTGTAATAGAGTTTTGCATTGAGATTTAATACAAGCAGATCCGAGATTCTCAATTCCGTCACTTATGTATTACAAGTTTGCTTTCTTGTTCCTCATTTTTCATTTTCAATTCATATTCGTAATTGATGTGCTTCGTTATACTTTAGTACTACCACTACTATAACGAATAAATTTGGGTTTTCTTTAATTGTTTATTGCCTTTCCTCTGCACCAGCTAGCAGCTGTGTAAGACCAATTTGCAGTTTTGGAATTCTACATGCATTTTTTGCTACATCGGTTATTTTCTTAAATATTTTCTTCTTTCGTTTACTTCGTGAGATTTTCCTCTGGTAGGAACCTGACACTGTAAATGGCTTAATGTTTTTCTCCCATATCGTCCCTTTTATTAAGATATGATACAGTTACGGGAACGAGCCTTAGATTTGCATACATCATTAATACTGCAACCGTGAATTCTCTTTTATAAAACTAAACTGAGACAACACTCAATCTTTCTTAACAGTTCTCTTACCTGTACTGTTCCCCCATGACATTTCCTACACCAACTCAACCTAACATTGAACCCGAATTATTGAACCAAATGTACATTGCCTTAAACCTCTTCAACACTATCCTTAAAATAGCCATTAACTGGGCCGAGCTTGAACAATCATGGGCAGCCATTGAGCGAGACATAACTATTCAGGAGCAGTTCGAAGCCAGACAACCTCAACAAAGAAATATCCCTTAGACTCTTTCTCCGAAGGTTGACATTTTCCCTTCTCCTTATCTTAACCACTTTCGGATGCCTTGACACTATGATTTTGAGCCTTAAGTACAGACTCAGGAACAACATCTTTCTGGCACTGTTGCCGGGGAACGAAGTTACGAAATCTTTTTCCCTGGGAAAATGACAAATTGTTTTTCATTGAAAGTGTTACCCTTTGATGGTGAACAAAGAGTACACACCTCTTAAGGCTTTTTATCTTTCACTTGGTGACTCCATGAAAAAATAAACTGGCATTCACTCGAAGGAATACCAGACAAAACCCGGATGGTGAGCAGATTACGCCTGTTACTGATCCCAAAAAATTCTAAAGGCGAGAAGCTCTTTCAATCCTACCACTGTTGTTTACCAACTTGCAATCACATCATCAAAGTCCAAGAGTCCTTCCGAAACTTTGACCTCGTTCATTCCTTGCTTTGACCCTAAACATTCAACGCCAATCTTCTTCGAAATTAGGAGTGAGATTCATCCAACAGTCCCCTTAGTACAGAGGGGAGAGGGTCCTCTTGAAGGTTCATCGGTTTTTAAAAGACTGTCTTATCTTCAGTTGAATTTCCCATCTTCTCCAAATCCTGAAGAGTGTGTTACACACTCGTTTCCCGCACCCGTCAGTTTTCCCGATTCCATCTCTTGCAAGTCTGAGGAGCCAACTCCTCGCGTTCCTTTTTCTTCCTCATCAGAATCTCCTATTAGCGAAGAAAATAAAAAGTCCCTTTCATTTTTTGAAAACCCCCTTTATAACTTTCCACAAACAACGATGGCAGCCGCCGGAGGAGGAGGTGGAGGGTTTATAGGAGGAGGAGGAGGGTTTGGTGGAGGTGGAGGAGGTGTCCCTCTAGGAGGAGGTGGAGGAGGAGTCCATCAAGGAGGAGGTGGAGGTCAAGGGCCTCCCCCCCCTCCCAGATTTTTTCCAAAAGTCATAGCCCGATATGCCCCTTTGGTGTTGCCCGTCCCCCTACACGATCTTCCAGAAAACTACATAAAGAATTTACCGAAATTCACCAGGGAGGGAGATCTGACTGCCGCTGAACATATTAACTTATTTGACCAATTCGCAGATATCTTAGGTATCGAGCACGAGGATGTATATTCAAGACTCCTTGTCCAAACTTTTGAGGGTCAGGTCTGAACTTGGTTTCGGAGCTTGCCCGCAGCTTCTATCCCTTCATATGATGCTTTGGAAGATGCTTTCCTCAGACAATGGGGCGAGTGAAAAGATCATCTCTATTATCTAACCGAATTTGGGGATTTGAAGAAAAAGAACTCAGAATCAGTCATGGAATTCATTCTGAGATTCAACAAACTGTACAATAAAATCCCAGCTGAAGTCAAACCCTCTCAACCCGTGGCCAAGGTGACCTTCACCCGAGCTTTTGAGCCCGATTTCGCACTACTTTTGCGAGAGCAAAGGTGAGACACCCTAAACCGCATGCTGGACGATGCAGTAGAGATAGAATCTAACATGATGGCTTCGGGTAAACTTAAGGCTAGAGTAGAGACTAGAAACTAGGAGCCCAAACGCTTTAGAGAACAAGCAGGCCCTTCAGGGTCCAATAGAGCCTCCGACGATAGAGTGGATGACATGGCTAGAGTGATTAAAGAATTGTCAAATAAAATAACCCGGATTGAACTTAAACAGTCCAAGTCTGACTCTTACACCAAAAAGGATTTCAGAAAAAATCAAAACCCTCCAAATCAACCAAGACCGATAAAAAAGGAAGATAAAAAAATACAAGATCCCTTGAAAAATGAAAATTTTATAGGAGCTAACGATTTTCAAGACTTTGAGGATTCAGATAATGATGTCACGAACTTCGGTGATGACTGTAGTCAACCATATCTGACTCGCGAAGACTACGAAAAGTCTCTAAATGTGTCGGAGACGCAAAATGAGAGCGAAGAGAGTGATCACACTGAGAACCATGAATCCCAACCAGAAAATGAGATAGTGATAGATGAGTTTCAACCAAGATACAACCTGAGATCTAAGAATAAACTTGCCTCAACAATTCAACCCAGCAAAATCCTTCAGAGAGGTCAAACTTACGATCCTCCTTCAGACAAAACCCCACCACCCAACAACAAAACGAAAAGAGTGAGCACTCAGGAGTCTGAGGTAGAAAAAGTGGGAACTCAAACACAGCCAATCGAACCTGTAAACAAGGATACTGCTTCAACTAAGACCATGAATGATAAATCTTTCCAGACAAATAAGTCAGAAAGAAAGAATTCGGAAGTCTCAATCGGCCAAACATACAAAGTGAACGGAGCGTTCAGTTTTTAAAATGAGTTAAACAAAATTAAGATACCAATCCCTTTGGTGGAATTAGCGAAAAACCCTTGTTATCGCAAACAAATTACCAAAATGATAGGTGTCTCCGAGCTAGAAAGTCAGCCTAATGTTATAAACTTGGAAGATGATAGAACTAAAATCACCTTTGGTCCCCATTTTGAAGGGTCCAAAGACAACATCGCTCCCTTCTATATCACTCTGAATATACATGATCAGTTGTTGCATAATTGTATGTTAGACTCTGGAGCTTCCCATAATGTTATGCCCAAGATTATAATGGAGAAGCTGGGTCTCCAGATCAAAAGACCTTATGGAAATCTGTATTCTTTTGATTCAAGGAAGGTTAAATGCACGGGGATGATAAAGGATCTGGTAGTTACCCTAGCGCAGGTCCCTGTTAAAAGTATCCTGATGGATGTGGTTATCGCTGATATTCCCCCTAAGTACGGTATGCTGTTATCTAGGTCATGGGGGGCTAAGTTGGGAGGTTCCCTTGAATTAGACATGTCCTATGCCACAATCCATGTGTTCAGGGGTCAGTTCACTCATTTATACAGAGAGACAAGATTACCATACACGGTCAGTGACCCTCAAAATCTGCACAGCTTCCCCATTTACATCGTAGACCAAGATCTGGGAAACTACATCTTGTCTTTTGATGATGGTCTAGATGGTTGCCTGGAAGAAATCAATACAAAGAAAGAAGAGCCAAGCCCCTTAACAGAAGAGCTATGTAATACTAGTGTATGGAAAATGTATTTCGATGGTGCTTCGTCTTCTGAAGGAGCTGGTGCAGGGGTACTTTTGGTAGCACCTGAAGGTAAGTTCATACACCTTTCTCCTATCATTTGCAGTGGGACATAGATTACACTAATAACGTATGTGAGTATGAAGCATTGATCTTAGGATTAGAGGCTGCCAAGAAATTAAATATAAAAAACTTGGAGGTATATGGTGACGCGGAGTTGATAGTAAGACAAGTGAACCGACAGTACCTAGCCAGGCATCCCAGACTAAGAGTGTATAGAAATTGTACTTGGGATCTCATCGAAATTTTTTTCTCATCCATAAATATTCATTTTATCCCTCGCATCGGGAATCTACATGTTGATGCATTGGCAAAGGCAGCTTCAACCTTTTCTCCTCCCATGACCTTCAAACTAAAGTATCACATTGAAATCAGATACAAGCCTTCCATACCAGACAATATTCGACACTGTCAAATCTTTGAAGATGATGAACAGATTAAGAAGTTCCTTATAGCAGTAGGCGAATTCTTAGAAACTCACGCTGACCAAGAAAACCAGAATGACTCCATGTGGATCATGCAAGAAGGAGAGGAACCTGAAGTTTTCCGAGATAAAATTGCTTATCATCGTATGCTGGTCCTTAAAAGTAATCAGATTCCCAAAGGATTGATTCCTTTGGAAAGGCGTTTTGATCAGAATGATGTACCTGTAAATTTCACTTTGCAGCCCCAGCCAGAAGAGGTGGAGGACTGCGATATAGGGACCGAGAAAGAATCCCGGATGGTAAAAATATCGAAATTCCTCCCTCCCAAAACGACAATGAAGTACCAAGACTTGCTCAGACAATATAAAGATGTTTTCTCCTGGTCTTATGATGAATTGAAAACATATGACACTTCCATTATTGATCACAAGATACCTTTGAAGCCTGGGGTCAAACCGTTTAGGAAAAAGCTTAGGAAAATTAACCCCATTCTGTTACCCGTGATAGAAAAGGAAGTTAAAAAACTCTTGGACGCAAATATAATCATACCTTTGAGATACTCGGACTGGGTAGCTAACCTAGTTCCAGTCAGGAAAAAGAACGGGGAAATCAAACTATGTGTGGATTTCCGAAACCTAAACAAGTCGTCTCTCAAAGATAATTACCCGCTGCCCAAGATGGACCACATTTTAGAAAAGGTTGTCGGAGCTAATAGAATTTCAATGATAGATGGTTTCTCTAGTTATAATCAGATCACTATGAATGAACAAGACAGGGAAAAAACTGCCTTCACCACGCCCTAGGGTACATTCATGTATGACAAAATGCCTTTTGGTTTGATGAATGCAGCAGCCACCGTCCAGTGAGCTATGGACATCGCTTTCGTGGGAGAAAGGGACAATTTCATAGTCATTTACCTTGATGATATGACGGTTTTTTCTAAAACTGATGAAGAACATTTGATGCATCTAAGACAAACGTTCGAAAAGTGTCGTAGGTTTTCTCTATCCCTGAATCCAAAGAAATCACATTCCGCTATGTGGGAAGGTAAGCTTCTGGGCCATGTCGTATCCAAGGATGGAATCAGGATTGATCCTAAGAGGATTGAAGCGATAGATACTATCACTATCCCTAGAAATAAAAAAGAAATTCAATCATTCTTAAGAAAGATAAACTTTCTACGAAGGTTCATTCCCAATTTCGCTGAGATTGTCAAACTGATTATAGGAATGTTGAAGAAGGATAGTGGGGTGAACTAGACCACCGAGGCCAGGGCTTCTTTCAAGCATATTAAAAAATTCATAAGTGAGGCACCTGTGTTAGCAAGCCCGGATTATTTGAAAGATTTTCTCATCTTCTCTTTTGCTTCTGAATATACCATCGTCACGGTACTCTTGTAGAAAAATGAAGAGGGGTTCGAACAACCGATAGCGTTTTTCAGCAAAATCCCCAAGGATGCAAAACTAAAATATAACATAATGGAAAAAAAAGCATACACAATGGTAAAAGCATTGAAAGCGTTCAGAACCTATGTGCTACATTCAAAGATAATCTCGTATGTACCCACCAGTTCTGTAAAGGACATATTGGTACAGCTAGACAGTGACAGAAAAAGAGGGCGGTGGCTCGCTAAAATACAAGAATTCGATCTGGAAGTCAAGAAGACTAAATTGATAAAGGGGCAGGGTCTGGCCAATCTCTTGGTCGATTCGAATCTTCAAGCTCTTGATATTAATTACCTCCAAGAAGAAGATGGAGACACACACCTGCACGAGCCAGATGACTGGACAGATCCAAGAAATATTGAGGAGAAGTTCATATCATCAGGCTGGTATAAAGACATCATGTTCTACTTGTTGAACCTGAAGTGCCCAGATGGACTATCATCAGCCAAATGCAGAACTTTAAAACTCCAAGCTGTAAAATATTGCATCGCCGAAAACCAGCTATACTGGAAGGATCCACTCGGGTTCCTACTAATCTATTTGGTTGAGTCGGAAACTCCTCGGGTTATAGGGGAATTTCATGAAGGAGTCTGCAGAGGACACCACGCATGGAGAGCCATGACCTATAAGATTGTGAGAGCAGGCTACTATTGGCCGAAACTATTTTCAGATGTAAATGCCAAAGTATGCACGTGTGACCCTTGTCAAGTATTCACTGGGAAACAGAAACTCCCTACACTACCACTCGTTCCAGTCAAAACTGAGGCTCCTTTTCAAAAATGGGGTTTGGACTTCATAGGTGAGATCAATCCTCATTCCAGTGCTCAGCATAGGTGGATCTTAACAGCCACGGATTATTTTACTAAATGGGTGGAATCCATTCCAACCAAGAAGGCAACAGACTCAGTGGTAATTGACTTCTTGGAGGAAAATATTTTGTCAAGATTCAGTTGTCCCCGAAAGATAGTTACGGAAAATGCCCAAGCATTTAAATCTATGGCTATGATCAGTTTTTGTCAAAAATACAACATCATTCTCGGCCATTCCAATGCATACTATCCCCAAGGGAACGGGTTGGGTGAGTCGTCAAATAAGAGCCTGGTAAACATTATCAAGAAGGTATTGGATGAAAATAAGAGGTCTTGGCATGTACACTTAAAATACACATTGTGGGCAAACCGCATAATCACGAAAAGATCTATCATCATTTTACCTTTTCAAATGGTCTATGGGATAGATGTCGTTCTACCCATAAACCTGGCGCTATTGTTATAACCCTAAATTGCACCACACATGCTTACCTGGCATCAGGCCAACTCATATCCCTTCTTTGCCAAAAAACTACTGAACAACTCTCCTAAAAACTCCATTTTTAAAAAGAAAATGCTAGCAGGCCCACTACAGCCCGCATGTGAACACTAACAGGCCCACTACAACCCGTGTTTACCTAACAAAACACAAAAACAGAGAATTTTTCAATGGGACAAAATGCTATGGGTCAGTTAACTAAAACTCCCGGCCATGCATGGCCGAGAGTTCATCCAAAACCCTAGCTCCTTCTAGCCTATAAAAGTAGGGGTAGGGGTACTATTTGGAAAAAGAAAAAGATAGCAAAGAAACTCTGCCCAATTGCCGAATCCATTTGTCCCAACCCTTTAGCCTTTCCTCAAGCCTAAGAAGAATTCAAGCAAAGTAGTTGGAGGACAAAGAAGAGGAGGGGCCCAGGATCAGGATCGAGGAATGGTGGCCGGTCTCTATCATTATTGTAAGTTGATTCATCTTGAGATTAATAAAAGAATACTTTTTCCATCCCAATGCATGAGTTATATATGTTTTATTTGATTTACACTTAATCTCTAACCCTCAAGTAGAAAAATAGCATGCATGCGTAGTGTTTTGTCTTGATTGTAGGATTGTCTTTGGAAGGAGCAGCACAAGCAAGCGGACAAAGCGCAACGGAGGATCTACACCAAACATCAGTAAAAAGGTTAGTAGGTCTCGTCCAAGATTGTATGTGGAAAAAGGGGTTTGAGTTTTGGGGTGATAGGTTAAAAGTGATTTTTATGTCATGTAATGTTTTAGATATTGCCCATTGACAGGGGCACTGAGGACTTCTCCGTCGATGTTTTCCAGCAGGAAAGAATTTTCTCCTACTGGAGCCAAAACCCTGAATGGTCCATACCAGAGGTGGTTGAATTTACTATGCTTCGTTGCTTCTTCCCTTCTCGCATCCCATCTTAGTACCAAATCACTTGGAGAGAATTCTCGATCCTTCGCTTTTCGGTTGAACAATGCTTTCATGTCATATTGGTACCGATGCATCTTTTCGTCAACCTTGGTTCTTTGTTGTTGGACCTCAATCAACTGATTAATTCTCCTGGTCACAGGATTGGGTTCTTCATTTTTGTCTTGCCACAGCTTCATTACCGGTAGCTATTATTATGCTAAATTGCACCACACATGCTTACCTGGCATCAGTCCAACTCATATCCCTTCTTTTCCAAAAAACTACTGAACAACTCTTCTAAAAACTCCATTTTTAAAAAGAAAATGCTAGCAGGCCCACTACAGCCCACGTGTGAACGCTAGCAGGCCCATTACAACCCGCGTTTACCTAACAAAACACAAAAATAGGAAAGTTGTCGATGGGACAAAAAGCTATGGGTCAGTTAATTGAAACTCCCGGTCATGCATGGCCGAGAGTTCATCCAAAACCCTAGCTCCTTCTAACCTATAAAAGAAGGGGTAGGGGTACTATTTGGAAAAGGAAAAATTATAGCAAAGAAACTCAAAACCCCTTTTTCCACATACAATCTTAGACGAGACCTACTAACCTTTTTACTGATGTTTGGTGTAGATCCTTCGTTGCGCTTTGTCCGCTTGCTTACGCTACTCCTTCCAAAGACAATCCTACAATCAAGACAAAACACTACGCATGCATGATATTTTTCTACTTGAGGGTTAGAGATTAAGCATAAATCAAATAAAACATATCTAACTCGCGCATTGGGACGGAAAAAGTATTCTTTTATTAATCTCAAGATGAATCAACTTACAATAATGATAGAGACTAGCCATTGTTCCTCGATCCTGATCCTGGGCTCCTCCTCTTCTTTGTCCTCCAACTTCTTTGCTTGAATTCTTCTTAGGCTTGAGGAAAGGCTAAAGGGTTGGGACAAATGGATTCGGCAATTGGGCAGAGTTTCTTTGCTATCTTTTTCCTTTTCCAAATAGTACCCCTACCCCTTCTTTTATAGGCTAGAAGGAGCTAGGGTTTTGGATGAACTCTCGGCCATGCATGGCCGAGAGTTTCAGTTAACTGACCCATATATTTTTGTCCCGTCGGAAAATTTCCTATTTTTGTGTTTTGTTAGGTAAACGCGGGCTATAGTGGGCCTGCTAGCATTCACACGCGGGCTGTAGTGGGCCTGCTAGTGTTTTCTTTTTAAAAATGGAGTTTTTAGAAGAGTTGTTCAGTAGTTTTTTGGAAAAGAAGGGATATGAGTTGGCCTGATGTTAGGTAAGCATGTATGGTGCAATTTAGGGTTATAACAGCTACCAGTAATGAAGTTATGGAAAGACCAAAACGAAGAACCCAATCCTGTGACCAGGAGAATTAATCAGCTGATTGAGGTCCAACAGCAGAGAACCAAGGTTGACGAAAAGATGCAGCGGTACCAAGATGACATGAAAGAACTGCTCGACTGAAAAGAGAAGGATCGATAATTCTCTCCAGGTGATTTGGTACTAAGATGGGATGTGAGAAGGGAAGAAGCAACAAAGCATAGTAAATTCGACCACCTCTGGTATGGACCATTCAGGGTTTCGGCTCCAGTAGGATAAAATTCTTTCCTGCTGGAAAACATCGACGGAGAAGTCCTCAGTGCCCCTGTCAATGGGCGATATCTGAAACATTACATGACATAACAGTTGCAATTCAATAAAAATAAAAATAAAATAAAATAAAAAAATTTGTATATACATTGCATTTTTATTACCCTTTGGACTTTCTAATTTCTTCTGTTCATAATTTTTAGACATATTTTGAATAAAATTCGTGTTTTCTTTTTACAGGATTCCATCCGCTCACGAGCTAGCGAGAGGAGTAATTCACAAAGCAGTATCAGAAATAAATCATCATGAAACAAGTGATACCCAAAAAGTAGTTTCATAGTGCACAAAGAAATTGAAATGAAAAGGTAAAGGTGGGCTTTCTCAATACACATGATATGAAAGACTGTCGAAATTAAACCAAGGTGACATCATTCAAATTTGCAATATCAGCTAAATTGTTAGATAACAGGATTATTTCTTGGCTTGATAACCTTTGATTTAAAATAACTTGAATGATACACTAAATCTAAAAGCAGTCTGTCAAAAGTAACTGTCCCCAAAAGATCTACGCGAGCCAGTCCCGAACTATTTTGACCTTCTATATTTTCAATCAACGAATCATTGCCTTGTGTCATTGCCTGTTTTCGGGTCTAACTTTTGACCAACCACCATTTTTCATTTCATTACGAAGGAATAAAAGTTTTCGTTTTAGCCTCCTGAGTCTCAAAACAGATTGTGAAAAGAAAGCGGGTCTCCACAACTACTTGATCCCCTACTAAGCGAAGGAACGTTTAGAGCGATCCTAACTTTCCTAGGTTTTTCAACAACATCGAAAGAATCGAAGCTTGCTCAAATAAGATGCCCCTTAAAAAAATTATTTTCCCCTACCTCCCTAAGAACGAAGGTGTTGTGAAGGACAAGGGAAGATTGGTACCAAGTAATCAAAGTAAGTTGACAGACCTCTGATGAAAATATTACACAGATATCATCCCTGATACAAACTGATCGCCCCCATTTTCGTGCTCAAAAAATAAATTATAAGACAGGTGGTGAAAGGAAATTCAGAAATGATTACCCCCACCTAGTCTAGGAAGACGATGAAAGGAAATTTAGAAATGATTGCCCTCGTCTTAGCATTTAAATGCATAAATATTTTCCGAAGTGGTGAAAGGAAATTCAGTTAAAGGGGCCAGATAACTTCACCAGGGTACTGAACAGGCTCGCTGGCAGTGAAGCAATGTCTGAGATATCTGTAAGGCTGTTATACATGAATATCACTCTACTCTGGTAACCAATACTTTCTAAAAACCTGATCCACATCCCAAATTCAGACGAGACTTCCCGATTAAAAAATATATAATCTCATCCTTTTGATGCAAGCCGAGGGCCACAAGAGTTGTTGAGTCTCCTAGGGTCGTTTCGACTGTCTTAAAACATACCCAAAGTTAGTAGTGAGAAAGGGAAAATTGTGAAAGGGACTACAGTTGTGTTTGGAAAGAGTATCTGATTTTGAAAAAACTTCTCGAGGTAAATAACGAAGCATTTTCCCCCCTTCGATACTTTCTCTTTGGATTTTTCCGCCTGATTGAATTTTTGACCCCATTTACCCAATATTGGCACGTGGTCTACTGTTCTTCCCACCTCACAGGAAGGCGGAATCCCTAGTTGGAGCCTATGTTGGAGCCACCCTTGTTTTTTAACCCGTCACAATTTTTGTTTTTGATACTTGGAATCTAAAGATGGTCTTTTGATTTTCCCCCCCCAAGACTATGAACACTCTGCAACCTTGTCACGTAAGCAGCGGTGCTTTTCTACTCTCAAAACAAGTCCACTTTCGTACGAATGTTCACTCTTTTTATTTTACTTCGGGATCTCGCAAGTTGGATACTTTAATCCTTGAGTTAACACATCCCGAGTCACGAAACGACGAAATCGTTTTTAAATTTTTCACCCAAGACAGTAACTAGGGTAAAATCTTAACTCAGTGATTAGACGTCGTTGGGGTTTCGCTCCTCGACGTTCGCCAAGTTCGATTTTTTATTTTTACATCTCCAAGAGCCGAGAGCACGAGGTTCTTTCGGGCTAACCCTGGTCAAGGATTAAAGGAAAAAAGGCTAACCATGGTTAAAATCTATTCTCGACATTTCGCCACTCAGCACTATCTTTAAGAAAGTTACGGCGTCTAAAACCCCGACTCATGAAGTTGCGATGTAATTATAGCATGATTAATTAACCACCTAACCCAAGATTTTCTTCACCTTAATTGAGTCTTAATTATCGCCATCTCGCGGTTTCGCGACTTGGCATACTATTATCCTAGAAACTTGTCTGCGAAATTTCGAGTCGCAATATGGAAAATAAATTGATTATAAAATTAATGATGCTCCAAATCGCAATTACTGTTAATTAAGCTAAAGTCGGTCCTCACAATCTAGTGAGTTGGGGACTCAAAATAATAAAAGAAAATACACGAAGTAGCGAACGATGAGGAATGGATTAACGTTGGTAATATTTGATAATTTAAGATAAGGCAATATATATCCCACGCCCCAAGGCCTGCATGTTTCCCGAGGTAGCCATCTCTCTCCCTACTCCGACTGACTGTCAAACCGCCAAAAATTGATGACATTAATGGAGAATTAGGGTGAATCCACGAATATAAGATCGGATTTTACGCAATAAATTTGTTTCTAATTATGATTTGATAGGCTTATTTCGAAAAGTACCAAATTTTCAAATATATATAGAAGTTTCATTTTATTATAATGAAATAATTTTCATAAGCACACAGAGCTCGTCATTTTCCGAGTGAACTAATTTCTGCATGTATACGCAGTTATATCGCAGAAGGGCGAAAATGCAAACTTCAGCTACGGCTCCACTAAAAGAAGCAAAGGTGAATGTCGAGGTTGCAGGGCAAGGCTCAGATAATGTCTCCGACACTTCGCCCCGGAGTGTCGACTCGATCCCTAATTGGTCGTTTGTTTCAGATATTTTGCAATCTGAGTTGGTGGATTATTCAGACTCCGACGATAATGAAAGGGATGACTTGAACAACAAATACAAGATAGTTGTTCAATCCAGAATGCACAGGGTAGCAACCAGACCACGGTTGTTCCCATATTATGATATGATCTGATGGGCGTTGGATCACATAGACCTACCCACCAGAACTATCATGAACGACCAGCGGGTCATGGTTGGGACTTTTAGGCCGGAGCATATCCAAACCATGTACAAGCTCTCAACGACATCGGAGTACACGTACGGTGCTGAATTCCTGGATGATTTCAAAGAGAAGAAGTGCACTCAATATGAAAAAACCATGCCCGGTTTGATAAAGGATTGGGTTTTGCGCTCCACAAAATTCAGAGAAAATGACCAGGGCGTTTATTCAATCGCTTCACTGGAGCCATAGTATAAGTGTGTGGAAATGATGACATGCCGACTATTTTGGAGAGAGGACACATCACATTTCTACATTGCGTGGGTGCCTCTCATGTTTTGGGTCGCAGAAGGTTGCTCGTTTAATGGGCAAAGATACTCTCAGACAGTTTGGCCAACAGGGTCACAGAGTATCGGGAGCAGAAGGCAAGTGGGAGACCATCCTCATTTTTCATGTCGGCATATATTATGGATGCAGTATGTTCCATGACACCATTCCCCTTGATAAAATGGGCCTGGAATCCAGCCCAAGAAAAACCCGTACATGAGTATCACGACAAATTGTGGGAAAATAAAGCCGACCGTTTCATTTACGAAATTTTCAACTGGGTGATGGTGCCCCTGCATATCGCCATTTTTGGTCACCCACCACCTCGTATCTCAAACAACATTGCTACAAATCTGAGTAGTATAGAGGACTGGTACGTGGAGGCAGAGTTCTCCTACTTTAGAGTGTTCAGGGCTACCGTTCCCGCACTTGCACTACCATTGTTCATCCCCGACAAGCTGGCTTGTCGCGAGGTCGCCCGACAAATAGTGATTGGCGGGGTGAGTAAAGAACTCAAAGCATCTTCAAAGAAGGTGTGGTCATTTTTTCCCATTTGGATGAATTCTTATTCTTTATTGGATTTCGAGCATGCCAAAGCCGAGGCTGCAGCCCTGGAAGACTTGAATTTGGTCTCCATCGAGTATAAAAAACATGATCCACAGAAGGTTGTAAGAAACCATTTAGCAAATTGTGGGCTCAAGAGATTCAAGCATGAGAACTCACCCTCGGATTATATTTTTCGAGGGGTGAGGTCTTATGAAGAATTTCTATCCCGGATCCGATCCCTGACGCCTGAAGACACAACTGCTGTGTTAAAATTCTAGGAGCATAGACGAAGCGGTCTCCCCACTGTGTTGCGAGGTGAGAGCTCAAGTGTTTCCGAGACAAAGCAGAAGGATGTCGAATATCCCAAAGATGAAATTCTTGACTCGAAAAAACACCAGAGCGATAAGGAGAAAACAAAGAATCCAGAAATTGAAACAAAAACCCCAGAACCACCAAAGAAGCCGAACCCTGTTGACACCCCAAGGAAATCAACGAAACGAATTAGGGAACCTATCACTTCTGTCACTCCCTTATAGTTGGCACAGGGGAATATCGAAGAAGGGTGGATATTCAATAAGGAGCTGAGGGCTATAAGAGCAGAAGAACTTCCTCCGAATGAGTTCTTCTTTGATAAAAAGAGAAAAGCGGTAGTAAAAAGAGAATTCTACCAGGAGCGAGAATCGACCACGAAGAAGTTCAAGGTCATGACCGATGGGAAAAACAAAAAGAATGAGCAATTCACCATAGAGATCGTAGGAACCCTAGGAGCGTATGCATCGACGAATCAGTTTTCAATCGGATTGCTAAAAAATGAGCTCAAAAGGTAAATTCGCTTGATCAGGACTCTTAAAGCCAGAGTAGCTTCAGCCACAGAAAATTCTAAAGGTCAGGTGAGCGGGGAGATAGAACTGGCTCGACTAGTGGATAAAAATGAAATAAAAGCTCTCAAAACCAAGCTGGAGCAAGTGCATCTAGTGATCCGAGACGGTCGGATACAGGCGGGTCAATAGAGGACTATGATTGCAGAGCTGCAGGCTCAGGTGGAGATCGTTGAAAGCAAGATGATCGACGTCGAGGGGTTTAAATCCTGAGCGATCGAGATTTGAAACAGGATCTCTTCTGCACAACAGAGTTTGCTCGCCAAAGTGGGAGCGATCCAAGAGGATTGTCTGTTGATGCATTGGGTTTCCGAGAACCTGAATGTCAGAGAGAGGGATGCAGAAGCAGTTCGAGTCGCCTTCTAGGAGGCGGTGATAGCCACGAACAACAGAGTTTCAGTAGGTTCTCCCGGACTCACCATCCTAGAACAAACTAGAGGTAACATTCTGTTGAAGGATTGGGAGCATAACATTTCCCTAGGCAAGGAACAAGCCCAAAAGGTAACCAATTCATTAGAAGAAACCTTCAATTCTATAGATGGTGAGTTGTTGGGTATGGACAGCGGAGGCGACGCTGAAACATTGATACAAAAGAATGTGGAACATATCTCTCATGATCTGAAAGAGAAGGATGAGAGAGATTCGCCCGATATCTCTCAGATGGATAGGGTGGACATGGCTCGAGTTGACAAGCACTTGATCCAGCCCAGTGCGCAACTAAGTGCCCTCGACATCATCGATGCACAAATGGGGGACAAGATGCAGCAGTTATCCCGAGAATGTTACTTCATCGAGGCCAGCTGTCAAGTGGAACCTTCACAACTCGTATCTCAACTCGTGGAAAGATGTATCACCTGCACTGAGTCCGCACGAAGATGAGAACCTAGCAACAAGTGAAGACAGATTAGGGGAGATGGAGCGATTGCTATCTCCTCTATCATAACTAAAATTTTTGCGACCATTGAGATTCTACCTGCTTTGAAGAAATTGTATATATATACCCCAGAGAGAAATAAATAGGTTTGGACCCTTTTTGAGATTTTGTAATAGAGTTTTGCATTGAGATTTAATACAAGCATATACGAGATTCTCAATTCCGTCACTTCTGTATTACAAGTTTGCTTTCTTGTTCCTCATTTTTCATTTTCAATTCATATTCGTAATTGATGTGCTTCGTTATACTTTAGTACTACCACTACTATAACGAATAAATTTGTGTTTTCTATAATTGTTTATTGCCTTTCCTCTGCACCAGCTATCAGTTGTGTAAGACCAATTTGCAGTTTCGGAATTCTACTTGCATTTTTTGCTACATCGGTTATTTTCTTAAATATTTTCTTCTTTCGTTTACTTCGTGATATTTTCCCCTGATAGGAACCTGACACTGTAAATGGCTTAATGTTTTTCTCCCATCTTTCCCCTTTTATTAAGATATGATATAGTTACGAGAACGAGCCATAGATTTGCATACATCGTTAATACTGCAACCGTGAATTCTCTTTTATAAAACTAAACTGAGACAACACTCAATCTTTCTTAACAGTTCTCTTACCTGTACTGTTCCCCCATGACAGTTCCTACACTAACTCAACCTAACGTTGAACCCGGATTATTGAACCAAACGCACATTGCCTTAAGCCTCTTCAACACTATCCTTAAAACAGCCACTATTCGGGCCGATCTTGAACAATCATGGGCAGCCATTGAACAAGACATAACTATTCAGGAGCAGTTCGAAGCCAGACAACCTCAACGAAGAAATCTCCCTTAGACTCTTTCTCCAAAGGTTGACATTTTCCCTTCTCCTTATCTTAACCACTTTCGGATGCCTTGACACTGTGCTTTTGAGCCTTAAGTACAGACTCGGGAACAACAGGAGGGGGAAATTTCATTAGGGGGGGGACTAAGAAAAGGTACCTTCCCAACATTTCCATATGACTTGGGGCCTTTCCAATTGTTAAATTCACATGCTCATGCGCTTCGGTATTGTTAGCGTGTGGGACATGGTAGAAGGAAGAATGGAATGAGGACATGATTGCTTTGATCCTTTCAATGGTTCTTTTAAAATTTTAATTCTTTCGACCTGTCCCTTTAACAAAGTGTCAAATTATATTTTTTGAGGCCCCTATTACAATAAGGTTGTTAATTTGTCATTCCTAAGCTAGGAGTACTCCTTCATACATAGCATAAGTCTCTCCCATGTTTTTGGTGGTTACACCAACCATTTTTCTTCTTCTTTTTTCAAAGGGAAACCTGCTTGAGCTTTAATAATTCAAGATGATAGGTACTCACCCAATTGGTCAATCACATGGGCTGCGACTATGGGGGGGGAACTAGATTCTCCTCGAAAATTATTTTATTTCTTGCTAGCGAGATTTTCCAGCACACATATTTTATCGATGTCTTCCAGACACAGCTAAAGATTGGTTTTTTGGTGAGGTAGCCTTTGTAATATTAACTCCATTTTCTGATCAGACTTCTACAACTTTTCGGCCAATAAATTTGAGAGGTTAGATCTAAATAGACAATGTGCATCACTTGTTTGAAGAAATTGCAATTGAGGAAAAGATGATCAGTTCTTTCAAAATATTGATTACAGAGGTCACATATGAAGTGTCCCATATATCCTCGTTTGAGTAGATGTTGTGGGTGGGAATCCCTCCTACAGACTTAGCATTTAAGGGCTCTAATCATGCATGCAGAAAATGACCATTTCAAAGGCCTCTATGCTTTCCTATTCTCCCAACACAAAACCCCACATTCATGCAATACAAAGTTGTAAATGCTCTACCTTAATTCCTTTGTTTGATGTTGATCCCTTTGCTTTCACACTCTCTTTGATTGCAAGCCTCCTCCCAAAGCTGACCTACATTCACACATGAACAAACAAAAAATTGTGAACGTGCATTTCATATACTAATTGTTGGGTTAGTTGTGACAATATCATGAAATAAACATTCAACTTGAACACCTGATATGGCGGGATGGGAGAAGTATTCCTTTTTGTATTAATCTTCACAAGAGTAAAATTACAATATGTGGTTGGCACTGCTCCTCGAAACTGGTCCAGGGCTCCTCTTCAACTTTCCTCCAACTACTTTTCTCTATATTTCTCTTTGTGCGAAGAAGGATAAAGGTTGGGACAAGGGGAGTGCTCAATTGGGTATAGTTTTTTTACTATGATTTTCCTCCTTTAAAATGGGACCCTTACCCCTTCTTTTATAAGATAGAAGGAGCTAGGTATTTGATCTGATGACTGTCCATGCATGGCCGAAAGGTTTAGTTAACTTACCCAAATTTGTGTGTTCCATCAGAAGCTTTCCTTTTTTCATGCTTTTGTAGGTACATGCGGGTTGTAGTGAGTCAACTAGAGTGTACATGTGGGCTGTAGTGGAGCAGGAAGTGTGGGCCTTTAAAAAGGGTGTTTTTAGGAAGAGTTGTTAAGTACTGGCTTGGAAAAGAAGGCATATGAGATGGCCTGATGTCAGGTAAGCATGTTTGGTGTAAATTAGGGTTATAACATATTCCCCCTAATGTGTGAGGTCAAAAGAGCATCTGATGGCCAAAATACATTATCAATCTTTATCAACGAACCAAACCCATGAGCCCATGGACCAGAATTCGAGAGGTGCCATCTACAAAATAAAAATTGTCTCACCGAGGTGGGCATACCCATGCTCAGGATGAAATAAAATCATGGATACCAATCAAATACACTGTATATTCATGCCATATAACTGTATAAAGTGTAGTCACGAGCAATACATAGAGGATCTACATATCAAAATAAAAAAGATATACATGTATAATATCCATCTCTGTAGAAGATGATAAGGCCTGATGGCTAGAGATGAGGTCTTCAGAGCTCGAGCAACAACTTCAAAATCTTCACAACTCAGGTAGGAGTGTAATATGAGTGTACGACTTCACCACCCAAAGGTCTTCGACGGCTTGTTGGTCATGGACTAGAGAATCTTGATGATCAGACTGAAGGCTTCATTGATTTCGAACAAATACTTGATTAGACTTTCGAGATGGTCGGGCATGAGGGCAAGAGAAAAACTACAGAGGGGCTGACTCATGGCTTGGTAAAAACTTCCCTTCGACAATAAAACGACAAATGATGAGACTTAGGTAGCATGGCATTGACATAAGTTCACGATGCAGGAAGCAGCGCAAACTCTCCATATGTTTGGAAGAATAACCAAATGAAGGAGGACACAACTCTATGTAGTGAGAACAACTTCCTAAGGTCATATTAAATCCAAGAGCTTGAAAAACAAATGGAAGGATGTGCTTTGTCCAAGGGTGACTCATTGTGCTGCCAATAAAAGGAAAAACTTTTCCCTTCCTCTTTTTGGGGCATATTTGATCTTTTTGTCTTTTTCAATCATTTTGGAAATCTTGAAAAATGAATTAAAGAATGCTACATTACAAAGGAGGAACGAGTGTCGCAAACATACCAGTTCTAGGCACAAGGCCAAGACTGATGTTCAGAGCAAGGACATTCGGAAAAATTCCTCCCAGGGCCAAAGGTGTCAAGATGCAAAGGGAAAGTGCTACAAGGCTTGCGTATAAGGCATGCTTCATATGGTTCAGTTGAGAGAAACATGGATTTAGCATTAGGCCAAATATGCGGGTATGAAAATGCGATTAGTAAAACACACAATGGTAATGTCCTTTGATGTAATTTTAACAAGCCAAGAGAAGGTAAGCTTGACGGTTTTTCATATTTAGAGAGTCTGAAAAAACGTAAAAGGAGACTTCGATGGGGTACCTTTTTCTAAGGTAGTCTAGTCAGTTCGAAAAAGGGGTAAAATAGCACCAACAAGACGTCTATTCAAAACCATTTTAACGAGTTTTATAAAGACAAGATCACTCGACAATTTTTTCATTTTTAAGGAGTCTGAAAAAATCTTAACTATGGACTCCGTCAGGAATGTTCTTCTGGACCATTTTAATGAGTGTGAAAGAATAAGGTCACTTGATGATCTTTTAAATTTTAGGGATTCTGAAAAGAGCTTAACTATGGACTCCGTGGGGGTTTCTTTTTCATAAATTTAGTCCCTCAGGCCCGAAAAAGGATTAAAATTATACCTGAGAATACTCTTCTAGAGAGCCGAGGCCTCTAGAGTATACCTTTGTTCGTACAGTTGACCATCTAGACCGAAAAAGGAGTAAACTACTGCCAGACAAATGTGCCTTCAAATTTCAGTTTAATGAGCGTGAATGGCAACAAGATTGCACGACAATCTTTTCACGTTTTAGAGGGTTTGTAAAGAGCTTAAAAGAAGACAAGTTAGGTTTTGGGAGTTCCGAGGGTAAGGTCAAGAGTGATACAAAATTATGCGAATGAGGTTAAAACTCATAATCAGGAAAAGTTAGTAAGGACTCCCAAGCCGATAGTCGTTAGTGACAGCATGGACACCAAAATGCAACCAGGATCTACCTAGGGCATCCATGTTAGGGTGGACTCTACCACTAAATTACGACACTTCTAAAGCAACAAAGATGGTTTTGTGTCACAACTTGGTGGGATCGATCCTATGGAAAAGCAAAAAGACAAAAATATGCAAGAAGTAGAGGTGGAATCCTAACTTAAATGCAATGAGTTGAAAAATTGACTTTTTACCAAAGGACCCTCAAAACGACCCAAATCTTCAAAAAGTTTCCAAATGCCCAAAGTAACACTTCTTGTGACAATCCAAAGAAAACTCATGAACCATGCTAAATGATTTTTAGTTTAGAAAAAAAGACAAAAGGGTCAAAACTAATGACAAAAGAGGCCAAAAAGTCTATAAATAGAAGTTGGCAGCTCATTATCACCATTGTTAACTGAGAAATTGACTGTGGAGTCAAAAACACCCCTTCGTTTAGAAAGTTGATTACGGGAGATTCAGTGGACGGAATGATTTTCCGATTGGATCAAGTAAGTAATTACTACCCCCTCTTGCAATTTAATTAGTTCTTTATGCATTTAAATTCATGTTTTCGGGGGGCGTCGACCTTTTAAAAGGTCTGTTCTAGGTCCATGTGGGTTGTCTTATGACAGTCCGAGTGTACACGCAGGTAGAGGAAAACCTTCCTGCGTGTACACGCTATTGTCATCATTACATCCCACGTGGACCCTTTATTTAATGTAAAGAATTAAAAAAAGCAAGAGTTAACCCTCCTGAACTGGGTTTTTATAGGATGTATGTTCACTGGAGGGAAAGAGAGTATGAGGATATTAGTGCATTGGTTGGGGAGGACCTGAATGTTGTTGCTACATTAATGCAATGTGGGTTGTTAAAAAAAATTCTATGTCCTTTCATGCGAGCAAAACCTAGGCTACAGAATGCCTTGGTTGATTATTGGCATCTCGATGTAGAGGCCTTTATGCTAGAGGGGAAGTCACTAGTTCCAACCACAGAGGACATATACTTTCTGACTGGCCTCTCCAAGAGGGGGGAGTCAATCAATTTTCATACTTTTCCTTCCGAGCCTCACAACATATCGGAGTTGATTGGACTCCATTGTGAGGCGAGTACAGACATAACGAGCTTGCAAGTATCAAGAAGCAAGATCTCAGACTTGTCACTACAAGTGATAGTGTTTCTCATCAGGTGAATTACTGGGTCTGTGGCTTTGCATCAGGCTTCCCATGCACAAATGAATTTTGCAGTTCAATGCTTAAATGCACAAATTTTCGATTGGAGAACCACATTATTGGATTGTATGAAGAGGCAACTAACAGATTGTTGGTTGTAGAATTAGAGGAACTTTGGGTTTGGAATGATTCTTTTCTCTTTCTTCTTTGAAAGAGTGCCCAATTTTATCCCTCGAGAGGTGGTACAAGGACACCAGGCTTCTCTTCCCACGTTATGCAGACGGGCGGTGCTACTGCCGCGACAAGGGGCGGAAGGACCACTGAGGCCTTTGATGACAACTTTTTTGCTTGGTTTTCGCGACATATCCCAGTCATAGAGGATTACCCCTATGCTAGGATTGACTTCTCAAGAGATCCTGAGATACCAATACCTCCCGACGAGGAGCGAGGAGAGATGGGTAAGTTTGCATAATTATTTATTTATTTTTTTCTGTTAAACATATGTAATTTTTATGTTTTTTTTTTATATATATCATTTTTTTATACAAGATCATTTGACAGATATGTGTCTATTATGTGAAGATGTGGGGCTAGTGAGACCAGTGGATTATGCGAGGAACAGGTGACGTCCTCAGCCAGGGGCCGCACCCATCATTGCAAGGGAACCAACATCAGCATTAGTGCTTCTATCCAGTGAGGCTGAGAGGGTTCTGAGACGAGTAGAGTGAAATTTTACCTCGCTCACTCGCACAGTCCCCATGGCAGAGATTGAGGATCTGCCACCATCTATGCAACCTCATGTAGTGGGGGTGCCATGAACATGGGTCCGGCTTTTTCGGCATTTGGAAAATGTGGTTGATTATTACAACAGGGCCCACAGGTCCCGTCCTTAGTTAGGCTGGACTTTTCACGTGTCGATGGAACTACTTGTGTATTTTTTGAGGGAATAATCCCCATGACTCGTTATTGGTTGTATTTTTGAGGTGCTTGTGCCCACCTATGTACTCTGATTATTTTTATATTATATATGGATTTTTATGTCTTTTTATGTCTTATGGAAAAAATGTATTTACATGTACATGTGTATGTCTTTCTTATATGTGTGTGAGATGCCAATCTAAAATTTGATTAGCTAGAGTATCTGTGACTTGATTTAATCTTCTAGGAACATGAAAATATGTAATATAATCAAAGCTTCATTCTAAGAGACGTACCCTAAGGAATCGTCGGTGTAAAGCAAGATCATGAACACAATAGACTCTATTTAACTGAGACACAACCAACTGAGCATATAAATAGACCTGGAGGTGAGAGATACCAAATGACAAAGCATCACGAAGAATCTCAATAACTATGATATATTCGGAAACATTGTTTGTAGTGTCACCTAAACATATACCTCCTGGAGATAATAATTGGCCCTAATGTGTAAAAATTACCCAAACTGAGGAGGAAAGCCTCCAAGTGTGCCAGCTAGCGCCATCTACGTATCCAACGAACACCTCTGATTCACTTGACATCTACCACAATGATAAAAGATAACATAAAAAATGAAACATCCATAAAACCAAAAGAAACCAAAAAGTAATAGGACAAAGACTATACATATGTTACAAAAGGTTACCCAAGGTGACCTACCTATGAGTAATACTTCTTGAGGTAGAGCCCATTTCTATGCTCTGCCAAAGCATGTCCCTCAAAATCTACCAGATGATAAGAACCCTTTTTAGAACCTCTTTTATGATGAAAGGTCCGAACCACATGGGTTTGAACTTACCTACCCCTAGGGGGTCCTTATCTTGGTCATAGATCAGGACAAGTTCGCCTTCTGAGAAAATACGAGGACGAACAGAATGATCATATTAACACTTGAATTTATGTTTGTGAGCTTCATTAGCTAAGGCTGCATCACAATGTTGTTCATTGAGTTGCTCGATATATAATAAACGTTCTTCAAGTGGTGAAGTGTCTGGCAATAAATGTACTACCAACTTTAAAGATGAGATCTGGCATTCTATGGGCAAGATGGCTTCCAACCCCTAAACAAGTTGAAAATGTGAGAAACTGGTTACAGTCTTAACAAACATTCGGTAGGCCCATAATGTCGAGTACAACATCAAATTCCAATTTGACTTGGCTGAATTGATCGTTCATTGTAGGATGGTCTTAAGAAATTTATTGAAAGATTCCACCTGACCATTCGCTTGAGGGTAGTAGGGTGACAAATGTTCTTGCATCAACCCAATATTTGATGTTAACTCAATCATCATTTGGTTCTAAAAGTGACTTCCATGGTCAGTGACAATCTCTCTCGGGACGCCGAACCTTGCTATAATCTGGTTAAACAAAAAAAGAGTTGTAGTCTCTCCATCATGTTTAAACGTTGGCATAGCTCCGACCCAGTTTGTGAAGTAGTCGATGGCTACAATGATATAACGGTGCCTCCTTGTTGAAGAAGGGTTTCATGTAGTATAATCAATCCCCCAATTGGTGAAGGGACCAACTGTGATGACAGGAAACATGGGAGCGAGATGTGCCCTCATCTTCCGAGAGAAGATCTAACACGGGTAGGGATGATTTTAAGGATGGAAATTTATTTTAAAATGTAGAAACCTTGGCGAATATTACTAATCCTTCATATGCCAACTACAAATGATTGGCGATATTTTTATAAAAATATTCAAATTTATAAGGATTTTATATAGTTTTTATAAAATTTTGGCGATTTTTAAGGTAAAATAATTTTATCCTATAGAATTTGGGCGAATCATTTTTAAAATAGTGAATCTACTTTTTGGAAAAACCATGGAAAATTATCCCATGAGAGAAATTTATCCCCAAAAATAATCCATCCAGTCACACGGGTGGCACTTCTTGACGGATGCGATACAATCTTTGATTAGTGTCAACTAGAAGTAATTGGCTCGTAAAATATTTTGGGTTGTTGACAACGCAAACAAATGACCGCCACATGCTCCAATATGGAAATCGTTAAGCACAATTTTCTCTTCTTCATGAGTGAGGCACCGACGAAGGATGCAATCTATACCTCAACGATAGAGATTGTCCTCGAGGATGAGATAGTTCTTGGCCTAATGACGTATATGGAGACATTCATCACGAGAAGAAGAGGTAGGGCACTTCAAAGTATGGATATAGAAAAGTATATCTCCATACCAGGGGTCTGAATATGTTATCAAAAACATATCTCCTTGAATAGGCGATTCTTCAGGCATAACATCACCTGACTTGACCGGAAGTTCAGAGATAAGTTTTGCAAAGACCGGTGACTTTCTGGATTTTGCCGAAATGAAATCTAAGTCAAATTCCTCGAGGATGACTATCCATCTACTGATCTTTCTATCGATTACCCATCGTGTCAAAATGTATTGAAACGGATTCACAACAGCAATGATGGTGGTCTTGCGAAACAAAACATAATGACGAAATTGTTGGATAGCATGGAATGTTGCCAACGCAAGTTTTTTGATATGAGAATAATTGAGTTCCCATCCAACCAGGCCTCGACTCAGGTAATAGATCACATATTTTGAGAGCAAATTATCCTCTTGAACTAAGACCATGTCAATGGTTGACTCTGTTGCAGCCAAGTATAATAAGAAATCTTTGTTATAATTGGGTGGCTGAAGTAGAGGGGCAGTTGCGAAGGCATGTTTCAACGCTTCGAAGGAGCATTGAGCGACATCGTCCCAATGAAAAGGAACATCTTTCTTCAGTAATCACATAAATCCGTTTGTGATATCGGCATAGTTTGCGATGAAACACTGCAAAAAGTTTGCTTTCCCTTGTAGACTCTGAAGTTGAAGGATTGTACGTGGGGGAGGCAATTGAACTATTTCCTCAACCTTGAAAGGATCGACCATGATCCCTGTTGTTGAAACTATGAAACCTAACAAATGGCCCGATGTCATGCAAAAACTGCATTTGTTGGGATTCAATCGAATCTGGAAGTAGCAACATCGCTCAAAGATAAGTCGGAGGTGTGTGGGATGATCAACTCTCTTACGACAGCGTGATGTTAAATCATCTAGGTAGGCCTTGACGATATGTTTGATATCAAGGAAATTAAAAGACATGGCCCACTGAAATGTAGCGCCAACATTTTTTAGACCAAATGACATCTTACGATACACGAATGTACCCCATGGACAAATGAATACTATTTTTTGTTGGTCTTCAGGTTTGATTTGTATCTAATTATATCCCGAAAAACCATCCATGAAAGAAAAGGCCTCGCAACCTACACATTCATCGACTATCTGGTCAATAAATGGTGTGGGAAAATTATCTTTTGGACAGGCCTTGTTCAAATCACAGAAGTCGGTAAAAACATGAATCGTACCCTATTTTTTATTAACTGACATAGGGTTTGACACCCATTGGGTCAAATGGATGGGGTAGATAGAACCTACCTTGAGAAGTTTCTCCACTTCAACCTTAATAGCTACTGCTTTCTTGGGATTAACTAGATGAATCTTTTGCTGAACCAGCTTAGCGTCAGGATAAGTCATTATTTCATTTTCAACAATTTTTTGATCGATGCCTCGCATTTCCTCGTAGGACCAAGAAAAAATGTCGTGGAATTCCTTAAATAAATCCATGTAGATTTGAATCTCTTCGGGGGAGCAGTCATCTCCAACGAAAACATTCTCCATGATGCCAGGGGTTCTGGAGATGTTTATAGGTATAGTTTCGGCGATGGTTGCCATATTACCCTCGACATAAACAACATGTGTAGCCAAAGGATTAATAGGACAAGACCTATCTCCAATCATAGTCAAGGTGAATTCCCCTGCCTCAATTATGCTTAAATATGGGAGGAAATAAGATCTATGATGGAGATTGTCCCAAGGTTTTTCCAGACTAGTCATTGCTTCCATGATTTCTTCATCTGAGGGAAAGACTAAGTCTAAAGAATTGGTATCAGCGAGGGAACCTTGAGCCCAAATAGGCTCTAGAATCAGATCTAACTCTTGTGTGGGAGTTGGATCGGGGACGGCGGAAGTCTAATGGACTAAAGAGTATGCTACTTCTATTGTGGACAAGGGCATGGACATACCATGGTGCCCTGTCCCTTCCATCATGGCTGATGGGGGAGGAAGAATCCATGGATAGTTGAAGTAAGTCATGTGAAATGATGAAACTTGGAACACCTCAACCTTATGGTGGCCAGATATGAACTTAAAATAGCCTTGAGGAGGTGGGTAATCGAAATTTCCCATCAAAGGTGGGCACAAACCAACCCCTATGTTGACGATGCCAGGTTGAGGGTTATCAATCATTGGGATCATGGATGCCCACAATGAAGGGTCAGGATAGGAAAAATACAACTGATCAATGGTCACAATCCAAACCCCGTGTGGAAACAACAAGACCCGGAAAATTTTAGCTACTATTTCTTTCATAGCATAGATCTAACTCCTTCCTAACAAAAGATTGTAGTCGAGAGATGCGTCGACCACTTCAACATCGACACACATGGTTTTCCCTCCTAACTGCATGAGAAAAGAGGGGATAATTCCATGTGGTTGGAAAAAATGACCGTCGAAGGTGGTAAGAAGAGTAGGTGATGGAGACAAAATAGGTTGGCCAATGGCCTTCCAACACACCAAAGACATTACACATGTTGAGGTGCCCTCATCAACCACTGTGCAAAAAATATTTCGATTAAATGTTTTCGTGGTGCAAGCCACTACTATCTGGAACACTACATGTTAAGGGAGATGAGGTTTTAAGTCAGTCATATCAAGCATGATCATACTCGGATTACAAGTCTCGACGGTTCCTAAAGTGGCTAATAAAGCCTTTCTCTGGGAAGGGAAGCTTTGGACGACTTCCAAAGCAGACATCGCACAAGGGGTTTGAAAAAAATCCTCCACCACAGAGTAGTTTTGGGCGGCCCTTGCGTTTGGTTTGTGAGAATCTTTCTTAAATGCACCTTTTGGGATGCGTGTCATGATTTATCCCAACGTCTTCTCGATATGGAGAGGAAGAGATGGGGTTTCATCTTCTTTACCCTTCTCAGAGGTGCTTGGCTTGTTGTAATCATGTGCTCTAGTCGATATATAGGCATCACCTTTCATCATATACACATTTGTGGATGCACGATTGTTTAAAGAAGGAGGGGGTCCTTGACTGCCCCCTTCTGCGCTTGTAGAGGCTTGAGTTAGATTTTTTCCATGTTAAAAAGTGTTTGTTAACACAACTAACTCTTGTTGTGATAATAACTTTTGGGCCTCTACAAGCCGAGGGAATTGGTGAGTCGAGCTGATCTGAAAATAGAAGGCTGACTTGTTATACTATGCAATAACCCCCTAATTCAATAAAAAAAACCTTATAGGACCTTGCTTCATGTGTTAAAATATGCAAGATGGTTTATGTGTTAAGTTCATGCTTCTTCTTGTCAATGTTCATGTGTGAGGAAATGTTCTTTTAAAAGGATAAATGTGTGATATAAACAAATACACAACAACATAACTTGTATCAAATAACACATCAAACTCACAACAATAACAAGATGATAAAGGAGTTCACCCCTCCCTGGGCTACATCTCCTTGAGCCTCCTTCAATGGACTTGGATCTTTGGGATTAGTTTGTCAAATGTTCTTTTACAAGCTTCTTCTCAACTCCAATGGATTTACAGACTGTACCATTGGGTTCAAAATACATAAAAACCCCAAAAATGACTAATAGAACTCTGAAAATGGATCTTGTGTCATCCAGTCATGACCTCTTCTACATGTGACCTCTAAGCTTCCCTGATCTTCTCTGTGGAAAAATCACCTGTAAAAGTCCTCCAATGGATCTGAAACCTATCCAAATGTGTTCAGAGAATAATAATTAGTCAAAATGACTATTCAGTCACATAAAATAGACATGTGCTCATCTGAGCAAGGCCTCAAACAATGAGGGCTTCAAGCTCCCTGGAGCTTCCTCAAACTTTAATGGTGAAAAACTTGCAAAATAATTCTTCAAATGCCTGTGAAAATAGTGCCAATGGACTCAGAATGTCCAAAAACCCCTAGCTGGGCTTTTTTGGCACCTCATTTGGCCAAAAAATGAAGAAGTTAGGCCTCCTGCCATTTTTCTCCTTCAAGCTTGTTGTCTCTGGTTTGCCATTTCGCACTTGTGTGTGAGTAACCTGGCTTCTGGGTGTTTTTCGTGCCCAAACCCAGCACCCATGCGCATTCCAAAATTGGTTCCAAAATGTCGCACCGTTAGCGGAATTAGAGCCCCCAAGGACGGAGGTGTTGGGCGCATGGGGGCCATATGGCCACGTCCCAACGCATATAAATGGCTACGTTGCATGAAAGAACCTGGACTTGACAAGTGTCCAGGCGCATGAGCTGAACCGTTGGAAAAACTCCAAATTCCTATGTGCGATATAGTATGGTTACATGTAACAAACAATGTGACCACGGGTTATACATTAAAGCACAAATCCCGCACACAAATGGTTATGGTTTCATGTTAATACAATAAAACCGTGGGTTATATTTAAAACACCCCCGCGCGCGCAATCAAATGTATAGTGGTCACATGTAATATGATAGAACCACGGGTTAACTGTTCACAACGTGCGCCATTTCAAAACATAACTCCCACGTGATATAATATGGCCACATGCAATAAACTATGTGACCGCGGGTCGGCGCTAAGCCCCGGCCCGACCCCCTGCCAAATTTTTCACAATGTAAATTCAAATATTTTAAAACTCGTAGACCTTACAAGAACCAATGCGTGGCACGTTGGTGGGTTGGCCTTTTTTAAAGATTTCAATGGTGGGGAGAGGTCCGAGGGTCGAACCCCATGGACCAATAAAAATTTTAATAAACCAATCAATCGACCAATAGCCAATAAATGAGTGCCACGTGGCAGCCCATGACTGGGCCATGTGGCACCATACCATTGCCCAATAAATGCCATGTGTCGAAACAAAATTCACTCAATTGTCAGCGAATCACAAACTGCCACGTCAGCAGGTGCCAACTCAGCTCTGCCATGTCATCGTACCATCATGCCATGTCAGCATCTGTACGGATTGTACGGACTACCCAGTCAGCATCCCATTTTTTTCCCTGTTTGGCGATTCAAACAGATCGCGATATCTCTCGCTCTCGATGTCCGTTTGAGACGAAATGAGTTGCGTTGGGTTCGTGATGATGAGGGATATGCTCTTGTTCGTTTTGAGGCAATTATGAGAACATTGATTTTTGGGCTAAAATTTGACCCTTGGTCTAGATTCTGATCACACCTTCCCACTGAAAGGATTTTGGACCCACAAAAGCTTATGATTAAATATCTGAGCTTCAATACTCTTCTACTTTCAATTTCTATCAACTGATTCTACTTGAAAAGTCTTTTCGACAATCACCTGGATACTTAGACATGCCTTGCACTGCAACTGACTATGTCCCTCAACCACTATTCTTTGGCTGGTGTTGACCCACTGTTCTCTCTATGCTTGGAAGACTACCAACCTTCCCACTGAGAATCAAGTCCCTCTTTCGAACTCTTTGACGTCAACACAATCTGCTCTCCAATGGCTACAAAAACTTTCCTGCGACATCTTGTCACAAGCCAAGAAAACCATCAATCTTGAAAACAAATTGACACAAGACTGAAAATGATGCCAACAAAGTCTTTTGCTTTTCAAACAAACTGTCACATCTTGTACTTCATCAAATCACATGGCATTTTCCCGCATCTTGGTATACTCAAAATCGACTTACAAGCCAACATACACCATCGACTAAACACAAGTCAAAAAACATGATCGACACAACATAGTCGTCAAAACAATATCGACACAAGTCGAGACTCATGTGAAACATATCAACCTTCCAAAAATGACAAGTCTAAAAACATGATAAACAATCATGTTACAATCATGAGTCAATCATGATGAACTATCACCAAGTTCATTGTTTACGCACTCACAAAAACAAATGCATGTGCATAGCTCTTCAACTCTCCTTCCAATACAAACATAAGTACATAAACCCAAAACATGTGGGTTCTTAAGAGCTGAATATGAAAAATGTATATGGCTGTAACAAATGAGTAGCATACCCCTCTTTTACATCCTCCTGACGAAGTGGTATAACACAAGAATGCATTCAACAGAAAATGCATTCACATGCAAACTTGTATCTTACAAGTTATGATAAGTGTTGCAACTTGTCAAACTTCAACAAAAATGAATAGATAAGGCTGAAATGTGCATCTACAACAGAAAAAATGCAAGCTTTAATTACTCAAGAAATCTAACCATTTCTTACCAAGCCAACTCAATGGTGAATTCTTCTGCTGAAAGTCATCTTCTTGTGAATCATCTTGACTCACATCAATGATGGAATCTCCTCTTCCATTCTTGTCAATCTTTTCATCCAACTGCTTCTTGTGTTGTGGATGAGTGGTTGGATGCAATGTCCAACATTGGTCAATGAGATGACCCCTCTTCTGACAATGAGTGCAAATCTTTTGCATGCTCTTTTCAAGTTGCCTTTGCTTGGAAATTTTCCTAAAAGTGGTCAATCTTTTCCAACATTTTGAAACATGATGGTTATATAAACCACAATATGTACATGGACTTTTTCTTCCATTTTTACATGCAAATTTATCATGCTTAACATAATCAAAAGCAACTGAATTATAGGCAAATTTATACCTTGAACATTCACCTTTATCGCCTCTTTGAGGAGGTGAATTTGAAGAGTTACAAGCTCTCTTTTGAAGACCAACAAATATGTACTTGTCCTCATGGCTATCACAACTCTTTTGTTTCACACATTTGCATTCATATTGAACACAAGTTTTGCATGCTGAAGAGATTGAACTTTCAACAAAAGTTCTTGAACTTTCACCTGTATAGCCTTCTTGAGGAGGTGAACTTGAAACAAAATTTGTTCTTGGAACTTTTTCCCTTGTCTTCTCAACTTTGGAATTTGCTCCATCAATTCGTTCATAACCAAGACCACAATACTTAGGTATCTCTTCAACAACAATAGGCTCAACAATGCCTTGTGCATGCTTGCCTAACCCTTTACCTTCATAGCCCATTTTTAACAATAACTTGGACCCTATTCCTCTTGTGTGATTTTCAAAAACACCAAATCATTCTTCTTGAGAGGAATTTGAAGAAAAACTAACATTACATACCTCATGTTCATGCATGTACTTGGTAAGGGTTTCCTTTGCCTCATGGAGTTGATTCTCCATCTCATGCAACTTTTCAAGAAGTTGGTCTTTCTCCTCCTTCATGGCCATCAACTGCTCTTGAAGGACAATGCTCTCTTCTCTATCTTTCCACAACTCTTGTACCATATCTTTCATGGTTAGCAATGCCTTAAACATCTCTTTGTCAAAGAACTTAGATTTGGAAGATGTATGATAACTATCCATGTTTGAAGCTTCCTCCATCCTTGCAAGATATCAAACTTCAACACAAAACTTGCACAAATACCAACAGTTAAATATCAAGTTATCAATGGAAAATACATGAGCAAAACAAACTATGCTCTGATACCATCTGATCTGAAAATAGAAGACTGACTTGTTATGCTATGCAAGCACCCCCTACTTCAATAAAAAAAACCTTACAAGACCTTGCTTCATGTGTTAAAATATGCAAGATGGTTTATGTGTTAAGTTCATGCTTCTTCTTATCAATGTTCATGTGTGAGGAAATGTTATTTTAAAATGTTAAATGTGTGCTATAAAAAAATACATAGCAACATAACTTGTAGAAAATAACACATCAAACTCACAACAATAACAAGATGATAAAGGAGTTCACCCCTCTCTGGGCTACATCCCCTTGAGCCTCCTTCAATGGACTTGGCTCTTTGGGATTAGTTTGTCAAATGTTATTTTACAAGCTGCTTCTCAACTCCAATGGATTTACAAACTGTACCATTGGGTTCAGAATACATAAAACCCCCAAAAATGACTATTAGAACTCTGAAAATGGATCTTGTCTCATCCAGTCATGACCTCTTCTACATGTGACCTCTAAGCTTCCCTGAGATTCTCTGTGGAAAAAACACCTGTAAAAGTCCTCCAATGGATCTGAAACCTATCCCAATGTGTTCAGAGCATAATAATTAGTCAAAAATGACTATTCAGTCACATAAAATAGACATGTGCTCATGTGATCAAGGCCTCAAACAACGAGGGCTTCAAGCTCCCTGGAGCTTCCTCAAACTTCAATGGTGAAAAGCCTGCAAAAGAAGTCTTCAAATGCCTGTGAAAATAGTGCCAATGGACTCAGAACATCCAAAAACCCCTAGCTGGGCTTTTTTGGCACCTCATTTGGCCAAAAAATGAAGAAGTTAGGCCTCCTGCCATTTTTCTCCTTCAAGCTTGTTGTCTCTGGTTCGCCATTTCGCACCTGTGTGTGAGTAACCTGGCTTCTGGGCGTTTTCCATGCCTAAACCCAGCACCCGTGCGCATTCCGAAATTGGTGCCAAAATGTCGCACCATTAGCGGAATTAGAGCCCCCAAGGACGGAGGTGTTGGGCACATGGGGGCCATATGGCCACGTCCCAATGCATATAAATGGCTACGTTGCATGAAAGAACCTGGACTTGACAAGTGTCCAGGTGTGTGGGCTTAACCGTTGGAAAAAATCCAAATTCCTGTGTGCGATATAGTATGGTTACATGTAACAAACAATGTGACCACGGGTTATACATTAAAGCACAAATCCCGCGCACAAATGGTTATGGTTTCATGTTAATACAATAAAACCGTGGGTTATATTTAAAACACCCCCGCGCACGCAATCAAATGTATAGTGGTCACATGTAATATGATAGAACCACGGGTTAACTGTTCACAACGCGCGCCATTTCAAAACATAACTCCCACGCGTTATAATATGGCCACATGCAATAAACTATGTGACCGCAGGTCGGGGCTAAGCCCCGGCCCGACCCCCCGCCAAATTTTTCACAATGTAAATTCAAATATTTTAAAACTCATAGACCTTACAGGAACCAACACGTGGCACGTTGGTGGGTTGGCCTTTGTTAAAGATTTCAATAGTGGGGAGAGGTCCGGGGGTCGAACCCCATGGACCCATAAAAATTTTAATAAACCAATCAATCGACCAATAGCCAATAAACGGGTGCCACATGGCAGCTCATGACTGGGCCACGTGGCACCATACCATTTCCCAATAAATGCCACGTGTCGAAACAACATTCGCCCAATTGTCAGTGAATCACAAACTACCATGTCAGCAGGTGCCAACTCATCTCTACCACGTCATTGTACCTTCATGCCATGTCAGCATCCGTACGGACTATACGAACTACCCAGTCAGCATCCCATTTTTTTCCTATTTGGCGATTCAAATAGATCACGATACCTCTCGCTCCCGATATCCGTTTGAGACGAAACGAGTTGCGTTGGGTTTTTGATGATGAGGGATACGCTCTCGTTTGTTTTGAGGCAATTCCGAGAACATTGATTTTTGGGCTAAAATTTGACCCTTGGTCCAGATTCTGATCACGAGTGGTATTTCGCACATAGATTAAAAAGATACCTCAACTTCCTTTTTTCGGTGTTTCCCCCGCCAACATTATTAGTGGGCTTATTATACCCCTTACCCTTCTTACGTTGTTTTTTCTTTCCATTGGACTATTGGGTGGCCTTTGGATTTGTTGATTGCACACTATGTACATCTGATGTTTGGGTAGGGGGAGCAGCTAGAACAACAGTCTGGCTAGCCGTTGTATGTTGGATAGATAATTGCTGCAATTGTTTCATCAGTTGTTCAGCAGACTTTGTTTGTGCTGAACCAACAATACCATCGACATGTGGTCCAGCTCGCTTTCTGGTTTTATCAAGTATTCATCATGGCACATCTGGAAAGATCTCGTACAGTATACCAGACTGAGAATAGATTATCTCAAGATGTTGAGCTCTGATACAGTATGTCTGAAGGAAACTTCGTCATCATAGGGGGCCAACGCGGATCATGACAGATAGGGTCATTCAACAACCTTGTTAAGTCTGGAAAGTGAAATTTTTCCAAGAAAGGTAGTTTGGGTTGTTGGTGATAACCATGGAAAAAGGGGCTTGGAGTTTGAATGGCACCAGGTTGCCAGGAAAATTTGGGTTGCTGGCCAGGGTTCTGGTAAAAACCATGGCCATGACCAGTGTATGGATTTATTTTTTTAGGAGACATCATCGACTGATTCTCGAAATAGGACATAGGTGGTTGGGCATACATTACATTTGGAGAACTTTGGGAAGGGTTGCCCCATGTCGATCCCATGGGCATAGGTACTGCACCTTGCCCGAGGTTCTATTGGTTGTGAAAATAATTTCCCCAAATCGACATTTCTAATGAGGGAACTAATCCTTTCCAAGAATTCCAAGGTCCTAATGCAGAAGAATTTCCTGGGTTTTCCCCCTGTGCAGGAATAGTACCCTTCTTAGGATTAGGTTGGCCATAGCCAGGGTTGCCCCAAGTCGAGAAAGTAGTTGATGAGAAAGCATTGTTACTAAGTGCACAGAACAAATAAAAAGGTGTCGACCCTACCGACATATTATGAGAAGGTGGTCCTTGACTCCATACTCCAAATGAACCATGGTGTGTGTTTGGCCCAACGGATTGCTGGTGGGTACCGCCGAGTGAAGGGGATGAAGGAGGTATATGACCTCCCCCATAAGGGAAAGAATTAAAGGGAGCCGAAGTGCCCCCCATGGGTCCTTGCAGAGGAGAATTAGAGCTCTCTGCCCCTAGACCTAAAGTCTGTAAAGTGGAGTTGGATAGTACAGGGCTTGTACTTGATCTAGGAATTCCATATAAGAACAGAAGGCCTGTCGCACTCTATGTGAAAAGAGCAGTGGCCACCACCAAAGATGGGATTATACCACTACTTGAGGTAGAGGCAGTCAATACCATGGTGGCTCAGACTAGTGACGGTGGGTTAGGAGGTGGAACACCCCCTGTGGTGATAGCCGTATTGGGAATAAAAGAATTCCCAGAAGAAGTGGCAGCATTGGTTTCCATTGTTGCGTGTGATACTGTCTAGAGCCCATAAGGATAAATCTGTACGATGATGGGCATTGAAATATCAGTGGTTGGAGTTTCGGGTGGACCGAGAGCTTCCACTCCAAGGTCTGAAATAGTTGGTTCCTCCAGATGTTGGTTGGGCATAGTTTCCTGTGACCCAGTCGCTTCAAAAGACCCTTTTTGGTCTAGCTTTCGCCTTAGCGGTGGCGGGGGTGGCTCCAATGTAACCAGTGGAAGGCTAAGAAGACTTCATGACCGATGGAGCTTGTGATCCTCCATTGTGTGAGAATCTCAAAAACACACTAGGGATTTCTATTCGTTCAAAAACAACACACACTAGAAAAAAGACCTTACAAGATAAAACAAGAAAACACTAAACTAGTTGGAAGAACAGTTATAACAACCAACACTAGAGAAACTTACTGGTGCAAGTGGAACTCGAACATAGAAGCACCCTCTAGGTATACTCTGCAAAGCATGGCCCACTGTCTGTCCTAGGTACTGTGGTATACCCCCACAGTCACCTGTGTATGTCTCTAAAAAATATGGGCAACTAGGTTGCCAATGCACGAACAGTCACCAGGCAGGTACAATCGACAGTTGAGTAGACCATAATGAGCAATGTATCGATCCTGAAACTTGTCAAGGGTATCAAAAGAAATTGGTCCGAAAGACAACTGAGGACCTCGAATGGATTCGAGACCCACGAATCTCTGTGGAAAATGCAATCGACAGAATCCCAAGACAAGCCCTCTATATGTGTTCTCCACTACGATTGGTCCGGATTTGGAGGGGTTTAGCCCCTGTGTTAGAGGGGGGTACCAGATAACTCCCACAATACTAGACTTTTAACACTCCCTAGCATAGAATCTTATGTATGTTTTGCAGCCTTTAATAGTTTCCTCTCCAACCTAAATCAAGTCTCTAGCCTAGACTAATTGATCGACACTACAAACATAAAGTCGAGTTGATTTTAATTAATCATTAATTTTTTTATGGCTTGTCTTAAGTCAAAGGTTATGAAAGTGAAACTAATGATGTTTGAGAGATGAAATAAAAATAAACAGAAAGATGGAAACAAAATAACTTCTTCTTGACACAATTCTTAATCAAGTTTTCAAACTAATTTTATTTTTCTAAGATCTTTGAACAGAAAACTCAAAACAGGATTTCGCTTGACTAAGAGCTACTTATTGTCCTAAGTAAACAACCAAGAACTTATGAAATCAAAACTTTTCCTAGTTATCAATGCAAACCAACAACTACTTAACCAAATCAAGAAAAGAAAAAAAAATTATTTAATGCTCAAAAAGAAAAAAAGGAAAAATGATGACAAGTAAACACTAAGAAAACTTTTGGCCTAAGCACATCGCAAAGAGTCACTAACAATAACACACAAACTGATGAAAATAGACTCTCATACTTGTCTAAAAACCCCATGAAAGAAAACAAATTTTAGGAAAAATTTTAATGAAAAGGAAAGTTATTGTTTTGATCATACCTAAGTTGTTGACTGCTATGACGAAGACCAAGAACCCTGAGAGGTATAACTTTTGACAAGGAAAAGGATGAATTCCTCTCCTTGAACAAAAAGTTTGTTAACAGGAACGCAACTGACAACTCAACAGCTAACGTGTGCACGTGAGCTATAAAAGGTCAGAGCATGTGTACACGCATGCAGACCTTATATAGGTCATGTGTACCTCTACAACTCTTCAAAAAAATGAAAATATAAGAAATCAAACATTGGAAGAGACCACTGGTATTGAGAACCAGAATCTCTTAAAGACTCAGAAACTTACTTTATCAAAAAAGAAAAACAATCCAAGGAAAATTTCATAGAAAAAAAACAATTTGAAGTGGTAACTAAGCTACAAACTGCAAAAATAGAGAACATAATGAGTTTTAGAAAACCCCTTAGAAGGATCACTTCTGACATGGAAGAGGATGACTACCTCTTTAATAAAAAAATTCCGAACTTAACCATGCTACTGTCACTTCATCAACTAGCGTGTCCACACGGGCTGTTTGAAGGTTGGGCACGTGTACATGCATGCAAGACATATATAGGCCGCATGTACCTTTGTGGCTTCTCATAAAAGAAAATGCAGCCAAGTAAAGTAATCAGGCAGAACTGGTATGGAAGACTAGAATTCCTGCTGGCTCATACTTTTGCAGAAACTCTAAAAACAAGTAATGAAACCAATTGTTTTTTAAAATACCCAAAAGAAATCCCAAAAAACCCTAGAGATCCCCAGTATGGTCACCAATTTTTTTGTGTGTGGGAATCCCTCCTATGAACTTAGAATTTAAGGGCTCTAATCATGCATGCAAAAAATGACCATTTCAAAGGCCTCTACTCTTTCTTATTCTCCCAACACAAAACCCCACATTCATGCAATACAAAGGTGTAAATGAGATTTGGTAACACTTCCTTAAGTCCTTTGTTTGATGCCGATCCCTTTTCTTTCACTCGCTCTTTGATTGCAAGATTCCTCCCAAAGCTGACCTGCATTCACACAAGAACAAACAAAAAGTTGCGAACATGCATTTCATATACTAATGGTTGGGTTAGTTGTTGCAATATCATGAAATAAACATTCAACTTGAACACATGATATGGAGGGATGAGAAAAGTATTCCTTTTTGTATGAATCTTCACAAAAGTAAACTTACAATATGTGGTCAGAACTGCTCCTCAAAACTGGTCCTGGGCTCCTCTTCAATTGTCCTCCAACTGCTTTTCTCTATATTTCTCTTTGCACAAGGAAGGCTAAAGGTTGGGACAAGGGGAGTGCTCAATTGGGTATAGTTTCTTTACTATGATTTTCCTCCTTTCAAATGGGACCCTTACCCCTTCTTTTATAGAATATAAGGAGCTAGGTATTTGGTTTGATGACTGGCCATGCATGGCCAAAATTTTTAGTTAACTTATCCAAAGATGTGTTTTCCATCAACAACTTTCCTTTTTTCATGCTTTTGTAGGTACACGTGGGCTGTAGTGAGTCAACTAGAGTGTACATGCAGGCTGTAGTGGAGCAGGGCGCGTGGGCCTTTAAAAAGGGTGTTTTTAAGAAGAGGTGTTCAGTACTAGCTTGGCAAAGAAGGAATTTGACATGGCCTGATGTCAGGTAAGCATGTCTGGTGCAAATTAGGGTTATAACAGTAGATGTTTCCCTGTTAGGAGCTTGTTGTGAGCTAATTTCCAACCAAAAGTATTAAACTTGGGTAGACCATCTGGATTCCAAATTTCTTTCCAGATTGCTGATTTTTCTAGGAGATCTTTGTCATGGAGGATGTTTTTATATCCCATCCTTACAAAGTATCTTGCCTCTCCCCATCCACTACTATCATGCTGGTTAATATGTATTGGGTAACATCCAATTACAATCAAGAGGAATTGATGGGATTCATTGAGCGGGAAAGGGGGGACCTCTCCCAAGTTTCAATTTTTCCAAGTGTCATTGCTCTTCCACTCATATATATCAAATAGAGTGATTTTCCCCTTGGAATTTAGCCAAATTCTGAGGGAATCTAGACAAGATATACAGGACAATTTTCCCCTATCTGTGAAATGATCTTTCCAAATTTTTATTTCTTTACCATTCCCTGGGCTCCATCTGAGATGATTTTAAATGAGTGACATAGAGGCACGAATGAGATTCCATATAGGGGAACCTATTTGATTGAGAGTGGTTGTTTTCGAACACCTCTTTCAATATTTTGACAAGTATTTGTAGAACATTTCCATTTTCCACCATTCTTTACTTATAGTGATTAAGTGCCAAATTATTTTTTCCCCGAGAGCTAAGTTGATATTTTCTGGATCCCAGATCCCTAGTCCCCCATTTTCTTTTGGGGCATAAACAATAGACTATTTTACCATGTGGAGATTTTTCTCGTTATCTTTTCCCCCTTGCCAAAGAAATTTTCTAATCAGTTTGGCCATTTCCTTTTTAATTCCCACCGTAGTGTGGAGGGTTGAGAATTGAAAAATTGGAAACAAAGATAATACTGACTTTATTAAGACCACCCTTCTAGCTGGATTCAACCAGATTCCTCCTCAGGCTTCAAATTGATCCTTGACCTTTTGGAGAATCACTTGCCATGCCTCCCCGGGTAGGGCCTTTATAGCGATAGGAGTTCCAAGGTACTTGAAGTACTTCCAATATATAGAAAAGGAGAACTGTAGAATATTTGAAACTCTAACCAGTATACTTTCTTTTGTGTTCCAGGCATAAATTTGTCTTTTGTGCTTGTTATTGACACCCCCACAAGCTTCCTCATACTGGTCAAGGACCATTTTGAATCTGCTAGTCATAGTTTGAGAGGCTCCTCCTAGCAAAAGAGTGTCTTCAACAAACTGTAAATTTTTTATTCTTCTGATTCCCCTTGCTATTTTGAGCCCCAGGATGTTTCAAATAGCTCTTTCATGCTCCAGTATTATATTAATCATTTCTTCCATAATAACATACAACATTGCAGAAACAAGACAACCTTGTCATAGTCCTCTTGTGGCTTGGAAGAAATGTGTCGGGCACCCATTTATTAGAGGGGATATCCAGGGGGTCGATATGCATGCCCCAATCCACGAGATGGAGGAGTGATTGAAACCAAATATCTTTAAGAATTCATAGAGAAACTCATGCTTTACCCAGTCAAAAACATTTTCCATATCTATTTTGATTATCATCCCTTTTTCCTTGTTAGTGACACTGGTGTGGATTCCCTCCTGCACTAGAATTATATTGTCCCAAATTTATCTTTTCATCATGAAAACCCCCTGATTGGGAAGAATGAGTCATGGAAGAAGATGTTTTAACCTGTTTTCTATGATTTTTTCTAATATTTTGTAAGAGACGTTATAAAGAGAGATAAAAAAATTGTAAGAGACGTTATAAAGGAGATGGAATTTTTGTCCTTAGGAATCATGGATAAAAAGGAGGTGTTGGTTTCTCATCCTAACTTATAGGTTTTTTGGACATATTTTATCATACGAAGTAGGTATTTTTTTATTATTCCCCAACACTTCCTATAAAAATGTAAAGTGAAACCATTTGGCTCGAGGGATTTGTCACAATCAAGCTGGTAAAGGACTGCTTTGACTTCTTCCTATGTGACCATCTTGTTTAACTCTTTATTATCTTATTCCTTTATCATTTGTGAGATTTTCTCTATAAATTGAAAACTCTTCTCTTTGTTGTCTTGACCTTCTTGAGTGTAAAGTTTTCCAAAGTGGGAGGAAGTTGCCCTTTTAATCTCCTCAAAGGAGATGATTCTCGATCCTAATGTTGTTTTTATTTCCTCCATTGTGTTTTTGTGTTGTCTAGCTTTGGCTTGCTTATGAAAGAATGAGGTATTTTTGTCCCCTTCTTGAAGCCACAAGGATGTAGATTTGAGGCTCCACTACTTTTCTTCATTGTGGAGCAGTCTCATATAATTTTGAAAATTCTCTTTCTCCTGTACTAAATGTTTGTTATAAATGATATTTGAATCCATTTCTTTTTGAGTGTATTCTTGATGCTTTTTGTACCTTTCAATTTCTTCTCTTGTATTGTGGGAAGAGGCTTTGACCCAATCCTTGATTTATTTCTTGGCCTTTTTTATTTTTTGTTCCCATATATAAACCAAGGTTCCATCCACCCAGATTGACCAGACGGAGGAGATTAGGGGGAGAAAGTATGGGGACTCCATAAAAATGGGATTGAATTTGAAGGGAATGGGTCCCATGTTTTTTTCTTTGTCGAAGGAGAGGGATATTGGGTGGTGGTATGAGATTCCCCAAGGAACAATTTGGGACAAAATGTTGAGAGGGAGAAGGAGGAGAGAGCTATGGATGAGAAAGTGGTCTAATATGGTTGCAATGTGCCCCACCCCTATTCTTTTATTGCTCCAAGTCTATTTCCCTTTAGAGGGATGAACATGAAACCGATCCAGCTTCGAGATCAAATCTTCCAGGTATTCCCTAAACGGACCCCTTACTATAGAGCCTCCTTTTTTTCCCCCTTGATGTAGATTTGTGTTGAAGTCTCCTACTATAATGTAGTTGTTTTTTGCTCCAATATCTTTGATTTTCATTAAGTATTCCCAACATTCTATTTTTTCCTAATAGTTATTAGGCATATAAACATTACAGATAGGATAAGTGATACCTGATTGTAGATGCTTGAGATTCAACAATGACCAATGTGAATATTGTACCTTTTTCTCTTCTCTGAATAATTAAGTATTCCAGACTGTACAGATCCCTCCTGACGCTCCTCTAGCATTTAAAGTTGTTCCACTGCTTGTTTTCCATATTTTTTTCAGTTCCGGCAAGGCTTCAGATCCGTGGATTTTACTCTCCTAAATTAGGAGGATATGAGGTCTCTTTGTTTTGATTAAATTTCCCATTGCTTCTTTTTTTCCCTTTGTCTCGATCCTCTACAGTTCCAGGAGACTACCTTCATTATTTACTGGCATGTTTTCTTTCCCCCGATTTTGCGGGTTGAGACTGTCTTTTTCTGTTGGGACTTTCCCACTCTTCCCTTCTTTTTTGAGGACTTCTTCCAGCATTGGTTGGGTTCCTAGTTCTTTGTCTTGATTTGCATCTTTTTCCCTTCTATTTCTATTGGTTTCCCTTCTTGATTCTATTTATATTTCACTCTTTAGGGGTTCCATATCCAGTTCCTCCCTCGAGTTCTCCTGACTTTCATCCTCCAGCACATGGGGAGGGTCCAAGAGCTAAGGGGCATCAGGCTCAACTTGAGGTGAAGGAGGGTCTGGATCTGGGTCTTGCTGGCTCTGAATTTCTTGTGTGCTTTATTTTGAGTTGACCATTTCTAACTCTAGGTTATCAAGAGGGTCATACCTATTTTTGTTGTTTTCTTCTTCATTGTTGGTTTGTATCAGTGATTTCCCCTTGATTGGTGAGGCGGGACTAGTGTTGATTTTCCTTTCCTATTGTTGAGCTCTTGATTTATTTATCACTTTATTTCTTTTGGTTGGTTTCCGTTTCTCTAGCGCTTTGTTTTTGAGGTTCTTTTGTGTTTCCTTGGGACAATTTTTGGCGAAATTTCCATACTCATTGTAACACACCCAAGGTGGGGCATCTAAATTTAGTTATTCTTAAGAACTCAAGACCTCCATGTGGGGTATCAAATCTCATTCATCTCGTCTAGGGCTCTCCAATTGCAGTCCCCACACTCAAACCCGAACTCATAACTGGCGAATAAGCCCCTCCCGAGTTCCTCGAATGCTCATTGATCGAGGCGAAGAGACCTTCACGTGGATCAAACACCATAGGTCCTCGTGTGCATCAGGACTTCAGACTTCAGATAATCCTAACTCACCTGACTATGATTCGGCCGAAGTTCGAACTTGTGGACAGACGCAGGTCAAATCGACGGTCCAAACCTTGGTCACAACCAATGACTGAGATTGACTTTAGGTTTTGGGCTTCAGGAGTTCCCAACTCACCTGACTACAATTTCACTGAGGTCTGAACTCACAGACAGACGTGAGTCAAATAAACGGTCCATACTCTTGTCACAACCAATGGCTGAGATGGAATCCAGGTTTCTAGCATTGGGAGTTTTTTATCCTTCCACTCTTCCACTCTTTTTGGATTACTTCCATTACAGAGCACGGGAGATGTCAACACATGTCCTTTATAATGGACGACTTAGATGTACCTCGGGAGTAGGCGATGCATAGGAGACTAGGTGGCATGTGGCTCGTTGAGATTGGTTCCACGTCACCAGGGATGACATCATTGTACCTCAACACCTTAGGTTGACCATATCCTACATCAATCATATCTCACGATTGAGATCTAGTGATGTACACTTATAGATCTATAGCTCTGGTTACATCGGGTTTTTGGCATTCGGGAGTATTTCTAAGAAAAATCCTCTTTCCCTCTGAAGTTCCAATCTTTGAAGTAGAGGGAATAGCACCACACGTCCCCAATATAGAAACGGTTGGGAAAGGATCCAAAAGATCCTGTGAGCTATGGTACTAGGCCCTTAGTGGCTCTTGTTGGGTATGTGTTATATTCTTTGCATGTGTGTGTGTGTGTGGGTGTGCCACAACAACTGCGTCTGGCAGTCCGTACCAACTAGAGCTTTGCCATTGCGCCGGGCGCTTCCTAGGGGGGTCCCAGGGGGGGGCAGGTATGCCCCCCCCTGGTTATGCGGAGCGTTCGGCACCGGGCGGTAGCCCGGGGCCGACGGGGTTTGGGGCAGCGCCCCAAGTACGCGCAACGTTCAACACCGGGCATCGCCCGGGGCCGAGGGGTTCGGGGCAACGCCCCGAAATTTTTTTTTGGGCGGTTATTTGCTATTTTTAGCGGATTTTGCTATTTTTAGCTGATTTGTAAATTAATCCCGGATTAAGGGATTAGGGTTTTGGTA
>ML799280.1:166297-186246 GCA_009831015.1 Picea engelmannii
ATATAATGAAAAAGAAAGGTTTTCCCGGTTGAGGGTTTCCGGTAAAGATCTCTGTGTATTCTGTGTATGAGCCATTGATTAATTTCTGTATTGCTTAAGAATATATATATGCATTGCTTTACTTCACAGGTTTAAAACTTACAGCTCTGACCTTCAAGGCTTCGGGCCTTGATTTAATTTGGTAAGATAGGTCTAGCCAACCACCTGGAGAACCTCCTATCACCGGTCAATATCCCTGGAGACAGACGCTTCCGGTCACCCTTAGTCTGTGTGAGGTTAGTAAGGTCAGTCTTACTCTAGATTCTCGGACTTTTGGAGCTATGAATCCAAGGGAACATGGCTTCTTTAGTCTTAGCTCATGGTTTTTGAGTATCATTCATATGGGTCCTTCTGAACAGATCTCTTCCGCTCGTCTTCTAAATGAAGATATTTCCTTCCTTAAGGTTTCAACTTCGCTACCCCTCCTGAGATTTACCATGAAAAGGGTTAAGGACTTGGGTTTGGAATTTTGGTCATACGACAGAAAGGGGTCTGGAAGATGTATCCTCTTCGGACGGATGGTTTCTGGTAGACACGATATCTCCTATCTCAACCATCTTAAAAAATTATGCCCCCGAGAAACCTGCTTAGTTAAACTGGGCATAAGGCCTATCAGTTGGAAGTGTAAATTCACAAGACCATGAAAGCATACACATAACATAACCATTTCACCCATTATTCTAGTTCACCAAGTAAAGCAGTGAAAATACTTATCAAAATCAGGCAATGGGAAGCAATTGTTGGAAGGGGTGCTCGTTTCCACCCAACCATAGGCTCATTCACTCCAAACGAATTTACCACTAGCCACCCCTGAGCTAGACCACAATGCTCTGCAATACAATCCTTTCTTCTGGCTCAACAACAGTAGGGATGAAGGTTACTCTCCTCCTCCCACGAGATTTTGGCAATGGTTTACACGATACCAAGCAAGGAGGACCAGCCTCATTTTTTCATCTTGTATCATAACCAGTCACGCTATTTTCTATGACCAGAACATTTTCTTCCAGTTATTCCTTGAACCCGATAGATTCACCTCTCATCTTTGCACTCTTCGTAAACCTCCTTATGCCCCCCACACCTTCCTTTCTCACCTCTTTTAGCAAGGTCGTGTGTGTCTCAAATCCCTAGCCCATGATCAATTCTGGAAGCCTTACATATGAGTGTCATTCCCCATCCCCTCATTAACCCTTAAGGAGGTCTTCCCACCTACCATCTTGACTATAATTCATTTATGGGTCAAAGGATTGTTCTAGTCCTGAGCAATTAAATCCAGTAAGTACTAGTTTGGTGAAGGTTAACGCAATCATTCTTGGTCCCCTTGATATGAAAATAGGGTGTTGACTTGTTTTGTTATGCAAGCACCCTCTACTCCATTAAAATAAACTTCAGGACCTTGCCCAATGTCTTAGTTGTGCAAGAGGATTTATGTGTCAAGTTTAAGCTTCTTTTAGGTGTTTATGTGTGAGGTTTTTCAAAGGTTAAATATGTCGTTTAAAGAATACAACAACAAACATAAATTGCAGCAAATAATAACCAGAAAACTCACAACAATAACAACATGATAAAGGAGTTCACCCCCAACTGGGCTACATCTCTGTGAGCCTCCATCAATGGACTAGGATCTCTGGGATTAGTTTGTCTAAAAAAAATTTCAAGATACTTCTCAACTCCAATGGATTTACTAACTATACCATTGGGTTCAGAATACATAAAAACCCCAAAAATGACTATTAGATCTCTAAAAACAAATCATGGCTCATCTAGGCATGACCTCTTCTACTGGTGGCCTTAAGATTCCCTAGGCTTCCTTGTGGAAAAAACACCTGTAAAAGTCCTCAAATGCCTCTGCAACATGTTCCAATGAGTTCATAACATATCAATTAGTCAAGAATGAATATTCAGTCACTGAAAATGGACTTTGGCTCCCCTGGGCATGACCTCCTTCAATGGTGGCCCTAAGCTCCCTAGAGCTCTCTGAAACTTCCCTATAGAAAAACCTGCGATAGAAGTCTCCAAATTCCTTTAAAACCCATACCAATAGATTAAGAACATCTAAAAACCCCTATCTGGGCTTTTTTGGCACCTGGTTTGGATAAAAATGAAGAAGATAGACCTCCTGCAAAAATTTTCCTTCAAGCTTGTTGTCTCTGGTTCGCCAAATCACACCTCCTGTATGAGTAACCCAGATTATGGATGTTTCCATCACTAAACTGCCAACTCAACACTGACAAGTCACCTACCACATGTGGGTATGTACCCTTCCACATCAGTTGTACAGCCCTGCAATGTCAGTTTGACGGACTATACAGTCAAGAACGTTTTTACATGTTTCTTAAAATGAAAAGAACGTGATATAGCACTCATATAATGTCTATTTGAACCCATTCAAATTGTGTTGGGTTCATGAAGATGAGGTCTATGCACCTATTTGTTTTGAAGTGATTTCAAACACTTTGATTTTTGGGCTAAATTTGGACCCTTAGTCCAGATTCTGATCACTCCTTCCCATTGTAAATATTTTGGTCCCACAAAATCTGATGATTATCTGCCTGAGCTTCAATACTCTTCTTCTTCCAATTTATATCAATTAATTCTACTTGAAAATTCTTTTGGCAATCACCTAGGTACCTTGACATTCCTTGCACTGCAACTGGCTATGTCCCTCAACCACTATTCTATGGTTGTTGCTGACCCACTATTCTCCTTGTGCTTGGAAGATTGTCAGCCTTCCCATTGAGAATCAAGTCCCTCTTGTGAACTCTTTGGCGTCAACACAATCTGCTCTATAATCTCTACAAAATACTTTCCTGCGACATCTTGTCACAATCCAAGAAAACCATCAATCTTGAAAATAAATTTTATACAAGAATGGAAATGATGCCAACTAACTCTTTTTCTCTTCAAGCAATAGCTGTCACATCTTGTACATCATCAAAGTACATGGCGTTTTCCTGCATCTTGGTGTAATCAATATCAACTTACAAGCTGTCATCACCATCGACTAAACATAAGTCAAACAACATGATCGACACAACATACTCGTCAAGACAACATCGACACAAGTTGAGACTCATTTGAAACACATCGACATTCCAAAAATCGACATTCATGATACACAACCATGTTACATTCATGAGCCACTCATAATGAAACTATCACAAAGTTCATTTTTTACACACATACAAAATCACATACATGCGCATAGCTCTTCAAATCTCCTTCAAGTACTAACATAAGTACATAAACCCAAAAACATGTGGGTACATAATACCTGAAAATGAAAAAGATATATGGTTGCAATAAGTGAGTATCATACCCATCTTTTACACCCTCCTGGTGAAGTTGTGCAACAACAAGAATGCCTTCAATAGAATGCATTCACATGCAATCTTGGATCATACAAGTTATGATAAGATGCTGCAATTTGTCATACTTTCAACAAAAATGCATACATAAGGCTGACATGTGCATCTACAAACAGAGAAATGCAAGCCTTACTTGTTTAAGAAATCTAACCATTTCTTACCAAGCCAATTCAATGGTGACTTTTTCTGCTGAACATCATCTTCTTGTGAATCATCTTGACTCACATCGATGATGGAATCTCCTCTTCCATTCTTGCCAGTATATTTATCCATCTGATTCTTGTGTTGTGAATGGGTGGTTGGATTCAATGTCCAACATTGGTCAATGAGATGACCTCTCTTTTGGCAGTGAGTGCAAATCTTTTGCATCTTCTTTTCAAGTTGCTTTTGCTTGGAAAGTTTCCTGAATGTGGTCAATATTTTCCAACATCTTGAAACATGATGGTTATCTTAACCAGAATATGTACATGGACTTTTTCTCCCATTTTTACATGAAAATTTACCATGCTCAACATAATCAAAAGAAACTGAATTATAGGCAGAAATATACCTTAAACATTCACCTTTATCGTCTTCTTGAGGAGGTGAATTTGAAGAGTTACTAGCTCTCTTTTGAAGACCAAAAACATTGTTCTTGTCCTCATGGATGTCACAACTCTCTTGTTTCACACATTTTCATTCATCTTAAACACACACTTTGCATGCTTGAGGGATTGAACTTGCAAAAAAATTTGTTCTTGGAATTGTTTCCCTTGTCTCCTCAACTTTGGAATTTGCTCCATTTTTTTGTTCATATCCAAGACCCCTATACTTGGGCCTCTCCTCAACATTAATAGGCTCAACAATGCCTTGTGCATGTTTGCCTAACCCTCTGCCTTCATAGCCCATTTTTAACAATAACTTGGACCCTATTCCTCTAGTATGATTTTCAAAAACACCAAAGCATTCATCTTGAGAGGAATTTGAAGAAAAAATAGCATTACATACCTCATGTTCATGCATGTACTTGGTAAGGGTTTCCTTTGCCTCAAGGAGTTGAGTCTCGATCTGATGCAAATTTTCAAGAAGCTGGTGCTTCTCCTCCTTCATGGCCATCAATTGATCTTGAAGGATAGTGCTCTCCTTCCTATCTTCCCACATCTCTTGCACCATATCTCTCATGGTTACAAACTCCTTCAACATCTCTTTTTCAAATAAGTTTGCTAATGAATATGTATGAGAACTCTTACTATTTGAAGCTTCCTCCATCCTTGCAAGGTATCAAACATCAACTCAAAACTTGCACAATAATACCAACAACTAAATATCTAGCTATCAATGGCAATTAAATGAGAAAAAATATGCTCTAATACCACCTGATATGAAAATGGGGTGGTGACTTGTTTTGTTATGCAGGCACCCTCTACTCCATTAAAATAAACTTCAGGACCTTGCTCATTGTCTTATTTGTGCAAGAAGATTTATGTGTCAAGTTTAGGTTTCTTTTAGGTGTTTATATGTGAGGTTTTTCAAAGGTTAAATATGTCGTTTAAAGAATACAACAACAAACATAAATAGCAACAAATAATAACCAACAAACTCACAACAATAACAACATGATAAAAGGAGTTCAACCCCAACTGGGCTACATCTCCTTGAGCCTCCATCAATAGACTAGGCTCTCTGGGATTAGTTTGTCTAAAATTATTTTACAAGATTCTTCTCAACTCCAATGGATTTACTTATTGTACCATTAGGTTCAGAATACATAAAAACCCCAAAAATGACTATTAGATCTCTGAAAACAGATCATGGTTCATCTGGGAATGAACTCTTCTACTGGTGGCCTTGAGCTTACCTAATATTGATTGTGGAAACAACACCTGTAAAATTCCTCAAATTCCTCTTCAACCTCTTCCAATGAGTTCATATCATATCAATTAGTCAAGAATGACTATTCAGTCACTGAAAATGGACTTTGGCTCCCTTGGGCATGACCTCCTTCAATGGTGACCCTAAGCTACCTAGAGCTCTTTGAAACTTCCCTGTAGAAAAACCTACAATAGAAGTCTCCAAATGCCTTTGAAAATTTTACCAATGGATTTAGAACATCCAAAAACCACTAGCTGGGCTTTTTCGACACCTGGTTTGGCCAAAAAATGAAGAAGATAGACCTCCTGCAATTTTTCTGCTTTAAGCTTGTTGTCTCTAGTTCGCCAAATCACACCTCCTGTGTGAGTAACCCGAATTTTGGACGTTTCCCATGCCTAAACCTAGAACACGCACCGTTTCCACAAAATGCATGAATTTGTCGCACAATTAAGGAACCTAGCCCCCAATCCAGCGGAGGTGTTGGATGCGTGGTTCCATGTGACCACGTCCCATGCAATTATAGGCACCCATTGCAACAATTAGATTTGTGACAAGTGTCAGGTGATAAGGAGCGATCCGTGTGCAATTTTAAATCCCACACAAACTAGGAGGTAGGGTCCTATGGTATGGTGTATACGACTAGGGGCTAGGGCTAAGCCCCAGCCCGGACCCCGCACCATACATAACATACCACACATTTAAATATTATTGAAAATGTTATATTGTAAGCACCAATGCATGGGCGCGTTGGTTGGGCGGCCTTTGCTATAAGTTTGGAGGTCCAGGGTTTGAACCCCGCGAACTCCACAATAATTTTTACACCATAACATCAAGGTGCCACATGGCAGCCCATGCCTGGGCCACGTGGCACCAACCAATCGACCAATAAAACGCCACGTGTCAGCAAATGATTCACCCACATCTCTGCCACTAAAATGACAAATCAAAACTGACATGTCACCTACCATGTGTGGGTCTGTACCCTACCATGTCAGTTGTATGTACTATACAATCAACAATTTTTTTGCCTGTTTGGAAAAATGAACAGAATGTGATATCTCACTCATCCAATGTTCATTTGAACCTGTTCAAATTGTGTTGGTTTTTTGAGGACTAGACCTATGCACCTATCCATTTTGAAGTGATTCCGAACACTTTGATTTTTGGGCTAAATTTTGACCCCTAGTCTAGATTCTAATCACCCCTTCACCATATCTTTGTATAGAATTCATGGAATTTCTAAGTACACCCCCTCCTTTCAGTAGTCAATCAACACCTATCCATTTTCTAGTAAATAACAAGATTTACATTCATTTACCTTTCATACAAAGGTCCATCGAATAAACATTCATACATATGGAGTTTGACATAGTCTCTTGGCCACTATAGTTATATTTACAAGCTAGGGGAAATAGGGTGTTACAATTCCCTCCCCCTTAATGGAACATCTTCCTCGATGTTATATCTATTAACATGCTCTATATATAAAGAAGTGAACAAAAATGGATATTCTTGTCTCATGGCATCCTCCATTTCCCATGTGGCCTCATTTGGGGCAAAGTGTTTCTACTACACCTTGAACTATGCAATGGTTCGGTTCATGAGTGGGGTTTCCTTCCTGTCTAGTATGCATTGATGTTCTGGCAAGAATTCTCCTTCTGGTTCCACCTGGATCACAAACCAGACAATTATGTGGTTAGAATCATGTACATATTTCTTCTATAATGAAACATGGAAAACATTATGTGCCTTTACTGTGGGAGGGAGTGCTAGCCTATAGGTTACAGGTCTCACTCTATCTAAAACTTAAAATGGTCCACAGTACTGAGGCGCTAGTTTGGCACAAGATCCCATCCTCATGGAAATATTCCTGGGCCTAACTCTGAGATAGACATGGTCTCCTGTCTTAAATTATCTGGGGGTTCTCTTTTTGTTGATGTAACTTTTTTGTCTATCCTGAGCAATTTTCAGATTTTGTTTTATTCAAACCACTTGTTATTCCATTTCCTTCTGCATGATGGGTCCGATTAAAATTCTATCCACTAGATTAATCCAACTCACTAGAGTCTTGCATTGTCTACCATAGAGGGCTTCAAAAGGGCTCATCTTCATCAATTCTTGATAACTATTGTTGTAGGAAAATTCTACCAGTGGCAGGTAGTCTTCCCACTTCTTAGGTTGATGCATTACATGAATCCTTAGCATGTATTCTAATATTTGGTTTAATCTTTTTGTCTGTCCATCGGTTTGAGGGTGATAAGTTGTGCTAAACAACAAGTTAGTCTCAAAACCACCCATCAAGGATTTCCAAAAGCTTAAGTGAATTATGTGTCTCTGTCAGATACAATCTCCTTAGGCATGCCATGCAGTCTGAATATCTCCTTCATGAATATGTTGGAAATATCTATTGCTTTGTAATTCAATTTGATGGGAATGAAGTGAGCGGACTTGCTCAAATTGTCCACCACTACCATGATGGAATCATTCTTCCTGGCCTATTTTGGAAAACCAGTGATGAAATCCATGGAGATGGTCTCCCATTTCCATTCCGGAATTGGTAGAGGTTGTAACAACCCTGCTGGGTGTTGGTGTTCTACCTTAACTTGCTGGAATTCTAGACATTTAGCTAAATATTTAGCTATGTCCTTTTTCAATCCAGGTCAATAGAATTGTTTCCTAGTGGTCGTGACCATTTTTTGATAACCTGGATGGCCAGTGTATGGTCTCTTGTGCAATTCATCCATTATGAACCTCTTCAAGTTGTCACAACCTAGGATATACAATCTGCTTTGCTAAGTCATCAGACCTTCGTCCAACATATGGTAACCTTCATACTTTATCCCTATGGGATCTTTCTTCAGGTATGATGTCATGATCTTAAAGAATCCATTAGTTTCTTGTGCATTCCTGACTCTTTCCCTGACATTCGTTTCACAGGTGCTCATCGCTGCTAGGTGAATTGTTTTCATACTTCTGCTAAGGGAATCAACCACCCTATTTTCCTTTCCTTTGATATGTTTTATTTTGAAATCAAACTCGCTCAGGAGTTCCATCCACCTATCCTACCTAGCATTGAGTTTTGGTTGATCAAACAGGTGCCTCAAACCACAATGGTCTGTCATAAGTAAAAATATCCTACCCAGGAGGTAATGCTTCCACATTTTTAAAGAATGCACTATGGAAACCAACTCTATATCATGGCTCACATAATCGATTTCATGTTCATTTAATTTTTTGGATTCGTAGCAAATTACACACCCTTCTTGCATAAGGAATCCTCTGAGTCCTTCCTTGCAAGAATCTGTACACACAAGGTATTCGCTATGAGGGTCTACAATATTCAGCATAGGTGCATGGGTCAGAAGGTATTTCAGTTCCTGAAACATTTCTTCACACTCTGATTTCCAAGTAAATTTAACCCCCTTCTTTTGGAGGGTAGTGATTGGACAACCAATCTTGGAAAATCCTTTTATAAACCTTCAATAATATCCTGTTAGGCCCATAAAGGATATGATATCTGAAACATCCTTTGGGATAGGACATTCCATGATAGATCTGATATTTTCAAGGTCTACTGCCACACCTTCTTGAGATATAATATGGCCTAAGTAATGTATTTTCTTTTGGAAAAATTCACACTTGCTAAACTTAGCGTAGAGCTGGTGCTCTATTAAAACTCGAAGTACAATTCTAAGATGTTCTTCATGCTCCTCTCTATTCTTGGATTATATTAATATATCATCAATAAAAACCAATACAAACCTATCTACGAATTTGCTGAGTACATTGTTCATTAAGAACATAAAAGTGGCAAGGGCATTGGTTAATCCAAATGGTACTACCACAAATTCATAGAGACCATATCTTGTTCTGAAGGCGGTTTTTTGGATGTCTTCATCCTTGATTTGGACTTGATGGTATCCATATCTCAAGTCAATATTTGAGGAGATGGAAGAACCACCTAATTGGTTGAACAAGTCATCGATTCTTGGCAAGGGGTACTTGTTCTTTATGGTGGTCTTATTGACTTTTCTATAATCTATGCACAGTCGGAGTGTGCCATCTTTCTTCTTCACAAACAGGACTGGTGCTCCCCATGGGGATACACTGGGTCGGATGTAGCCTTTATCCATCATTTCTTTTAGCTGTAGCTTGAGCTCAACTAGTTCAGGTGTACTCATCCTATAGGGTGTCCTAGACACTAGCACTTCTCCTAGTGCAAGTTCTATCAACAAGTCAATGTCTCTTCTCGGTGGTAGACCCGATATCTCTTCTGGAAACACATCTCTTTACTCCCTTAATAGGGGGTGGTCCTATAGGTTTGGTCTGTCATTCTCAACAGTCTCCAACACATGTATTGCATATAGAAGACATCCCTTTATACAATACTTCTTCATTTGAAGGGTTGATATTTGTCTTACTGATACATGCTTCTCAATTCCCCAGAGGGTTATCTTTCTCCCTTCTCCATTTATGCATTCTGAGTTTTTATGGTAACAGTCTAACTTAGTTTTATATGCAGCTAGCCAATCCATACCAATCAATGGGTCATAAGATCCTAGGGGAAGTATGTTAAGGGTAGATTGGGTGGGCAATCCATCCATAATGAATTGGAAAGTTGGTATGACCTCCACTACTTTTTTTTTGGTGCCAGTGGCTAGTTGTACCAACCATGGTTTATCATGTCCATGTGACTGCAATTTACACTTATCAACAATTTGAGGGGCCACATAACTCAAATTAGAACAAGGGTCAATTAAAATAGAAACTAGATGGTTGGTGATCATACCTTCCATATCCATCACTAAAGATTGGTGGTCGGCTTGTTTACTATCCATGGATGCATAAATCCATGGCATACTCCTAGCCACATCATTGATGGTGCTATCTTCTTGGATGTTGTAAACTCACCTATTGTTATGTTGTCTGTGTGGACAGCCTCTCGGTAGATGTTATTCTCCACAACCTCAACATTTCAAGGGTTCCTTATTTGGGTTGTCGATCTTTCCTAGGGTTGATCCAAAAGGTTTATTTCCACTTTGGGAGGGGAAATTTTGTTGGTGCACACTTCGGGTAGGGAGGCTCATCCTTGAGTCCTTCCTATAGTTCTTAAATATTGGGGATTTAAACCCCTTCTTCTTGAACTCCAAACTATTCTTCTGCTTCCAATCCTCGCGAGGTTCTGTCTGACACCAAAACTGTTCATAACAATACCTTGCCTTCCAGATAGTGCCATATAATGTTTTTGGCTCGTCAAACTCAATCCCATTCTAGTAGGTTTGAGGTAACCCACTGATATATCGTTGTACTTTTACCTTTTCCTCTTTTATGTAAGGTACATACCTCAACAACTAAGGAATTTACTGACATATTTCTCTATGGTGAGTTGTCCTAGCTTGAGTTCATAGAACTCTTTAGTCTTCTCGTCGAAATATTTTTCTGAAAGATACTTCTTCTTGAAGTGTTTCTCAAACCATTTCCAAGATAGGTCCTCTTCATGGATTCCTTTCACATTCTTAAGGTATTCCCACCAAATGGAAGCCTTTCCATTCAGGTTTAAGGTGGTTATTCAAGCCTTCAAGTTTTCAGAGAAATCATGGACTCTGAAGTACTTCTTTAGTCCAAGCAGCCAGGCTTCTTCCTCTTACCCTTTCTTAATCTCACCGTTGAAGGAGGGTGGTTTGGATTTCTTGAATTCTTCAAGGTCATGAATTTTGGAATTCTTTCATTTCCTCCTTTTCGTTTGAGAATGTGAAATAGTTTTTCTACTAGAATATTCCTCTGAGTCACTTGTTTCCTTTCCAATGGATTCTCCCGACGAGTGTCCCTTGTCTCTAGGTTGGAACTTCCTCGAGGTAATCCTTTTAGTGTGGCCACTTATGGGACTACGTTTTCATATATTGGGTGGACTTCAACTCCTCTTCATCTGTCATTGGTCCACATGACTGGCGACAGGTCCATGCTGCAGTTGTCTCTGTATGTCAAAAAAACTCTACAACAAGACTGCATTAATTTTTGTTTTCTTCTCTTTCTCTTTTATCAATCTTTCATTGTTGGCCTTGCAACTTTGTAATTTGGCCATGAGGCTCCTTACAGTTTCATCCAAATCCAAAGGAGTCTCTACCACCCTCCTATCGTCCGATTCTTCATCACTATTGTGGGATCCATCCCTCACTTCATGGCACGTCACCATCCTTTATGCTTGCAGTTTCCCGCGGCTAATCGACTGCTTGAGTGCTGACAAAACAATTGTTATTATCTAACAGTATGTTAGTTTATGAATCAACACATAGCTCATATTTCTTAAATACTCACACATGCACACAACAGGAAGATTTTATTTGTTTCTGTATTAAAGGATTAACCATACTTTTTATGAATGAAGTAAGGTATGGTTTCACCCTTAAATCCCATTTAATGTGGTTTTTACACAACTTTTTCATGATCCAAAGAAAGCCAAGTGTTGTAACCATGCTCTGATACCAATTTGTAACACACCCATGGCGAGGCTTCTAAATTTAGTTCTTCTTAAGAACTCAAGACCACCATGTGGGGTCTCAAATCTTATTCATCTTGTCCAGGTCACTCCCATTGTGGTACCCACACTCAGAACCAAACTCAGAACTGGCAGATATGCCCCTCTAGAGTTCCTCGAATGTTCATTGATTGAGGCCACGAGACCTCCATGTGTCCAACTCCATAGGTCCTCATGCACATTGTGACTTCGGACTTTGGATGATCCTAACTCACCTAACTATGATTTTTCCGAAGTCCAAACTCGTGGACAGACGTGGGTCAAATCGACATTCCACACCCATGTCACAATCAATGACTGATATTGACTTCGGGTTTCAAGCTTCGGGAGTTCCCAACTCATCTGACTACGATTTCTCTGAAGTTCAAACTCATAGATAGATGCGGGTCAAATCAACAGTCCATACTCTTGTCACAGCCAATGGTTGAGATGGACTCTAGGTTTCTGGCTTCGAGAGTTCTCGATCCTTCGACTCTTCCACTCTTTTTGGATTAATTCCACTATAGAGAGTGAGAGATGTCGACACCTTTCCTTTCTAATGGACGGCTTAGATGTACCTTGAAGGTAGGTGATGCGTAGGAGACTGGGTGGCACGTGGCTCATTGATATTGGTTCCACATCACTAGGGATGATGTCACTGTACCTCGTCACCTTCGGTTGACTGTCTCCTACATCCCTCAGATCTCATGGTTGAGATCCATTCACGTAGACCTATATATCTACGACTATGGTTACCTCAGGGTTTCGACGTTCGGGAGTATTTCTAAGAAAACTCCTCTTTCCCTCGAAATTTCCAATCTATAAAGTAGAGGGACTAGCGCCACGTGTCCCAGATATAGTGACGGCTGGGAAAGGATCTGAAGGATCCCATGATCTATGGTACTAGGCCCTTCATGGCTCTGGCCTTCACGGCTTCGGGCCTCGATTTAATTTGGTGAGATAGGTCCACCCAACCACCTAGGGAACCTTCTATCACCGGTCAATATCACGGGAAATCGATGCTCCCGGTCACCTTTAGTCCATGTGAGGCTAGTAAGGTGGGTCTTACTTCAAAGTCCCGAACTTCCAGACCTATGAAGCCAAGGGAACCTGGATTCTTTAGGATTAGATTAGGGTTTTCGAGTACTGGTCATATGGGTCCTTTCGAATGGATCTCTTTCACTCGTCTTCTAAACGAAGATATTTCCTTCCTTAAGGTTTCAACTTCGCTACCCCTCCTGAGATTTACCATGAAAAGGGTTAAGGACTTGGGTTTTTAATTCTGGTCACATGACAAAAAGGGGTCTGGAAGATGTATCCTCTTCAGACGAATGGTTTTGGGTCGACACGATATCTCCTATCTCCACCATATTAACAACTTATGCCCCCGGGAAACCTCCATAGTTAAACTGGGCATACGACTTATCAGTTGGAAGTGTAAATTCACAAGGCTATGAAAGCATACACATAACATAGCCATTTCACATAGAATACATTCATAAATTCACAGACACATATATATAAGTCCAAGTATTCACCCATTACTCTAGTTCAACAAGTAAAGAAGGAAAAATACTTATCAAAATCGGGAAATGGGAATCAACTGTTTCCACCCAACCATAGGCTCAACCACTCCAAATGGATTCACCACTAGCCACACCCTAGCTAGAACAAAATGCTTTGAAACACAATCCTTTATTATAGCTCAACAATAGTAGGGACAGAGGCTACTCTCCTCCTCCCGTAGGATTTTGGCAATGGTTTACATGATACCAAGAAAGGAGGACCGACCTTGTTTTTTATCTTGTATCATAACCAGTCCCACTATTTTCTATGACCAAAATGTTTTCTTCCATTTCTTCCTTGAACCCGAGAGATTCACCTCTCATATCTACACTCTTCGCAGGCCTCCTTCTATCCCCAACACCTTCCTTTCTCGCCTCTTTCAACAAGATCACTATAACACCCTGTTTCCCCCAGTTTGTAAAAATAATTGGATTGGCCAAGAATTGTGGCAAACTCAGAAATGTGAATATGTGATTTGAATGGACCTTGTGGAAAAGGTCGATGAATGTGAATAATATTATGAATTTATATTGTAGGACTGCTAAGAGGGGATATGTTGAAAAAGAGACCATGATGGTTGCAGAAAGGCAGTGGAAGACACCTGGAAAGGTGGCGTTAACTTCCATCGAAAATCAATGCCGTATTTGGACTCCACTGGCCCGGAGAACCAAAAGCGGCTCGCTAGCCTAGAATTAAATGTCTCGTGGGCTGGTAGGTATATGGCTCCTTAGGAATTAATGAGGGATGGAGAGGTGAACCGCCCATCAGTAGAGCCATCTAGCTTGACCAGCGCAAGGGAAATCGTGCCACACACAACCTCGCAAGAGGATAAAGCGTGGGGGAGAATAGATTGGGGGCAGAAGCGAGGGGAGAAAGAGAGCTCTGGTGATATGCATAGTGGGTGATAATAGAGAGGAAGGAGAGTAACCTTCGCTTCTGGTCACTGGAAAACAAAGACGCAGTCTCACAACATCATGGTCTCAGCTCGGGGGTGGCTAGTGGTAAATCCGTTGGGATTCGCTGAGCCTACGGTTGGGTGGAAATGAGCACCCCTCTCAACATTTGTATAACCCCTGATGTTACTTTCTGATAAGTGTTTTTCCTTTGGCATCTTGAAATATATGTATTTTGACAATTATGCTCATAAGCTGTGAAATTGTGAATAATTTCAGTATAAGAATGTCTGTATGATGTTTTGATCAGTATTGGTAGTTGTATGTTTATAATGGAAAGACTATGTGTGGCTTATGTTCTCTTAAATCATTATTTATATGCATATTGATCTAATTCAGACTACACTCCTGGTTCTCGGGAGAGAGATACCCGTATCTACCTCAAATAGTACCCTGGGTAAACCTCCCCATAGAGATACCCTTCTTGAAAAAGCCCATCAAGAACCTGGAAAAAGGACATGAAGGTGCAAGGCCTTAAGAAATCCATGATAAGTATCGAATCAATGGACGAGATCCCATCGGGAGATCAGTGGTCACTCACGACCGTCAGATCGGAAGAAGAAACTGGAGGGTTAAGTGCCTTAACCCTAAATAGGTGTTGATCGACGGATGAGATCCCGTCGGGAAATATGTGGTCACCCATGACCATTAGATTGGTAGGAGAAAGTAGGGGGGGGTTAAATGCCTTACCACTTTGTATTTTTGTGTCTTCATGGGTAGTGAAGATATCGGGATCGTAGATCCTCAAGGACCATGAGAACATCTGGACCATTGATTTTTCCACGTCCAAGAATTCATGGGAGAATGCACAAGTTAAGAACCTGTCTGAATCGTTAGATCTTAGCTGGAAAACGCTACAGCCGTTGGATCTGTCAAGAGATACCTGATGGTTAAACCCCAAGTGAATAAGGGCGAAAGCCTCGAAATAGAGTTGGACCATCCAATTAAAGGAGACCACGTGTCATGAGATTTCCCATTTCGGGAAATTGGAAATCGGGAACTCAGGAGTTCCGTTGATGAGAGATTGGGATGTTCCATGGTGGAAACCCCGAATCAGTCATAGGACGATTGATTTCGAAGGCTACGTGTCGAGAGATTACCCGTTTTGGGAAATCGGGGATCGGGGATTCGGGAGTTCCGTTGAAAATAGGTCGGGCTCTCTCCTTGATAAATCCCGATGGAAGAGAGAGTGTGGTCATGTGGGAAGAGGTCATATTGACCAAGGCATAACTGATTTAGGCTTGTTTGGAACTTTGGCATTTCGGCACTCGGGATACCGAAGGGCATATTCCCTCGTTCTCTCAAACCTCGAAATCCATACTTATAAATATCGAAATGTTAGCATGTTGTTAAGTCCCGATGAACAGACAAGATTCTTTTGGAGGATCTCAGGGTCTATAACGACCCTCAGATGCGAGGAAGAGATGTCAACTTTAAGCTAGGGCATGAATGCAGCTTAGGGTAAGTGGCGAGAATATCTGGACGGCAAAAGTTCACCCGCCTAGATCTACAACTGAGGCTTCATTCTGGAGCCCCCTTGCTGTTCTGCCTTTAGCGGTGAAGGGGGGGGTCCAGAATCAAACATGCAACTCTGGAACGGTCAGGATTTATTCTCCTTCATCAATGACATTCAGGCGAATTCCGGACCCCCCTTGCCATTCTTCCTTTAATGGGAGGGGGGGGGTCCAGAATGGTGTGGCGTGTGAAGTGGGACCTATCTCCTGTCACGTCGCCCACCATGTCATGTTTCCCCTCTCGCCACCTATACTCCACTCAACTGCACAATAGGTCTGTTCCTAATGGCCATTTGCTAACCCTGTAGGGATTCATCCCTATTGGCCAGTCACTAACCCTGTCGGGGTTCGGCGGTTGCAGATTTGAACGATTCGACATCCCTATGGCACCAAGGCGTGAAATACAAAGAGGCACCATGATTATTTGACCTGTGATCATTACCCGCGATCACATGGGAGCAGAGAGAGAGAAAGAGCTATCTTACGCTAGGCCTTCGTAGATATTTTGGGGGCTCTGATTCTACAAAAATCAACGAAAACTTGATTACAATAGTGGGTGCGTTACAAAGTGGTATCAGAGCATGGTGACTACACTCATCTTGATTGGGCTCATGAACGAGTTGCACATAATCTCCGTTCGAAGCACTCCTAAGAGGAGTAACCCCATAACTTAACTCTCTTATCCAGGATCAAAACTTGGAAACGAGAACCTGACTGTGTATGCATGTGAAAGAGTTATGAATTTATGCGTAGTTATAAAAATGTATCTAACTCTTGACTAATAACCAGCATTTGTCTTTTCACCCAAGCGGACGATCAGCCGCAGGAATTTACAGACGCAGAGAATGGTGACTCACCAAGAGATGGGAGAAGGATCCCACAATAGAGATGAAGAGTATGACGAAAGAAGAGCAATAGGAACCCCTCCAAATCTAGCTGAGACTGTGAGGAGTCTCGTGGTTAAATTTCAAAGATGCAAGGCCAACAATGAAAGAACGATGAAAGAACAAGAAAAGCAAACTGAAATTAATGCAGTTTTACTGCAGAGCTTATACGACCTACAGCGACAAATGCAGCATGAACCCGAGATGCAGAAACATGGTCATATCAGTGGCCATACTGAGAGGAGCACCTCAAGGAAGGGCCACCATAGAGGTAAACGACCAGTGCCAGACAATTCCTCTGAGAAGGAAGCTGGCGATTCAGAAGGCTCTTCTAGCAGCAGGACCGGTTCCTATTCTCGAAGAAAACAGAAGAAGCAAAAGACTTCCAAGGGTCATAAATTTGAGGAATTTAGAAAGGCCAAACCTCCCTCTTTCAATGGTGAGATAAAGAATTGAGAGGAAGTAGAGGCCTGGCTACTTGGACTGAAGAAATATTTCAGAGTCCATGATTTTTCATAGAATTTGAAGGCCTGAGTGGCCACTTTCAATCTGAACGGAAAATCTTCCATCTGGTGGGAAGATCTTAAGAATATGAAAGGGGTCCACAAGGAGGACCTGTCCTAGAAACAGTTTGAGAAATACTTCTGGAAGAAGTATTTGTCAAAAAAATATTTCGACAAGAAGGCTAAAGAGTTTTATGAACTCAAACTGGGGCAACTCACTATAGAGGAATATGTCAGCAAATTCCTTGAATTATTGAGATATGTACCCTACATCAAAGCAAAGAAGGTGAAGGTGCAACACTTCATCAGTGGGCTATCCAGGGAATACCGGAATAGAATTGAATTTGATGAGACAAATACCTTAGAAGACACTATTCGAAAGGAAACATATTGTCATGAACAATATGGACATCGGGAAGAGTCTCGTGGAGACTGGAAATAAAAGAGTGGTTCGAGATTTCAGAAAAAAGGGGATCAAATCCTTAGGATTTAAGAACTACAAGAAGAACCCCAGAATGAAATTTCCAGCTCGGAGTGTACTCTAGCAGAACTTTCCCTCATCGGACGGAAATAAAACTTTTGGACCTTTACCAGTAAAGACTGATAACCCAAAGAGAGAACCTTTGAAATGCTGGGGTTGCAGAGAAGAGCATCTCCTGAGAGACTGTCCACACTGACAACAGAACAGACAGAAAGTTTATAACATTCAGGAAGCTACCACATTCAATGATATGGTAGGGAGTGTGCCGCAAATTTATGCAGCCTTGGATAATAACCAAGTTGACCACCAAGCTTCAAAGGTGGAAATAGAAGGTATGATTTTCAACCATCTGGTGTATGTTTTGATTGACCCTAGTTCAAATTTGAGTTATATAGCCCCTAGAGCTATTGATAAGTGTAAACTACATCCACAAAAACAAGCCAATCCATGGTTGGTACAGTTAGCCACTGGCACCAAAAGAAGGGTAGCAGAGGTCATACCAGCCTGCCAATTAATATTGAGTGAATTCCCCACCCAAGAAACCCTTAACATATTACCCCTGGGATCATACGATCTATTGATTGGTATGGACTGGTTGGCCACCCATAAAGCTAGACTGGACTGTTACCATAAAACCTTAGAATGTGTGAGCAAAGAAGGAAAAAAGGATAACCCTTCAAGGGATCCAAAAAATTGTCTCGGTGAGGCAAATATCAGCCCTGCAAATGAGAAAGTATTGCCAAAAAGGATGTTCCCTATATGCAATACAGGTGTTGAAAACAATCAAAGGTGATAAACCAAGACCTGATGATCACCCTATCCTGAGAGAATATAGAGATGTGTTTCCAGAAGAGATATCGGGTCTACCTCCAAGAAGAGACATTGACTTCTTGATAGAGCTCGCACCAAGAGCGGTGTCGGTGTCTAAGACACCCTACTGGATGAGCACACCTGAGTTAGTTGAACTCAAATTGCAATTGAAAGAAATGATGGATAAGGGTTATATTCAACCCAGCGTGTCCCCATGGGGGGGAACCAGTCCTGTTTGTGAAAAAGAAGGATGGCACCCTTAGACTGTGTATAGATTATAAACAACTCAATAAAGTAACCATAAAGAACAAGTACCCCTTGCCCAGGATCGATGATCTATTTGATCAGTTGGGAGGTGTGTCTATTTTCTCAAACATTGACTTGAGGTCAGGATACCATCAAGTCTGAATCAAGGGTGAAGACATCCATAAAACCACTTTCCGGACACAGTATGGTCACTATGAGTTTGTGGTAGTGACATTTGGGTTAACCAATGCCCCTGCCACTTTCATGTGCTTAATGAACAATGTACTCAATAAATTTTTAGATAAATTTGTACTAGTTTTTATTGATGACATATTAATCTACTCTAAGAATAGAGAAGAGCATGAAGAGAATCTTAGACTTGTGCTGCAAGTGCTAAGAGAGCATCAGTTGTATTCTAAACTCATCAAATGTGACTTCTTCCAGAAGCAGATACATTACTTGGGCCATGTTCTATCCAAGGAAGGGGTAGCAGTAGATCCTGACAAGATTAGGTCTATCATGGAATGTCCTACCCCAAAGGATGTTTCAGACATCAGATCCTTTATGGGATTAGTAGGATACTATAGGAGATTCATGAAAGGATTCTCCAAGATTGGTTGTCCAATCACTGCCCTCCAGAAGAAGGGGACAAAATTCCCGTGGACACAGAAATGTGAAGAAAGATTCCAAACCCTGAAACATCTACTGACCCATGCACCTATGTTGAAAATCGCTGACCCAGAAGCTGACTTCCTTGTGTGCACAGATGCCTGTAAGGAAGGGCTCATAGGATTCCTTATGCAGAAAGGAAGTGTGATTTTCTATGAATCCCTAAAATTGAACGAACATGAAGTCAACTATGTGACTCATGATCTAGAACTGGCTGCCATAGTGCATGCCTTAAAAATGTGGAGGCATTACCTCATGGAAAGAAAATTTGTACTTATGAGAGATCATTATGGATTGTGATATTTGTTTTACCAAACAAAGCTCAATGCTATACAAGATAGATGGATGGCCCTCCTTAGCGAATTTGATTTTGAAATCAAACACATTAAAGGGAAAGAAAATAGGGTGGCCGTGTTAAGCCCTAATGTTGGCTCATTACCCCTTAATTGGGGCATATTATATTAGTAATTTTATTTTATTTATGTCGGCTTTAGGCCATTAGTTGTAATTATACCTCCTAGTCTCCTATATATACCAAGGAGACATTTTCATTT
>ML799280.1:194937-205922 GCA_009831015.1 Picea engelmannii
GGGATTGGTGTGGCGTGTGAAGTGGGACTCGTCTCATGTCACGTCACCCATTGTGTCGTGTTTTCCCTCTCTCCACCTGTACTCCACTCAACCGCGTGACAGGGCCGTTCCTAATGGCCATTTGCTAACCCTGTAGGGATTCGTCCCTATTGGCCAGTCACTAACCCTGTCAGAGTTTGGCGGTTGCAGAGTTGAACGATTCGACATCCCTGTGGCACCGAGGTGTGAAATACAAAGAGGCGCCATGATTATTTGACCTATGATCATGACCCGCGATCACATGGGAGCAGAGAGAGAGAAAGAGCTAGATTACGCTAGGCCTCCGTAGATATTTCAGGGGCTCGAATTCTGCAGAAATCAACGAAAACTTGATTACAGTAGTGGGTGCATTACATTCACGTGTGGCTCAAATCCCCAGCCTGCGGTCAAGTCTGGAAGCCTTACAGATGAGTTCCATGCCCCATCCCCTCATTAAATCTTGAGGAGGTATTCCCACCTACCATCCTGAATGTAATTCATTTATGGGTCAAAGGACTATTCTGGTCCTGAGCAATTAAATCCAATAATTATTTTTTTGGTGAAGGTTAACGCAACCATTCATGGTCCCCTTCACCATATATTTATATAGCATTTGTGGTATTTCTAAGTACATCCCCTCCTTTCAACAGTCAAGCAACACCTATCCATTTTCTAGTAAATAACAAGATTTACATTCATTTACCTTTCATAAAAAGGTCCATCGAATCAACATTCACACATATGGAGTTTTCCATAGTCTCTTGGCCATTATAGTTATATTTACAATCTAGGAGAAACAGGGTGTTACACTCATGGTAGTCTTTACATTTAAATGGGAGTTGCTCGTAGTCTATTGTTTGAATGTATGACCACCCATATAGGGTTAGTTGGATTTCTTCTGGAAGTATTTTTTTCATATCTACTTATACATAGTGATGTGCACAGGATTGTAGTCTGTCTCATGGTTTAGCCCGGTCGATGAACCTTCCCAGTGTGTTTCCAATGTTTTTTATGGTTTCATCATTCCAACAATGGAGAGACATAAATGACATTCTGACCCAAATTGGGACAACTGAGGGGATATCATTTTTAGGGCTGAATTTGGGAGTCCATTGATTTAGGTACATTCCTCTAATGCCCATGATGTATGGACCATTTCTAAAAATCAAGTCTCTATTAGTTTTATTTTCAAAGAGGAAGACATAGAATTCCTTACCACACAAGGTTGTTGAAATATTCCCTTTTATCGTTTCCTTCTAGTTTTTCTCCAGCCATTACGCCATTTCTCGCGGGGAGGGCCAGAGTCCCATAAATTTTATGATCAAGCCATTTTATGTCAGTCTCAGGGAAAACGTTCTAGAGGATGGGGAATGAACAAATACCTTTAGGAACTCATCAATATTTTTAACGAACCATGACTGGGGGTTTCCTTTTTCTCATTTTGTGTACGAAGACAAAAGTTCCTGGAATGAAGCAAGATCCAAAGGTGGGGGTGGTTGCGTAGGATCCCTTTCCCCCAAGATAGAGGTCATGCCAAGGGATGGGTGACTTCTAAAACCCTAGATTCTGAGTCGGGGGTTTCAATTTCGTTGTTGAACTACTAGTTTATTATGCATTTTACCTTACATTCAAAATATTGACTTTTCTTCCAACTTAGAGAATGAAAGAAAAATCTATTTCCACCTCCTGAAAGTTTAGTGTTTGGTTTACATCATGTAGCCATCAACCATTGTGTTGATTTAATTAATATTTATAGAATTCTCTAACTCTTTAATGTGTTTTCCTATAACAAGGCAATGCAATCTCCTCCATATTTTTTTTATTCATTAATTTGTCTTATGTGTAAGATAAGAGGGAGAAGTGCGATGTGTTTACATATGGTACAACTCTCATTACATTGCACATATTTAACTAAGTGGGCATGCCAATGCTAACTTGAGTCTTGTAGAAACCATAATTTTTTCTATTCCTCTTTCAATTGTTGATATTAATACTAAAGAAAATTATTTGGTAACTGTTGGCCTCAACCATATATATTTATTCATATGTCATTTTTGGAAAATATTACCACTAGAGTTGTGTATGCACATATATAATACCATTGAGTGTTGTCATAATAGAGGATTAATTCACTAGAGTGTTTTGTAAGAACTTTCAAACAATGGATTATATATATTCTTCTTGGACAACTGTCTAAAAGGGTTGTACATGCACAATTCAAGCATAGAACTTACATTCAATCAATAATTTGAATTGGAGTATTGTTTTTTTTTGACTCGTGCATTGGATGGGTTATATATATATATATATATATATATATATATATATATATATATATAATTGGTGTTGTGGGCAAGCAGTCTAGTAGTGAACCAAATATGAAATAGAGCCATCCTCCAATACCTAATGGTGATTAGTAGTTAAGAAACTTTGCACTCAAATTGCGTTGACAATAATTAACATAGTGGTTAAAGGAACCATCAACATAGATTTTTTACTCTTTTAATTTTCCATTGGTGCTCGCCATTAACATAGACAATGTATCATATTGTGAATGCAATTGAAATTTTCACCCACATATTGTTCCTTTGGGGCATTTTTTTTTTGGATAGTTGGAGAAATACCAATACATGGTATTGTTCACAATTAATGGCACAGAATTTTGTGTAGGCATAATAGAACATCAATAATTAAATAAGACTACTGAGTGCATTGTGAACTTAGAATTTGAAGAGCGAGATTATAATTTCCAAAGAAATCACACTAAGAGTAGAGTCATTATACCATAATTGAAGATAGATATCTTTGTATAACATGGATAACAAAGGCTATAAGTAAATTTTGTAGAGGATCCATGTTGGTGAAGTGAGTGAGCTATAAGTCCCTTGTTTACGGATCACATAGCCCTTGATGGACATCAACCAAATTCAACCAAAGTAAAAGTCAATGACACTTAGCCAACTTAACCAAAAACACCATAGTAAATTAATTCCAACCTCGGTCATCCAATTCAACCAGTGGGAACATATCGTATTTATTTTAGTCATAATTCAAAATTTGAATTTGTTGCAAGTTTAAATATATGTGAACATTATTAAGTGTTGTAATGTGGCATTACATACTTTTACTACTTATCAATTATATGAATTGTACGTAACCTTTGAAGAATGTCACAATCCAACATAATCATTGAGGAATGTCAAAATGCGAGATAACTCTCTATGAACGTCACAATGCAACATAACATAGTTCAACCAAGATGAATGTCGTAATTAGAGACAACCCTAGAGAAATGTTGCAATCAAGGATGATTTCAAGGATGGAAATTTATTTTAAAATGTAAAAACCGTGGCAAATCTTATTAATCCTTCATATGCCAACTATAAAATGTTTGGCAATATTTTTGTAAAAATTTACAAATTTCTAAGGATTTTATATAGCTTGTATAAAATTTTGGCAATTTTTAAGGTAAAATAATTTTATCCTATAGAATTTGGGTGAATCATTTTTAGAATAGTGAATCTGTTTTTGGGAAAAACCATGGAAAATTAGCCCATGATCAAAATTTAGCCACTGAAATAATCCCTTGTCGCAATCCAACATCACTCTTAAGAAACATTTATATGTGACATAACCCTTGATGAATATCATAATGCCACATAAGCATTGAGGAATATACCAATTCAACATACATCAACAAAGATTGACATTCACAGTGTGACATAACCATTCAGAAATGTTGTAATCCAACATAAACCTTGAGGAACATTACAATGCAACATAACCTTTGATGAACATTGCATTGCAACATAATCATTGAGGAACGTATAAGTCAACCAACATGAATGTTGCAATATGACATAACCATATTGTCAACCTCACAGTCACGGTGTAACATTTTGGTTAAGCCTCCCTCCTAATGTCACATGTGTCATAATTTAAATTCAACCTCTTCATGTTATGATAAAACATAAAATTAAAGTCAACTTATTAACGTCACAAAGTGACATAATATTGAAGCCAACTATAAATTCACAGGTGACATAATATTGTATTCAACCTCTTCATGTCACAATGTGATAGAATATTGAATTCAACCTATTAAATTATTTCTCTTGAAATGTTACAAACTTCACCATTCTTTCCTTAAGTCAACCATCACCAAAGACAATGAGAGTCAACCATATTAAACTAACGTGAAACATAATCAAGCATAGCCAATCAATGTGAACCACATGCCATGGTCAACCATTATTAAACATGGCCCATGAGTCTCGACCCTGTAGTGTCATTGTTACTTTGGGGGGGGGTCATCTCTACAGAATACCAGAGGTAGTTCCAACTATTTTTCCACCTAAAAAGTGTCGCAAGGTAGTATCTCATACTGCAAAATTTAGCTTCTTCACAATCTGTTCAAAAGAGGAATAGAAGGACACTGCAACCACTACAACATCACCCCTTGCACCTTCTATCCAACAGAAGCAGGTCGACAAGGTTGCAGCAAAGCACAAAGATTCCTTTTGCACACCTTCCTCTCATGTAGCTTGACTTGTTGAATAGCCTCAACTTCAACAGGTTCATGACAGACTTCCACAAACTAACCAACGTGACATCTCTAGCAATACAAGCAGCTCACCAAGATGTAGCTCCAACAAACACTTTTCCCTCTCCCCCAGGAACTCAACGCAATGGAGACCATTTCTTCCTAAGGAGGGAGGATTGATCCATGTGGATCTCAGTGACCACCCACCTTTTCTAACTGGCTCAAAATAGTTTTCTGGCAATTTTGGCAATTTACTATTTTTAGCAGACTTTAACTTTCGGGGCCATTTTGATGGCCTAAATGAATTTTTTTCGAGATATAGGTTATCAATGATATATAAAGGCATTATTGAGCCCTCAAAATGAATCTCCTCAATAATACCTTTCCAACGAGCTATCATACGCCTAAAACAGAGATCGTATGCAAAAGTTATGACCCCGGGAAGTTGATGTACTAACTTACCCAAACGGGGCCCACATGACTTTTGGTGCTTCATTTCCTAGGGTTAGGTTTTTGGATGTCTAGGGTTTTTGGCATTCCTGTTTATTATAAAAATGCCTTCAGAGCCTCATTGTAATCATTTTCTTGCGAATGCTAGTAGCTGTCACATCTCTTCTTAGAGATAAGTTGCCACCATTCTAAAGAGTCTTTCACTCTGTATTTTTACAGTCTCTATACATTTATTTCAATAATAGAAATCATGTATTACTGTATTATTGTGTTTATGGTTGCATCTCTAATATATTTATGTTATATTATTGGATATACGCGTTATCTTTGTGCATTTCTTTATCATATCTCCGCTCTCATTTCGTGCTGAAAATAATCTGGATCACCCATTCCTATCATTGATGATATCTTGGATTAATTAAGTGGTTTCTAGTACTTTATGAAACCTTATCTTCATCTTAGCTACCACCATATACATATGAAAAAGGAAAACATTCCCAAGACTGCATTTCAAACTCATGAGGGACACTATGATTTCTTGGTCATTCCCTTTGGCTTATGTATTGCTCCCTTCACTTTCCAAAGCCTCATGAATCATGTATTTTGTCCTTTTCTCCATCATTTTGTCTTAGTTTTCTTTGATAATATTCTTATCTATAGTAAAACATGGACAACTCATCTAGCTCATGTGGATCGAGTTCTTCATCTACTCTCTCAGTGCCAACTTTTCCTCAAATAATCTAAATGTGCTTTTGGATCCTCAAAAGTGGAGTACTTGGGTCTTATTGTTGGAAAGGATGGTTTTAAGATGGATCCTAAGAAGATGGAAGCTATGTAGGATTGGCCTCGCCCCAAGACTCTCAAAATATTGTGTGGTTTTCTAGGTTTAACATGCTATTATCACAAGTTTGCAAAGAATTAAGGAAAAATTTTGATGCCTCTCACTAATCTCCTTAAAAAGAATACTTTCACTTTGACTCCAAAAGTTGATCATTCGTTCCAAGCCTCGAAGGATGATATGTGCACCACTTCTATCCTGGCCCTTCCTAACTTCACAAAGGCCTTTTTCCTAGAATGTGGTGCTTCAGGGAGAGGAATTGGAGTAGTCCCTATGCAAGATGGTTGACTTTGGCCTTTACCAACAAACAACTATCGGAGTGACATTTGGGACAATCAATCCATGAAAAGTAAATCTTGGCTATTTTTCATGCAATGGATCTCTGACACATTTATCTATTAGGGAAATTCTTCCAAATTAATACAAATCATTAGAGCCTCAAGTATTTTCTAGAGCAATGTTGTCCATCCCCTAAGCAACAAAAATGGGTGACCAATCTATTTGGATATGATTATGAGATCATTTACAAGAAACAAAAACACAATGTGGTTGTTGATACTCTTTCAAAACAATATGAAGATGAGGGATCCCTCTTTTCCCTCTCCTTCATTGTACTAGATTGGCTGGAAGCTATTTTCCAGGAATGGATGCAAGATCCCAAAATTTTGTTTCTGATCCAACAATTGTAAGTTAATTCTTTAGTTTCCCCAAGGTATTCTTGGAAAAATGATGAACTTCTCTACAAAGGTTATCTGTATTTAAGTAAATAGTCACAACTTAAATCCATGGTGCTTTATGAACTTCATGCTACACCCATAGTTGGGAAGTTATGGTTTACCAAAACCTATGACAAGGTCAAACGTTCTTTTTTCTGGGATGGTATGAAATAGGGTGTCTGCAATTTTGTGGTGGAATGTGATCTATGTCAATGAAACAAGGGACAAACAGTCTAATCCCTTGGCACACTACAACGGCTTCCAATTCCACCCACTATTTGGAGGGATATCTCTATGGATTTCATTATTGGCTTACATAAATCAGGAAATAATTTAGTCATCATGGTGGTAGTTGATCATCTTTCTGAGTATGCTCAATTATGTTCTCTTCAACACCCATTTACCGCCTCCCACATGGATCATATATTCAAGATTCATGGCATGCCTCATTCTATTGTTTCTGACCGAGAGCCCAGTTTCACGAGAAAGGTTTGGAAAACATTGTTCAAGCTACAAGAAACCCAATTGCATCTCAGTACAACCTATCATCCTCAGATTGATGGCCAAACTGAAGTTGTCAACAAGTGTTTGGAAACATACTTGAGGTGTTTTTTCGTCTAAGAGGTAAAATCAGTGGGCTCAATGGTTGCCACTAAATGAATGGTGGTACAACACCTCTTACCATAAAACTACTCACATGATTCCTTTTGAAGCAATATATGGAAAAAAATCCACCTTAAATTCTCTCATGTATGCCAGGTATCTCAAAGGTTCATGCGGTTGACCAAAATATTACAGTTCAAGAGGATATTCTCCATTCCCTCAAAGAGAAATTGGTAATGGCTCAAAATTGCATGAAGCAACAAGTAGATTGAGGTCATTTCGAACGTCAATTTGTTGAAGGGGACTATGTGTTTCTTCGACTACAACCTTGTAAGCAGACTTCATTCAATGTTGAACATTGTCAGAAACTTGCACCTAAATTTTATGGTCCTTATATAGTTCTCAAGTGTGTGGCACCAGTTTCCTACCAGTTATCTTCTCCAAGTCATTCTAAGCTCCATCTTGTTTTTCATGTCTCATACTTAAAGAAGGTGATTGGAACTAACTGCCAAACTCAAAGAAGTCTCCCTAAGTTGGATGAAGAAGAATCTGTCTGGTTGCAGCCATAAGAAGTATTGGACCAACGTGAGCATCATCTCCATAATTTCATCATCAAGGAAGTGTTAGTACACTGGAAAGATACAACTCCAACATATGCCACATGGGATCCAGCTACCATTCTGCAACAATTTCTTCATCTCGAGCCTTGAGAACAATACTATTTTCAAGGGGGCTGGGGGGGGGGATGTTAGGGACCTAGCCTCCCTAACCCATCATGTAGGTAGAATAATCTGTTTTCCATGAAATAAAGGCCAATATTAATAAGGCCTAGTAATAAGGAAGAATAAGTCAAATGGAAGAAGACCTAATAGAAGCTTCCACTTCTAAAAGATCTTCCTCTAGATTGTTCTTATGATAGACAAATTTAGTATAAATAGGAGTCGAGGGCATGATAATTGTTTTCTTGAGAATTATTGTAATAGATCACTTCTTTGCTGGTGGCTTCCCCCTTGAAGAGGAAAGTGAACATTGTTTCCTATCAATAAAGGTATTATTTTGGTGTTGTAGTTTCATCTATTGTGTTGTTTCGCTATTATTCTCTGCAGTATTTTTGTTTTCTATTATTATAATAGAGCCGGTACCTAACAGTCTTCAGGTGTTCTCACTTACCTGCTTGACAAGCCATTTGGGCCTATTAATATAAGGTAAAAATATATTTGTTGACTTATGGTATTTAAGGGTTGTGTGGTTATCCTCTATGTATTCTTATTTTAGCTCATATTTATTAGTTTCCAATGAATAACAAGAATGTGAATGCTAGGTATATGAATAAACTTGTTGATTTATTGCATTATTGGTTTCCATTATCTAATAGATAGTATAACAACTCTATTACTATGACCATATGAAGCATTTCTAGGCCCAAAGATCAATGATTGTCATCTGAAAACCATTGCACTTATACATGAGGTTGCCAAATTGATTTATTTTTAGTTTTTCTCTTATCCAAAGAGCGATATGCACCTTATTGCAAGTATTTGATTGTATGCTATTTTTTTTCCTGGTCTCTATGCCATAATTTCCATTACTATACCATTTCATCACTTACCGAGTGAATCAATATCTTTTAGAGGTCGTACGCTCCCATACATCGGCATTAAATATCACTCCAAGGTTGATTGAGGCGTCTTACAAGTAATTTGCGTCTGCTGGATACTAGGAAATATGTCCACCTTCTCACGTACTTGTGCATTGGGTTCTCCGTATATAGACATCAATTTACCACTTGTTTCCTCCTTTTGCAAGTGTTTAAATGACAATGACTTGTCTTCCAATTTACAGAACAAAAGAAAAATGTATTTCCACCTCCTGAAAGTTTAGCGTTGGGTTTACATCATGTATCCATCAACCATCGTGTTGATTTAATTAAGAGTTATAGAATTCTCTAACTCTTCTCTTTAATGTGTTTTCCTATAACACGGCAGTGCAATCTCCTCAAATTTTTTTTATTCATTAATTTGTCTTATGTGAAAGATAAGATGGAGAAGTGTGACGTGTTTACATATGGTATAACTCTAATTACATTACACATATTTAACTAAGTGGGCATGACAATGCTAACCTAAGTCTTGGAACCATAACTTTTTGTCTTTCAATTGTTGATATTAAACCTAAAGAAAATGATTTGGTAATGGTTGGCCTCAATCATATATATTTATTCATGTCATTTTTTGAAAATATTACCACTCGAGTTGTATATGCACATATATAATACCATTGAGGTTTTGTATATGCACATATAATACCATCGAGTGTTGTCATAAAATATTACCACTAGAGTTGTATATGCACATATATATATTACCATTGAGTGTTGCCATATTAGAGGATTAATTAACATATTAGAGGATTAATTAACTAGAGTGTTTTGTAAGAAATTGAAACAATAAATTATATATATTTTTCTTGCACAATTGTGTAAAAGGGTTGTACATGTACAATTCAATCATAGAACTTACATTTAATTGATAATTTGAATTGGAGTATTGTTTTTTTTTTAATCATGCATTGGATGGGTTATATATAAATTTTTTACTTGAGAATATATATATATATATATATATATATATATATATATATATATATATATATATATATAATTGATGTTGTGGGCAAGCATTGGAGTAGTAAACGAAATATGAAATAGAGCCATCCTCCTATATTTAATGGTGATTAGTATTTAAGAAACTTTGCATTCAAATTGTGTTGACAATAGTTAACACAGTGGTTGAAGGAACCATCAACATAGAATTTTGTCTTATTTAATTTTCCATTGGTGTTTGCCATTAACATAGAGAATGTATTATATTGTGAATGCAATTGAAATTTTCACCCACATATTGTTCCTTTGGGGCATTGTTTTTTTTGGATAGTTGGAGAAATACTAATACATGGTATTGTTCACAATTAATGGCACATGATGTTGTGTAGGCATAGTAGAACATCAATAATTAAAGAAGACTACTAAGTGCATTGTGAACTTAGCATTTGAAGAGCGAGCTTCTAATTTCCAAAGAAATCACACTAACAACAGAGTCATTATATCATAATTGAAGATAGATATCTCTATATAACATGGAGAACAAACGCTATAAGTAAATTTCATAGAGGATCCATGTTCGTGAATTGAGTGGGCTATAAGTCCCTTGTTTACATATCACATAACCCTTGATGGACATCAACCAAATTCAACCAAAGACAAAGTCAATGACACTTAGCCAACTTAACCAAAAACACCAAAGTAAATTATTCCAACCTCGGTTATCCAATTCAACCAGTGGAAACATATTGTATTTATTTTACTCATAATTCAAAATTTAATTTTTTTGCAAGTGTAAATATATGTGAACATTATTAAGTGTTTTAATGTGGCATTGCATACTTTTACTACTTATCAATTCTAGGAATTGTTCATAACCTTTGAATAATGTCACAATCCAACATAATCATTGAGGAATGTCAAAATGCGACATAACTCTCTATGAATGTCACAATGCAACATAACATAGGTCAACCGAGATGAATGTCGTGATTAGACACAACTCTAGATAAATGCCGCAATTAGGGATGATTTCAAGGATGGAAATTTTTTTTAAAATGTAAAATCCTTGGCAAATCTTACTAATCCTTCATATGCCAACTATAAAATGTTTGGCAATAATTTTGTAAAAATTTACAAATTTATAAGAATTTTATATAGTTTGTATAATTTTTTGGCGATTTTTAAGGTAAAATAATTTTATCCTATAGAATTTGG
>ML799280.1:209083-239591 GCA_009831015.1 Picea engelmannii
GAACATGTCATAATACAAATCTGAAACATCACAATACTAAAAGCTTTGTGTAGTCCTACTTGTGCTGGAAGCGGAATCGGCATTTGCTACACTGGAACAGATGCTCTGCAAAGCCTACATCGCCGCACAAACTACACTCCATGTTGGTTTCTCTTTGTCTTGGGAGAGAGATATTTCTTTGAGGCATAGTTGGAAGTTGGGAGTGGATTGATTAAATAATCCGTAGCCAGGATATTTCGTGGACCGTTCACGGTCTTTACTATGTTTGTTCAGAAATGAAAGATTCCTTCCACACACATACCGTGCACGCAACGGGACTGACAGTGGATGGAAGAAAACGATACCGACGAGTCTTGACATTGCTATGTTCGTTGAAGATGCGGGAGTAGTAGGTAGTCGTCTGAATTAACTAATTAATTGGTTGACTGAATTATCTACGGCCGAGAAAACCCTTAAATAGCGCTTTCACATTGCGGAATGATTGAGAAATCATTATCTGCCGTGCTGTTCCAAATTCTATGATTGTTAATGTCACGAGAGGCACTCTTTATCAGAAGTATGATGGAGGGACTGGCAGTCGCTCAGAAACCAACGGTGAAATTCAATCTGAGAAAGTAGTTTTGAAAATTCTTGACCAAATTATTCATTTAATATATCAAAATGGTCGTACGATCTACAATTTCAACGAATCTACAGGTTTTCGATGGAAGCTAACAGTATAACCAACAGAGCAAGAAAGAAGCTTGAAGGGTGTGTAACTGTTTTATGAAATGGATTTTTTTAGGATGGTAATATAAATCTCCATAAAATTATTATTTTTTGTTATTTAAAATTTATTTTTAAATATAAAAATAGATTCAGCATATTAAAAAACCACACAACATTTAAATTATATAGAAATAATAATTTAAATTTATAAATCTAACCATTTTTTATCAAATTTTTATTAAATATCTAAAAAAAATATAAAAAAAAATTATTTCTAAAACATTTATACTTGTGACTCAAAATCTATGCAAAAAAATCAGAAAGAAACATGATATCAACGTCATTCTCAATTTTATCGACTGCATTAGTTTAGCGTGTCAGTTATCTTCGTCTTACAATACTAAGAGTCAACATTTTTCCTTTTAAAAATACATATTCTTTAAAGTGTTTTAAAATACATATTCTTTAAAGTGTTTTAAAGAAAAATTCAAATAAGGAAAAAGTATGAGGAAAGCATCAGGTTAGGTTATGTCGATACAATTTAAGGGTCTTGTGATTCAGCAGGGGCCAAGACGTCTCGAGGCCCACCGAAGTGAACCTCTATCCCAGGGGTCGTCTATCCTTTTAGCCTTGTCACAACGGGCCAATATGAGCATCCCTACCCCCGCCAGACCTCCCCGGAGATAACACATGTTCTTAATCATTGGGCCCACTCAGGTGCTCATTATACCTTCGTAGACTTTACCAATCAAATCGTTGGGCGGAGGGGGGTCCCTTGTCCCACAAACAAGGAGGTCTCATACACCAATTTGGTGTGTTGGCTTAGTCGTGACCTTAAAAATAGATTATTATTATTATTATTATTATAATAAAAAAAATCATCTTTTAATCTATTTAAAAAATGTTAAAAAATAATTAAGTAGGAAAGAAAAATTTGTAATCCATTAAAAACAATTTTATTAAATAATACTAAAAAAAAGTTATCTTCCCTAAAGTTATTAAAAAGATTATTTGGTTTTTACCAACCATTTAAACTATCTATAAAACCTAAAATACCTAAACCCAATCATACCCAAAAAAACAAAAAATGACCTTTCCTTGAAACTATCAAAGAAGGATTAGGTAGTTTTCACAAACCATCTATAAAACCTAAAATACTTAAACCCAATCATATCAAAAAAACAAAAAATATTGAAACTATCAAAGAAGGATTATGTAGTTTTCACAAACCATGGAAGTTATACATGAAGCCTAAAATACTTAAACCAATTACAATTTTACATCATAAAAAAATTGTTTTATTTTCATTTTCTTTAAAATATTATTTTGATCAATTTTTCAATTAAAAATATTATCTTTTAATATATTAAAATGAGTATTTATTAAAATATGAAAACATGAGACAACTAATCATTTCTAAAATAATTTTCGTTTCATCTTAAATATAAATTTTATATAAAAATGATTTATGTGATTTTTATTTTACATTAAAATAAAAGAGATACTTTAATAAATATAATAATTTACTTACCTCTATTTTAATTTTAGGCTATTTTAATTTTAGATGAAAGAGATACTTCAATAAATAAGATAACCTTAAAAACTTAGCCATCTCTATTTTCTAAAAAAAACTTAGTATTTCTATTTTAATTTTAGATGAAAGAGATACTTCAATAAACAAGATAAAGTTAAAAACTTAGCCATTTCTATTTTCTGTTAATTTTAGATGAAAGAGATACTTTAATAAACAAGATAACTTTTAAAACTTAGCCATCTCTATTTTCTAAAAAAACAAACTTAACCATCTCTATTTTCTAAAAAAAACTTAGTCATCTCTATTTTAATTTAAGATAAAGGAGATACTTTAATAAACATAATAACTTTTTTAATATTTTAAATAGTCAACTTAAATATATACACATATATCAATTATTAATATTTTTATAAATTTTAGATTTAACGTTCCACATTTTTTTTGCCTCTAAGAAAAATCTTTATATTTCCAAAAGTAAAATGTACATATTTCTATTTTCACAAGGAATTTTTAGAGTTTGTCATTTTGTTCCATTCATAAACATATTGTTCATCTTTCTACTTTACTAAATCTCACTTATTGACTTTCAATGACATTCTCAATTTGATTTTATTTATTTGTACTAGTTGCTTACATAGTCTATACCAAGTTTCCATACTAAGTCAATTCAAAAGATTCTACACATTTTGAAAATAAAAAGAAGGGTGAAGGAAGGACATCTCCTTGTTGATATGTCTGTAAAAAAATTATTGCAATACAAAAGGACCCTTTTCCAACTCCAAAGTTTCCTTAGAGAGCTCATATGCCAAAGTATTGAGCTCCCTATAGATGTGAGAGAAAGAAAACCACTCGAAAGATGATAAAAAGGATCAGATTTGAGCCAACAATGGATGATGCCTCACCACCTGTAGCTACACCATACCATTTTCACAGTCAATTGCCACTCTTGAGTCTACAAACACTTGCACTTTCCATATATTTAACATATTTTCCAAAATAAGCAAAGCCCACATGGCTGAGAATTCTTCTTTCACATTTGAGCCATTTCCTCGACCATATCTAACCTTGAAAATATGACATTTTGAAATATACAAGACTACCCTGACCCCACATCTCAATGGGTGCCCCTGACTAGCCCCATCAAAATAACCTGAAGGAAAACCTTTAGTTAAAGGAGGCATTATGGGCTTCCTCTGCTTGTGAATTTTATTTTCCTCTGCTTATGAATTTTATGTTTTGACTTGAACTCATATGAAATCTTTGAAACCAAACCTACCATTACCTTAGGAGGAATGAAATTCTTGCGGAAGATGCATAAATTACAAGACCAACATATGAAATAAACAAAGAATAAAATAAGAGAATTGAGCTCCCTTCTTACCTGATCGTCCTTCCATATTTTGAGCCAATCCTCTAGATCCCCAAGAAGAGCATGGGAGTTAATTTTTAACTTTTTTGAGACTATGTTCCATACCTTTTGAACACATGAACAATTAACTAACAAATGAAGCATCATTTTATGCTCAACCTTGCACATGGAACAATGATTTGGGCCTATCCATCCTCTTCTAATCCCATTGTCCCACATAAGAATTTTGTTCTCAAGAGACAACCACATTAATACATGTGCATTAAGTGGTGCATGAAATTTCTATACAAAGGACCACCACCACTTCCTGATCCCCGAAAATTCATCTTTTACAATGCAAAGGTAACCCAACTTTACTATATAATTTCTTGACTTTTCATTCTTCGACCAACATAATGAATCCTCCTCCTCCTACATCCTTATGAAATTTGAACTCAAACTTTTGTCATAAACTTCCCATTTTGTCGCCACATAACATTCAATATCTAGCTCCTCAGCTACCTTCCATTCACTACGACCAATTAGATTGAAACTTCTGGCTCTACCTTCCCATAATGAGAAAATATTTTGATCATGGAGCACGACCACCAACTCTTCAGAAAAATTTAAACCCACCACCGAATTTAGCCAGGGATCCTCACCTATTTGTATGCTCTTTCCATTTCGAATATGCCACACTTTATAGTCCACAAATAAGAAAAAGCCTCAATCATCACTTTCCAAATGATTGAACTATTTTCCTCTAACTCCCTTGGTGTTCTAAACCACTCGATGAAGGATTTACCTCGTATAGACTTGGATGAAATTACCCTTCCCCACAACATCTTGTTATGAATAAGTCTCCACAAACTCTTTGTCGATAATGCTCTGTTGAACCAACAAATATTTTGTATTCCCTAGGTGTCCAATTCTTTTTTCATTGCTAATCACTCCAACTCGATCATTGTTATTCCATCTCATTCCTTATGCCCCAACCACAAGAACTAAAAACACACTTTTTTGATCTTAGTTAAAATTCCTTTCAGAATTTTAGTTATGGAAGCCTAATTGGAAGGAATGTTGTTGAGAACCGACTTTAGGAGGACTAAATGACCTGCTCTTGATAACCAATGATGTTCCTAGAGAGATATTCTTGCATGGATTTTTTTAACCAACCACAACCAATTGTGAAAAGAGTAGACATTTAGTTTTAACTCAAAACCAAGGTATTTGATCTTGCCATGAATGTTGTTCTAAGAAAAGGGGAGAATAACCTCCTACTAAAATTGCACTTGTTGTAACCTAGGTCTGCACCCCTCCCTCTCCTCTCCCATTTCCTTGTACCTTCATCAAAAAATTTTGAGTTTTGTGGTTTCTCGCTTAGCTTATCCTCCCCTTTTTAATTATTTAGCTTCATGGTCTTTGTTTGTCGTTGCTTATTTGCATCGTCTGTTTACTTTCTCGAAAAGGATCACATGTTTTGGTCTGAGTTTCAAAGACTCATCATCATATTCACCACTAACGAAGCATAGAGCAGGTCCACCGAGTATTTTGTGTGTGCGCACGAGATATCCATGTTCAACAAATCCATTGAAAGCTCAGTAAGCTTTCACAGAAGCTAGCGACCAATCAGTGAATACCATGTCAGAATCAAAATACATGCAAACAATAAGTTGACATGATCGACGGTGAAGATATGGCGTTAATGCAAAGAAAATACTTTTTGTCGCAGAGTGCCTAACTCCTGCGCTAGTTGCTATTGGCGGCACCCCCATCCTCTAGATCAACAGCCACAGTTAATTTCAGCACCGCAACATGCTCGGGCATTAAACCCCTTGAGCAGGCCGAAATCTAAACCATGCTATCATGGGGGAGATACGTGGCAACTTATAGGGGATTCCGGGCCCAAAAGTGATGTGGAACCAAACCACCCTCGACAACTCCCAAAATCATGTGCCTATATCACGTCAGGTCACCACGTCACCTCCACTCACCTACACTTCAGCTGCATCCACGTCATCCACCTTCACTCATACCGATCCCCTGTTGAACAATCACCTCCACGCACTCCAGTTCACGACCAATTATGTCTTATGCATGTCCACTTTACTGACAACAATACAATTATCCAAGCAATACATGTGGCAGTTAGCAGGGCCAACACAAGGTGTTTTAGCTTTTGAAAGTGTAGTAAAGAATCAAATAAGGCGAAGATCTTCCCATGCAGTCGGTCACCTCCAGAGACCTCAAATAGTTCTCAGGCATGTTGAAGCTCGATACAAAGCTCTTTTCTATCACTCCAAGTCCTATTTATGCCAATTACAGTTCATCTAGTGCATGCATTAGTTTAGTCTCAGAGACAGAAGCAGTTTCAGTTGTTCATTTCCAGAATTATTTAGGTTGAATTAATAAGTGGTCTTCTGCGTGTGATAAGAACCACTCTTTTTTATTAAGTCTAGTGTGAAGTGCACATTGTTGTACTCCATGCAATGTTTTATTTAAGTTAATTATTTTTTCTACAATTAGTTATCCAGAGCTAGGTCTTAGTCCCAGATGGACGAGAACCTTTGCAACTCTGTTAAATATGTAGTCTTTGTATGTTTTTTTTGGGGGGGGACTTTTTGGGAAAGTATAGCAATACAACACTGGTTGGACCCGTTCTATGCATGGATTAAAGCTCTCTACTTGGTGAATATACTCTTGATGACAGTGTTTTGTTCAAATCTTCATGAGTTTTTATCTAATCTTGAATACAATTTTGATTTGTACAAAGTACATTTCATTTCTTTCAGCTATTGTATAACTTGTCCTTATTGATCTGTAACCTGTGACAACAATTGATTCTTGGAGAAGAATTGTTTTTATCGCAACGTGAGGGAGTAACTGTGTTTTTGATACATGTTTACTGTCTTGAGATGATATTTTAAGTATTAAACTTCTTGCAATAGATTATTCATTGAGTGCTTTGTTGTTTCCCTTTGTTTTTATTAGTTCACTTGTCTGTCATTTGTGTGCCACCATCCAAGGAGGACCCTCATCCATATCATTTTTCCAAACCCAACCATGCTCTTGTCTTGGTAAAACCGACCCTCTAATTGACCAACAACCCCCCCCCCCAAAAAAAATTGTTCTAAACTAATAGGTGGCCTGGATTTTCCCTTTAGCAGTGAGATGCAAAATTTAGGACTAACATCTTTTGGCATTGTTGTTGAGGAGCAGAGTAACGAGATATATTTCCCTAGGAGAATGAAAAAAAACAGATCTGATCTTTGATGATGAACAAATACCATACACATTCAAACTGCATATCATTCACCTGGTGACTCCATGGTTAAAGAATCCAGTGGAGACTCCACAGTTTTAAGAAGTCGTATTTTTAGATGGAAGCCATCTTGGCTCAAAGGTTTGCTCCTTTTAATTTCTCTGTTGTTCCTAGTTTTCCAAATGTTGTTCCTACTATAGATGAGTGGGGTGATTTTTTGCCCATATTTAGATAACATAGAGATGACAACCCTGTTGAGTATTTGCTTGGGTTTCATGAACTCATGCATCTATGGGGCATACATCACGAGGATGTATTAGTGAGTGGTATCAATCCTTTCCCCCTGCTAGCATCTCCTCCCTGGAACAGTTCCATGCTGCATTCAATAAGCATTGTAAAAGGTTTTTTTCAGCTGATTTAATTTTTGAAAACTGTTGTGAAGAATTTGGATCTCATATTAAACAATCACTTGTTAGTTCTTCTAGTAGTGAAAATAAAAGGGATTTTTCCATTGAGGAAGTGGAGGAATATTCGGTTATATATGAGTCTTCTTCTGATACTTTTATTCAAAAAGATGATGTTGGGAATTACATTAATGATGAAATTGATGATAACAAGGCTTTGGATACATCTTGCATTATTCTAGGTGACTCAGTTAGTCGTTGTTATGATACATCTATTGTTCTATGTTCTCATAAATATTTGATTAACTATGAGGAAAGTAATGTTGAAGATCACAAGCAAAATTTTCACCTTCCTTCTAAAATTGTTGAGCAACAAGAAATCTATAAGTCTGAAGATGACACACTGGAGCTAGATTGAGGAAAAACTAGCAATGCAGAAGACATACCCATTCATTTCAAACAACAAGATGAGCAGTATCAAGAGTATCTTGTTGCCCTTTATGATTGTGAATCACATGACTTTCATGAGATGTTTCAATGAGGACGGGAGAAACTCAGTCTTGTTTATAATGCATATCTTACACAACAACAACTTTGTCCTCTCAACCAGTTGGAGGCTTTTCATTAGTTTCAAGATCCAATAGCTAGATGGATGGATTCTTATTTTTCCAAAATCCCAAAGGTTGAAAGTTTTACCATGATCATCATTTGCAACTGTAAGTACCAAATGCCTGCCATCTTTTTGTCTCATTTGATATATCCTCTTCGGATTATTTTAAACAGTGACATGCACAGAGTTATGGTTCTCAGTAAAATGGTTTCTTGGTTTCATTGGAAATGGAATTACACATGTTTGAGTTGGTTTTAAACTGAATAGAGTAGGTAGTAGGAGAATAAGATCATAGTTTGAGCATTTAATTTTTAGTTCACAGATAGTTTTTCAATGTGTTGGTTTTCAATAGCTTGTTTGAATAAGAGACTCCATAGCCCAACAAAGCAACTGAGGTTTAGCTACAGTTTCAAGTTTCAGTTTGAACAAAGACTCCATAGCCCAACAAAGGCACTAGGGTTAGCTTCAGTGTTAATTTTTAGAGATGAATGGTAGAGAGAGTGGTAGAGATATAAGTCACGCAGACAGAACAGAGGTAAGAAATGGAAGGTAACAACAGTTGTTTAATCCTAAGGAACCGATATACATTTCTCAACACCTCACATGGACACGCTATCCCCAGTTGGAGCCAATGTTGTAACCTAGGTCTACACCCCTGCGTCTCCTCTCTCATTTCCCTATGCCTTCGTCAATTTTTTTTTTTTTTTTTGTGGTTGCTCGCTTAGCTTATCCTCCACTATTTAATTATTCATCTTCATGGCCTCTCTTTGTTGTTTCTTATTTGCATCATCTTTTTTCTTTCTTGAAAAGGATCACATGCTATGGTCTTATTTTCAAAAAAACCCCATCATATTCTCCACTAACGAAGCATAGAGCAGGTCCACCGAGTCTTTTGTGTGTGCGTAGGAGATATCCATGTTCGAAAAATCCATTTAAAGCTTAGTAAGATTCCACAGAAGATAGCACCCAATCATAGAAAACCATGTCATACTCGAAATACACACAAAAAACAAGTTGACCTAATCGACAGTGAAGATACGACATTAATGTGGAGAAAAGACTTTTTGTCGTGGAGTGCCTAACTCCTGCGCTAATCCCTATCGGCGGCACCCCCATCCTCCATATCAACGACCACGGTTCATTTCGGTGCCGCAACATGCTCTAGTGTTAAAACCCTTGAGCAGGCTGAAATCTAAACCATGGTATTGTGGGGGAGTTACATGGCAGCTTATAGGGGATTTTGGGCCCAAAAGTGGTGTGGACCCAAACCACCCTCTGGAACTCACGAAATCACGTGCCTATATAATGTTAGGTCACCACATCACCTCCACTCACCTCCACTTCAGTTGCATCCACATCATCCACTTCCACTCATAATGCTCCCTATTGAATGATCACCTCCGCACACTCTAGTTCACGACTAGTTATGTCCTCTTCATGTCTGCTTGACTGAAAACAATACAATTATCCAAGAAATACATGTGGTAGTTAGTGGGGAAAACACAGGGTGTTTTAGTTGTTGAAAGTGCAGTAAAGAAACAGATAAGGCGAATATCTTCCCATGCATCTGGTCACCTCCAAAGACCTAAAACAATTCTCATGCATCCCGAAGCTCAATACAGAGCTTTGTTATGTCACTCCAAGTCCTATTTCTTCCAATTACAGTTCATCCTACGCATGCAACAGTTCAGTCTCAGAGACAGAAGCAGTTTGAGTTGTTCAGTTCCATAATCCTTTAGGTTGAATTAATAAGTGGTATTTTGTGTGTGATAAGAACCACTCTTTTTTATTAAGTCCAGTGTGAAGCACACATTGTTGTACTCCATTCAATGTTTTAGTTAAGTTAATGATTATTTATACAATTAGTTATCCAGAGTTAGGTCTCAGTATCAAATGGATGAGAACCTTTGCAACTCTGTTAAATATGCAATCTTTGTATGTTTTACGGGGGGGAGATTTTGGGAAAGGATAGAAATACAAAGCTGGTTGGACCCGTTTGATGCATGGATTAAATCTCTCTACCTGGTGAATATACCCTTGATGATATTGTTTCGTTCAAATCTTCATGTGTTTTTATCTTATCTTGAATACAATTTTGATTTGTGAAAAGTACATTTCATTACTTTTGGTTATTGTATAACTTGTCTTTATTGATATGCAACCTATGAAGAAATATAATTCTTGGTTAAGAATTGTTTTTATCACAACCTAAGTGAGTAACTATGTTTTTGATACATGTTTAATGTCTTGAGATGATATTTAAGTATTAAACTTCTTGCAAGAGGTTAGTCATTGAGTGGTTTGTTGTTTCCCTTTGTTTTTATTAGTTCACTTGTATGTCATTTGTGTGCCACCATCCAAGGAGGATCCTCATCCATATCATTTTTCCAACCCCAACCATGTTCTTGTCTTGGTAAAACTGACCCTCTAACTGACCAACAAAACCCAAAGAAGAAAGAACTATTCTAACCTGATAGGTGGCCTAGCTTTTCCCTTTAGCAGTCAGGTGCAGACTTTAGGACCAACAAGACTTCTCCCAGATCTCACCAACTGACATATTGGACTTATCCATATTGATCTTCATTCTTGTAGCTACACAAAATAGTTCCATAATATCTTTAAGGGCTTGAAATTCCTAGACTAACCCTACACCAAAAAGGAGCACACTATCAACGAAAAGCAAATGCGTGAGAATTTCCAACGATGATATTTTTATTGCTTTAAGGAGGAATTTCCTCCTTGAATTTTTTATTAACCTTCTTGATCCACATGGATCTCAGTGGCCATCCACCGTTTCCACTTAATCAATGTTTTCAAGCCTATGTTTTTTTTGTGTGATTGGTGGAATCAACAACTAGTCGGGCACGTACTTGCGTGAAATGGGGTCTTGTTATCTTACTGCTAACACTATAACCTACAGGCATGCCAACACATCCCCTCACATGACACACAAGTTAAGTCAAGGGTTTCAAGCTGGGGACTTCACATAACAGAGTGCTTTAACAGTAGACTTCATCACTGATTGTTCTACACCCTGGGGGATTTCGAGCCTATGGTTTTGACAAACCAATATATTCATTTTTTTGATGGGGGAGATAATGTGATTCCATCTCCATTTTTTAATTACATCCATCATGTAATGATTTCCTACTGATCTTATGTATATGACTACAACGTTAATGTAGTGGATCCCGCTAGAAATGGGCTAGAGTAGCACTGATATGGGTGATATCTTGTGAATTTCTAGTGTTTTACATGCCTATGGAATTTCATAGACTTATACCAATTTATCCCACATCCATCATGGGAATTATTTTCCTTTCACCCTCTCATATATAATCAAGGTGAAGGAGTTTCTTTGAGTAGGAAATGGAGTGTGATGTAATGCTTATTGTGCATGAGCATAGCCAACATCTCTTTCTCTTTCGAGATAATATACCACCATTCTATCAAGTTTGTGTTCTACAATATTTTGTTATTCATTAATAGAAGTTGGGTTTCACTATATTTATGTGTTCTTAGCTATTTTTTCGTTTGTATCTCATTTTGTTCTCAACACAATCTAGATCAGTGGTATTATATCATTTTTCTCCTTTTCATTTCTCAACACATGTCCCTCATGAGGTCACGAAATAAAGAGTTGGGTATCAAGCTAGTTTCAATTGAGGAAAATTGCTCTTGCTAGCCCAAGTGACCTCCCATGGGAGAAGAAAAGAGAGATGATGAAGTAGGATATCCTTTCAAGAATTTTCTTGAGGAATCTCTCATGTGACATCCCATGGGATAAGAAAAGAGAGATGATGGAGTAGGATATCCTTTGAAGAATTTGCTCGAGGAATCCCGCATGTGAAAGAGGAAACAAATGATGGAAAAAAATTCTCAGATCCTTCAATGGTAGCCAGGGCATCTTCAACAAGCATCCATTTCATAGGTGTGACACTCTTCAAGGTACAAGTTGATTTCTATATACCCTCATTTGAATTCTAGATAGATTCAAATGCTCTATACAAATGGTTGAATCTACTATAAGGATATTAGTCTATCCAAGTTTTTTTTTTATGGAGAAAAGACATGGAAAAATTTTCTTACTCATCAAAAGTAAGAGAAGTAGTACATGAAGGTGTAATCCCATTACCACCTCAACCTTCCTGTGGAAAATTGTAGAAGATAAGTGATGAAAAGAGTTCAAACATCCATCCTATACCTACACTCAAAATAAGGATCAATTGGAAGAAGAAGAATAAGAACCATGTGTATCTATTAGTTAAGGAATCCCTTGTTTGTCATTGTTGCATGAAGAAAGGCTATATCACTTCTAGTTGTTGGTACTTAGAGGTATGATCATTCTATGGGAAGAAACATTATCATGTGTCATATTTCTAGGAGAAGTAATCCACATTCCATGAGCCTAAATGGTTTCAAAGAAAGAGTGGCAAGAATATCATACATAGCAAGGAGACAAAGAGCAATAAGTCTACATAAAACAAGACATCTCTTACTTCTCACTAGTGTGAGAGGAAATTCCATAACATTTTCAATTGTTGGTACCTAGAGGCATGCTCATTCTCTAAGAATAAAGGAGATCACGTGGAATATTAGTGAGAGAATAAATCCATGTGTCACAAACCTAATGGTTTCCGAGGAAGAATGGAAAAAAGACTTCCGTAATCCATCAATGAACTCGGAGGCACATAGAGATGAGAAGGATGTCTACATTATGGGATTGTTAGGTGATGGCATAGCATTTTTGGGTCACACTGAACAAGAATACCAACTTTCAACTTGGCTTCATTGATTGCCAAGATGGACCATTTGATCCAATTCTAAGAGAGATGGAAATGAATTTTGATAGAAGAGTTCAAATTTGGAGAATGTTAAAAGCTAAGAATGAGTGAGAAAACTTCTACATTGTGGGAACAAGTGAGATAGGAAATAGAGCTACATCCATATCCATGACCATAGCCAAGTTCCATAGTAAGAGACATGTTCCAAAGAAGAAAACAAAAGGCACTTTGGTCAAGATTGGTTTCCTCTAAGATTTTGGAGACCAAAAAGCCTCTCAATGGGGATGCGTGATTCAAAATGGATCCAAAAAGTGAAATATAATCGATACTTTCAAGAAAATTTGGTGATTTATGAAGGTTAGATAAACTATGAAAGACAATGTAAATGTAAAAGTAAATAAGACAAAATATAGAGAAAAAAAAAGAGAAATAAATGAAAAGGAAAAATAATAATAACATAGAAAAGACCGAGGAATGGGAAATGAAAGGTCATGCATGTTGGCCTTCCCATAACCCCAACTCTCCCTATTTATTATGATATTTTCACTCCCAAATGGTATTTTGACCAAGGAAAGTATGTACAGAGAGCTAAGAACTATATCATAACCAAAGATTGCCGAAATTAAAGATGAGCAACCATTTGAAGTTGGTTTTCCCATTTTGGTTTCCAAGGTAAAAAAATCTATGTTGTCTTATGGTATTTAAGGGTTGTGTGGTTGTTCTCTGTGTATCCCTATTTTAGTTCTAATTTTAGTGGCTTCAAGTGAATAGTGGGAGTGTGAATGTGAGGGATATGTAATCAAACTTGTGGATTTACAACGTTATTGGTTTCCCTTTTCTAATAGAGAGTATAATGATTCTATTACTACCACCATAGGATGCATTTCCAGGCCTAGAGATTGACGATTTCATCTCATAGTTGTTGAAATTAAGCATGAGGTTGTTAAATTGGTTTATTTGAGTTTTTCTCTTACCCAAAGGGTTGTACACAACTTCTTCTAAGTATTTGATTGTATGATTAGTGTTTCCCTTGTCCCTAATCCACAATTTCCATTACTAGATAATTTCATCACTTTCGAGGTAAATCGATCTCTTCTAGAGGTCGTACACTCCCGTAGATTGGCATTAAACATTACTCTAAGGTTTATTCAAGACATATGAAGGTCTTATGAGATAAGTGTCTATGTTGGATACTAGGAAATATGGAAATATGTCCACCTTCTCCCCAACTTGTGCATTGGGTTATATAGACATGATTTTATCATTTGTTTCCACCTTTTGCAAGTGTTTACATGACAGTCGCTTGTCTTCTAATTTAGAGAATGAATCCAAAACGTATTTCCACTTCATCAAAGTTTAGCATTGGGTTTTTATCATGCAACCATCAACCATTCTGTTAATTTAATTTAGAGTTATAGAATTCTTTGGGTCTTTAATTTGTTGTCCTAATGCAAGGACAAGGAAATGCACTCTCCTCCATAAACAATTGTTTATTCAATAATTTGTCTTATGTGTAAGAGAGGAGGGAGAGCTATGACATGTTTACATATGGTAGACTCTAATTACATTGCACATAGTTAATTGAGTGGGTATGCCAATAATGCATGGACAAGGAAATGCACTCTCCTCCATAAACAATTGTTTATTCATTAGTTTGTCTTATGTGTAAGAGAAGAGGGAGGATTGTGATGTGTTTACATATGGTACGACTCTAATTACATTTCACATAGTTAATTGAGTGGGTATGCCAATGCTATGATGAGTCCTATAATAACCACAATTCTTTCTATTCCTCTTTCAATGCTTGAGCTTAAAAACTGATTTGGTAATTGTTGGCCTTATCCGTATATATTTATTCAGATGCCATTGTTGGACAAGCTTACACTGTTGGGCATGGTTACCACTGGATTTACGTATGGACATATAAGATCATTGAGTGTTGTCATAATAGAGGATTAGTTCACTAGAGTATTGGGTAAACACTTTCAAATTATATATATATAGAGAGAGAGGAGTGTTGTACATGAACAATTCAAGCAAAAAAATTACATTCAATTGATAGTTTGAATTATAGTATTTTTTTTTCTATCTCTTTCAAAGGATGGGTCATGAAGATCCCACACTTCAGAAGACACTAGGAAGTCAACGCCTGTGTCAAGATGCTATTGTTTTGTTACCATGGTGGATACTTATGGCGATACCACCACATTACAGTTGACCCAACACTGATCCATAGGATCGTAGGCCTGAGTATGAAAGGACCTAACCTGCAGGACTTTTATCCAGGAAAATCCATAGATCATGCACTTGCACAGAAGATCAAGGACACCTATGGAGATGTTGAGAAGGGAACAAGAGGCTACAAGGTAGCTTCCATCCAAAGTGGCACAGTGTGCCTCGCATGTCAACTGATAGATGGAAAGTTAGTAAGGAAGAACCAACCTACGCAGGTCATCATCTTTGTTGTTGACTTCACAGGGAAGTGCACGGAAGGCCCACAGATGAACTGGGCGAAGTACCCAGTTGACTAGTTAGAACTAGATTTCCGAAAATCACAGGATCAAGGTTATGAATTTCATTCAGCTGGCTCATGGTCCTCATTGCATTTGTTTCCTGGGAGATGCCGGAAGGAGTGACCTTCCCCGACATAGAGCCATTCGAACAACTTGTTGCGAAGTTCACTACCCTGTGGTATTCAACTAATATGAAAAAATAGTGGCATTCAAATGTTGTGTTCCATACATACTACCTCCAGCTAAAGCGATCCATCGAAGCCGAAACTCGCACGACTCTGAACACCCTACAAAGGTTCGGACCACTAATGAAGTTCAACGCAAATTGACACTTTATATACATTACAGCTTGAGAAGATGAACATCAAGAGCAGCTCCATTTGTATTACAAACTTACATAAGAAGACCTTGAGGAGATCACCAAGGAATGGTCTACTGACCTCCTTATCGCCGCCAACCCCGTAGAGATATTTGATATTGACAACCCATAAGATGCTCATAAAGAACATAATACACCCGGAACCAGCAGGCAGAAGAAGACTAAGGAGGTCAAAAACTTAAGCAATGCCTTAGGGAAGACTTCTTCCATGTCACCTGACCGAGAGGGTGGTGAAGAAGTAGAAGCTGAACAGACACTAGGCGAAGTAACACTACCCAGAGACGAAGTTGACCCTTTGAAGAAGAGGAAGTTTTCCCCCCTAAAACCTTCTTCCTGGAAGAAGTCGAAAGAAAACATGACCAAGATGCAGACCATCCTTACCTCCGATGATTTTGACTTCATCATAGCATCCTTGAATGATGCTTCATTGAAAATAGCAGAAAAACAAGCAGCCATGCAGGAAGTAATGTATGATAGGATTGAAGTCGAACTCCAAGGGGTTCAACAGGCCCTTTAGTCCAGTTGCACAGTCTCCACTGTGCCAGGAGAACTAGATTTGGGAGATGAGCCAGCCCAACTCCACCAACTAGCTGATACAGTCGAAGCTCGCCTTTGCTGAGCACAAGAGGAAACAGAACAATCCACCTAGGATTTGACGCAAGTGCAAGGAGTACTTATCGAACAGTGTTGACCTATAGAAAAGGAAAATATTGCTCTCCAAGAGAAGTTCGATGAAGAAAAAGCACATATACAGAAAGGAAAAGAACAGTTGCTCACAGAGCAACTCGAAGTGAAAGAAGTGATCAATAGATCACTTCCTTCTGTGACAGGCATTGAAATAAAGATAGATGATCGAGTCATGCAACAAGTCGATCATCTCATAGAAGTTATCCAGCAACTACAACAACACATCGCAGACTTAGAGCTCCGCGCAGTGCCCGAGACTCCACAAGATGTAAGGGACTAAAGAGAAGCAACTGCTCGAAGCGTAGTCTAGAGAATAAAATACCTTACTATGGAATGTAAGAAAATTAATGATCACAGTGCCCAGACCTACAAGAAACTCACAAAGAATCTAGAACCGAAGGCACTGGAGTCGCAGCTCCAAGAGGCAAAGTATCAAGCCAAAATGATACAGGCGCAGCTGAAGCCCCTGTCAACTGTGGAAAGAATGAAGCACTCCCAAGAACAACGCACTGCCCAGCAGCAGATCCACATTATCCAAAGCAGAGTTATGGAAGTAAATCAGAGGCTCCAACCTGTACAAGATAAGGCCTACCAAGTTTTTATAGAAGTTGAAAACCAAGGAGAAGAACTAGAGAAAGTTGTAATTGCAGCTGAACAACGCTTGGAGGGACCTGTGAACGAGGTAGTCATCTAACTCATGTTTAGGCCTATTTTGTAATGTATAAATAGATGTTTAGAATGAGTAAGAGGAGGACAAGTTATGCATCTATGTGATGTTAGATATATCTGTGTGATATTGGGCTAAGTGATAAGTGTTATATCTATGTGATTGAAGGATTATAGTGCTCTGTGCATACTATGTGAGACTTGCAGAGCTAAGTGCAAGTCACTGTAAGAGTTTGTGGAAGGTTGTGTGCTTAGATCTACTCAGGGAAGGAGGATCTAGCGAGTTGCGAAGATATCCTGTCCTATGCGGAGTAGGGTTTTGAGGCTCTTTGCATGTAACCTATTGAAGAAGCTAATAAAGAAGAAGATTTGGTGGACGTAGCCCCAGGGTGGGGGTGAACCACGTATATGTTGTGTTGCTCTTCTTTGTGCAATGTGCTGATGTGTTTATGTCTTTACTTGCTAAGTGATTTAATATAAATAGATAGATTTGTTTACGCTTTGTGCTAATGATGTATATAGATTCTAGATCTGACCCATGTGGATGTGCTTGGTGCTTGAATCTGCTAGATCTAACCTACTTCTCTATGATAATTTCTTAGATACATCATATCTGACTGAATGATGCAATGCTCTGTTTTATCTGCGAAGTAGAATAATGGTTAAATATTGATGAACTGTCAGTGCTAAGTGCTCTGTTAAGTATTAAAATCACATATATGTGTCCCAGTTAAGGTTGCAGACACCTAAGTCCTGCAACCACCCCTTCCTCTACCTCAAGTGAGACTTCATTTGCTTCACAGGTGTTGCCTAAAAGGCCAGTAGTTAGGGTCTTTTTGGTGCATTGTTGTAGCATTGAACCCTGGGTCTACCCCTGTGCCAACAAACATAAAAAAAAACAATATCACAACACAAATGCTAGAGCATCATCATCAACAACAACATCACGACACGAAGGATGGAGCATCATCAACATCAACACTAGGCTAGAAATATTCAGCACGAAGCTGGCATCTCAACAACATCAGCACGACACTAGCATCACAACAACATCAACATGAAGTTAGAAATATGCAAGACAAGGTTGGCATGACAACAACATCAGCACAGAGATGGAAATCTTCAACACAAGGCTGGCATCACAACAACATCAGCATGAATCTTGAAATCTTCAGCACAAGGCTGGCATCACAAAAACATCATCACAAAGATGGAAATCTTCAACACTAGGCTTGCATCAACAGTACTTCCCCTTTCGAGGGAGGTCCTTTCAGACTACACCAAGCTTATCTCGAAAGTACTCAAACTTTACACGATATAGAGGCTTGGTAAACACATTATTAACCTGTTCATTCGTGCTAACATACTGGATAGTTATGGCTCCTCTCTGCACCATATCATGAATGTAATGATATCGGATCTCTATGTGTTTTGACTTGTCATGAAACACATGGTTCTATGTCATGTTTATGCAACTTTGGTTATCACAAATGATAACGGTTTCTTCCATCTCCAGATTGAATAGACCTGTCAACAACTTTCGAAGCCATATGGCTTCACAACTAGAGTAACATGCAATAATGTATTCTTCTTCTTCTATGCTGAGTGCAATGCTTGATTTCTTCCTACTCTTTCATGAGATCATGGCTGACCCCAGACTGAAACAACATCCCGAAGTGCCCTTTCTGTTAGAGACACTTCCAGCCCAATCTGAATCGGTATAACCACTCAGACTGAATTCATGATCTCCATTATAGTTGAGACCACAATATAATGTACCCTTAAGGTACCTCATCACATGTTTTGTAGCAACCAGGTGAACATGTCTAGGATCTACCAGAAATTGACTCAAGGTGTTCAAAGAAAAACATATATCTAGCTTGGTGTTCGTTAGATACATCAATGATCCAATGATCTGTCTATACAACGTAGCATCAATCAATTCTGATGAAGTGTCAACCAGGAGCTTCAACTTTGTTTCCATGGGTGTATTCATGGATTTGCACTCCAACATATCAAATCTCTTCAGTATTTCAACTGCATACTTCCCTTGGTTTAGGAAGATCTTCTCTAGGTTGTGCCAAACCTCAAGACCTAATAAATAGTGCATTAGACCAAGGTATTTCATCTCAAATTCTGTAACGAGCTTCTTCTTAAAATCAATGATGAGTTTTTCTCCTCCAGTTAAGAACAATTCATCCACATACAACAACAATATAATAGGCTCATCATTCACAATCTTGAAGTAAAGGTTAGAATCATCTTTACTCTTGGTAAAGCCCAAGCTCATTAGGAAACTATCAATCCTTCCATACCAAGCTCTAGGAGCTTACATCAATCCGTACAGAGCCTTCTTCAACTTGCAAACATGAGTCTTCCTATCTTCAACTTCAAACCCTTGAGGTTGTTCTATATACACTTCTTCTTCAATGACACCATTCAAGAAAGTTGTTTTCACGTCCATCTAGTGTAACTTCCACTTCATCTTAGCTGCAAGAGCTATGATGGTTATGATTGAAGTGTATCTAGCTACATCAACAAATTTCTCTTCATAGTCAATGCCTTCCTTTTGATAAAATCCATGAGAAAAAAACCTTGCTTTATATTTCTCAATACTTCCATCAACAACATGTTTTATTTTGAAAATCCATTTGAAAGATACCACATCCTTGCTCTTTGGTCTGGGAACTATTTCCCATACATCATTATTTATAATGGATTGGTATTATTATTTCATGGAATCTTCCCATTATTTATTCTAAATATCTTCTTCAAAGAAAGTAGGCTCCTTCTCTAAGAGATACACATCAAATCCATATAACTGGAGAATGGCTTGGGTTTCTTGACTTGTCTCATGGTTCCTTCAGGAGCACCATACTTCTCTCCATATTGAATAAGTTCCCTTGCCCAGAGTTTCTTTCTCTTGTGGGAGATTGTCATCTAGAAAGGTTATTGGGATTCTATTATGTCATGATCTTCTATAATCTCCTCATCAAGGGAAGTTATGACTTCTCTCACTGGTTCTGCAACTCTGGGAGCCACAGGTTCTTCTTGATATACATCTTCAAGATGCATCTTCTTGATTTCTTGAGTGTTGCATATTCATTAAAGGTTACATCCTTGTTGATCTCAATATGATGGTAACCTGGTATATAAAATTTGAAGGCCTTGACGACCTTATAGTATCCAAAAAATATTCCCTTCTTTCCTGAAGGGTCTAGCTTGGTTCTCTTCTCTTTTGGAATGTGTACAAATATTGGAAAGCCAAATATTTTGAGATGGCTTACTTCTCGCTTCTTTCTGAAGAACATCTCTTAAGGGGTCTTGAACCCAAGTGCACTATGGGACAATCTGTTTTGTACATATACTATTTTTTTTTTGCTTCTTATGCCCATAAGTGCATTGGAATATCTTGATCATGGATCATAGTCTTCACTGCTTCCATTATAGTTATGTTCTTTCTTTCTACTACACCATTTTGTTGAGGATTGTAGGGAGTGGTGAGCTCCCTCTTGATCCTAGCATCTTTGCAAAATTTTGCAAACTCTTTTGAGGTGTATTCTCCTCCATTATCTGACCTAATTATCTTGATATTTATTTAGAGAGGTTCTCTATCAAGGATTTGAATTCTTGGAATTTACTGAACACTTCATCTTTTGATTTCAAAAAGTAAACCCAGGTTTTGCGAGAATAGTCATCAATAAAAGACACATAGTATGCATACCCACTGATGGAGTTTGATGGCATTGAGACACATACATATGAGTGAATGAGCTCTAGGACTCCTTCTGCTTTACCATCTCTCTTCAAGAAAGGGTTCTTGATGTTCTTTCCTTGTGCACATCCGTTGCGTACACCTTCATGGTCAACATTGAATTCTGGTAGACCTTCGACTGGTTTGCTTACATATGGTAATTCTTTGTAGTTGATGTGATCTAGTATTCTATGCCAAAGTTTACATGGATTCTCAATGGAATGGGTCAAGGCTGCTTCTGAGTGACCCTTTAGCTTATACAATCCACCTTCTTCTTTTCCAATAACAATTGATTCTTCCATGGTTTTTCCTTTGGGCCACATAAGAACTTATCCATCTATGAAAGAAAATTTGAAGCCTTTTTTCTCTAAGGCTGAGATAGAAAGTAAGTTCTTTGTCAAACCTGGTACATATAGTACATTCTTCATCTTCATTGGGGTCCCTAAATCAAGTTTGTAATTTGATTCTCCTACTCCTTTGATAGGGTATTGATAATCATCTCCAAGTGTAACTTTCTGGGGAAACTTATTTTCTGTAAGGCAAGAGAGAATGTCTCTTTGACCTGTCATGTGCTTGGAAGCACCATTGTCTATGACCCAAGTGTCCTCACCAGGTGACACTGAGCCTGAGAGGGCAGAGATTAAGACATAGTCTTCAATTTGTTATTTTATCAATTTGTTGGTGGCTCTTCATCTTCAACTGTATGGGCATGGTGCCTCTTTTTTCTCTTCTTGTATTATTCTTGTCTATCTGGAAAATTATTAGCAATATGTCCTATCTTGTCACAATGGTAACATTGGTAGGATCGGAAATCTTTCTCTCTTGTTTGACCTTTTTGAAACTTCTGGAATCTCCTTGGAGGATGAGAGATTCTTTATGTGTGAATTGTTTTGGGGGGTGAGACTCCTTATGAGTTTATTTCTGGAAGTAAGACCTCTTTATTTCTCCTTTAGTATGAGTATCTAGGGAATCTCTTGATAGTAATGCTTCTTGGTTAGCTACTCTTGCTTCTTCTTGGACACATTCTTCCCAAAGACTGTCAAAGTCTACTTTCTCCTTTCTGGCACAAATAGTTTGGATGAATGCATCCCAATGTCTTGTGAGACCATTAAGGGTTGTCATTATAAGTTCGTCTTCATATAGAGTATCACCAAATTCTTCTAGTTTTTATTTGAATTGTGATATTCTAGAGAAGTATTCCTGAATTGTTTCTCCATTCTGTATCCTTGTACTTTTGAGTTGAGTTCTTAGATTCATCTTCTCATTGATGTTCTTTCCTTCATACAATTTGGTTAGGGCATCAAATTGTTTTTTGGAGTCTTCTTTGAAGCCACTTGAGGAATCAAGTGATATTTAATAGAATCTTCAATGATTCTCTTGGCCCTAACTGTGCCCTTTTGGTGTTTTGATTTAGCTGCAGCATCAACTGGTTCTAGTACATCTTCTTTAATGAATCTTGCTAGGTCATTCTCTTCAAGAATGAGTGTAATCCTATGCTTCCAGGAACAAAAATTTTCCACACCTTCTAGCTTGTCAACAAGCTTAGTGGTTTCAAACATATTTACCTGGAGCTAGGAAAATGACCAAAAATTGAAAATGCTCAGAATTTAATTTTGAACTTACCAGGAGGTGCGCTTGGCTAAGGTGAGTAGCATGGTATAGTTAGATTTCAGAAAATCCAAATTTTTCCCCTTCAAACTTGACCAATAGAATTTTGGACTGGTACTTCTGGTACTAGCTTTGGTTTCTTGGTTTTCTAGTACTTTTGGTTTTCTAGTACTTCTGGTTTTCTAGTTTTATAGTACCAGTGAAAACTAGGGTTTCACTTTTCGGGAGTTCTATCCACTGAAAAGGTGCGCTAAAGGTGCCAAAGAGTTCCCTAGTCTAGGGCGCACTTTTATAGATGATTTTTATGATGAAATTCCTCTTCAATAAAAATACATAATTTTCTTGTACGACAATAGTGACGTCTTTCTTTATCTAGTGAAAGATTCTCTCTTTAGTTTACCTATGATACCATGTGAAGGTTTAAGTTATTATTAGGTTTCTTTTCAATTTACTAGATAACCATATCATAGATAGGATCACTGAGAGAAACACAATCACAAGATACAAAACATTTATCTTGGGAAACCCTCATGGGGGAGAAAACCCAGCAAAAACTTCCTTAATATAGATAGCCAATAAAATGCCAAGACAGTAAACCAAACATTAGAGAATATCCTCTACTGAGAAATGCACCTCTCTCTTCCTTCTTCTCCCAACTACAACTACCATACGTGTGCACTAAATGAGCAAATGAGTGAGTGATCAAATGAGGCATTGGATTCATTTATTTATACAAACTGGAAAGAGATGGAAAGATGTCTCTTCACTGGGCAAGGCCAACTTGTCTTCTTAGTGGTTAAAACCACTTTAATTAGCCTTGGGGATGACTTCTCAATTTGAATAATGTATTTAGGGTTTGACCAATCCACAAAAGGGTATTTGGTCAATTACAATGCCCGACATGATCAATCCACAAAAGATGATTGATCTAATGAATAATAACTCAATAATAAATAGAATACTCTTTCCAGTTACAATATTTCAACATTCTCTATGATTCTTCTTGTGAGGTCGATGCTCACGACTTTATAATTTGTTATCCCTGTGATGCTGGAGTAATGGAAAATTCCTAAATTTCTTCGACGCTTTAACTCCCCTTCCCATATGAAATTCCAAACTCCAGAGTTCTTGTGTGGCTGGCTGCGACAATGAATTGAGAACTTGCCTTCCAATTTACCTCCTCTAGTTGTGTGCTTGATGCATGAACTCGTTGCAATGTCAATATTTGAGTGTCTTTAAATCGTTGGAGCGTCATGTACTTCCTGCACTCCCTTTCACAGAATCATGTCTGAGTTCCCTTCAAAATCCTTCACCTTAAGCGAAGGTATGGAGGAGGTGATGTTGCGGGCTACTCAACGAGCGTGGAGACATGGGTACGACGAGTTCCCATGGAGGAGGACCATAGAGAAATCTGAGATATCCATTTATCCATCCCTGTTGTGTGAAGTTTCCCATGGGATGGATGTTATGGGAGTATAAATCCTCCCCAAGCATGATGCTCGACTTACAACATGCCTCAGCCAACTGTAGCGTCATGTGGGGACTGGTGTTAAGTGGAGCGACTATGGGAGGGGGATGAGTCATTAGGGGGGGACTAAGAAAAGGTACCTTCCCAACATTTCCATATGACTTGGGGCCTTTCCAATTGCTAAATTCACATGTTCATGTGCTTCAGTATTGTTAATGTCTGGGACATGGTAGAAGGAAGAATGGAATGAGGACATGATTGCTTTGATCCTTTTAATGATTCTTTTAAAATTTTAATTCTTTCGACCTGTCCCTTTAACGAAGTGTCAAATTATATTATTTGATGCCCCTATTACAATAAGGTTGTTAATTTGTCGTTCTTGAGCTAGGAGTACTCCTTGATACATCGCATAAGTCTCTCCCATGTTGTTGGTGGTTACGCCCAGGTTCCAGGAGTAACATAGAATTATTTTTCCTCTAGGGATATACAAAACCCCTCCCGCACCTGCCTCCCCTGGGTTTCCTTTTGATGCACCATCGAAATAGAGGACATGACTATCTTGAGAATTTAGCCAATTTTTTAAGTCTTGTTCAGAATAATGAAGCTACCAGCATGATTTTTTTGGCAAAGTTAAGGGGGGAATGGCAGGTAGGTTTGTTTTTGCCAGCCATTTTTATTCTTCTTTTTTCAAAGGGAAACCTGCTTGACCTTTAATAATTCAGGATGAGAGGTACTCACATAGTTGGTCGATCACATGGGCTGAGACTATGGGGGGGGAACTAGATTCTCCTTGAAAATGATTTTATTTCTTACTAGAAATATTTTCCAGCACACATATTTTATCGATGTCTTCCAGACATAGCTAAAGATTGGTTTTTTGGTGAGGTAGCCTTTGTAATATTTACTCTGTTTTTCGATCAGACTTCTACAACTTGTCGGCCAATAAATTTGAGGGGTTAGCTCTAAATGGACAATGTGCATCACTTGTTTGGAGAAATTGCAATTGAGGAAAAGATGATTAGTGCTTTCGAAATATTGATTACAGAGGTTACATATAAAGTTTTCCATTTATCCTTGTTTGAGTAGATGTTGTGGGTGGGAATCCCTCCTATAGACTTAACATTTAAGGGCTCTAATCATGCATGTAGAAAATGACCATTTCAAAGGCCTCTACACTTTCCTATTCTCCCAACACAAAACCCCATATTCATGCAATACAAAGGTGTAAATGAGATTTGGTAACTCTACCTTAAGTCCTTTGTTTGATGTTGATCCCTTTTCTTTCACTCGCTCTTTGATTGCAAGCCTCATCCCAAAGCTGACCTGCATTCACACATGAACAAACAAAAAGCTGCGAACATGCATTTCATATACTAATTGTTGGGTTAGTTTTGACAATATCATGAAATAAACATTCAACTTGAACACATGATATGGTGGGATGGGAAAAGTATTCCTTTTTTTATTAATCTTCACAAGAGTAAACTTACAATATGTGGTTGGCACTGCTCCTCGAAACTGGTCTTGGGCTCCTCTTCAACTGTCCTCCAACTACTTTTCTCTATATTTCTCTTTGCACGAGGAAGGCTAAAGATTGGGACAAGGGGAATGCTCAATTGGGTATAGTTTCTTTACTATGATTTTCCTCCTTTCAAATGGGACCCTTACCCCTTCTTTTATAGGATAGAAGGAGCTAGGTATTTGGTCTGATGATCGACCATGCATGGCTAAGAGGTTTAGTTAACTTACCCAAAGTTGTGTGTTCCGTCAACAACTTTCATTTTTTCATCCTTTTGTAGGTACACACGGGCCGTAGTGAGTCAACTAGAGTGTACACGTGGGCTGTAGTGGAGTAGGGCATGTGGGCCTTTAAAAAGGGTGTTTTTAAGAAGAGGTGTTCAGTACGGGCTTGGCAAAGAAGGCATATGAGATGGCCTGATGTCAGGTAAGAATGTCTAGTGCAAATTAGGGTTATAACATATGCCCCCTAATGTGTGAGGTCATAAGATCATCTGATGGCCAAAATACATTATCAATCTTTATCAACGTACCAAACTAGTGAGCCCAAGGACCAGACTTCGGGAGGTGCCATCTGCAAAATAAAAATTGTCTTACCGAGGCGGGCATATCCATGCTCGGGATGAAATAAAATCATGGATACCAATCAAATACACTGTAGATCCATGTCATATAACTATATAAAGTGTAGTTGCAAGCAATACATAGCAGATCTACATCTCAAAATCAAAAATATATACATGTATAGTCTCCATCTTCATAGAAGCTGATAAGGCCTGATGGCTAGAGATGAGGTCTTTAGAGCTCGAGAAACAACTTCAAAATCTTCACAACTCGGGTAGGAGTGTAATATGAGTGTACGACTTCACTACTCAGAGGTCTTCGACGGCTTGTCGATCATGGACTAGAGAATCTTGATGATCAGACTGAAGGCTTCATTGATTTCGAACAAAGACTTGATTGGAATTTCGGGATGGTCGGGCATGAGGGTAAGAGAAAAAATATAGAGGGGTCGACTCATGGCTCGGTAAAAAATTCCCTTGGACAATAGCACGACAAATGATGAGACTCAGACAGCATGGCATTGACATAAGTTCACGAAGTAGGAGGCAGTGAAAAATCTCCATATGTTTGGAAGAATAACCAAACGGAGGAGGACACATCTCTATGTAGTGAGAACAACTTCCTAAGGTCATATTAAATCCCAGAGCCTGGAAAACAAATAGAAGGATGTGCTTTGTCCAAGGATGACTCATTGTGCTGCCAATAAAAAGAAAAACTTTTCCCTTCCTCTTTTTGGGGTATATTTGATTTTTTTTGTCTTTTTCAATAATTTTGGAAAGCTTGAAAAAAGAATAAAACAGTTCTATGTTACAAAGGAGGAACGAGTGTCACAAACATACTAGTTCTAGGCGCAAGGACAAGACTGATGTTCAGAGCAAGGGCATTCGGAAAAATTCCTCCAGGGGCCAAAGGTGTCAAGACGCAAAGGCAAAGTGCTATAGGGCTTGCGTATAAGGCATGCTTCAGATGGTTCAGTTGAGAGCAACATGGAGCCGTCATTAGGCCAAAGACGCGGGTATGCAAATGTGATTAATAAAACACACAATGGTAACGTCCTTTTATGTAATTTTAACGAGCCTAGAGAAGGTAAGCTCGACGATTTTTCATATTTAGAGAGTCTAAAAAAACGTAAAAGGAGACTCTGATGGGGTACCTTTTTCGAAGGTAGTCTAGTCAGTTCGAGAAAGGGGTAAACTAGCCCCGACAAGTCGTCTATTCAAAACCATTTTAATGAGTGTGATAAAGACAAGATCACTCGACAATTTTTTTCATTTTTAAGGAGTCTGAAAAAAGATTAACTATGGACTCTGTCAAGAATGCTCTTTTGGACCATTTTAACGAGTGTGAAAGAATAAGGTCACTCGGTGATCTTTTCAATTTTAGGGAGTCTAAAAAGAGCTTAACTATGGACTCCGTGGGGGTTTCTTTTTCGTAAATTTAGTCCCTTGGGCCCGAAAAAGGATTAAAATTATAATTGAGAATACTCTTCTAGAGAACCGAGGCCTCTAGAGTATACCTTTGTTCATACAGTTGACCATCTAGACCGAAAAAGGAGTAAACTACCGCCGGACAAATGTGCCTTTAAATTTCAGTTTAATAAGCATGAAGGGAAACAAGATTTCTCCGCAATATTTTCACGTTTTAGAGGGTCTGAAAAGAGCTTAAAAGAAGACCCGTTAAGTTTTGGAAGTCCCGAGGGTAAGGTCAAGAGTGATATGAAATTATGCGAATGAGGTTCAAACTTGTAATCAGGAAACGTTAGTAAGGAATCCCGAGACGATAGTCGTTAGTGATAGCATGGACACCAAAATGCAACCAGGATCTACCGAGGGCATCCATTTTAGGGTGGGCTCTACCACTAAATTACGACACTTCTAAAGAAAGAAAGATGGTTTCGTGTCGCAACTTGGTGGGATCGATCCTATGGAAAAGCAAAAAGACAACAAGATGCAGGAAGTAGAGATGGAATCCTAACTTAAATGCAATGAGTTGAAAAATTGACTTTTTACCAAAGGTCCCTCAAAATGACCCAAATCTCCAAAAAGTTTCCAAATGCCCAAAGTAACACTTCTCGTGACAATCCAAAGAAAACTCCTAAACCATGCTAAATGATTTTTAGTTTAGAAAAAAAGACAAAAGGGTAAAAAAATATGACAAAAAGAGGCCAAAAAGTCTATAAATAGAAGATGGCAGCTCATTATCACCATTGTTAACTGAGAAATTGATTGTGGAGCCAAAAACACCCCTTCGTTTAGAAAGTCCATTCCAGGAGATTCAGTGGATGGAACGAGCTTCCGATTGGATCAAGTAAGTAATTACTACCCACTCTTCCAATTTAATTAGTTCTTTATGCATTTAAATTCATGTTTTGGGGGGGGGCATCGACCTTTTAAAAGGTCATCCCTAGGTCCACACGGGTTGTCTTATGATAGCCCAAGTGTACACGTGGGCAGAGGAAAAACTACACGCGTGCACATGCTATTGTCAGCATTACAGCCTGCATAGACCCTTTATTTAATGTAAAAAATTAAAAAAAGAAAGAGTTGACCCTCTTGAACTGGGTTTTTGTAGGATATATGTTCACTGGAGGGAAAGAGAGCATGAGGATATTAGTGCATTGGTTGGGGAGGACCCGATTGTTGTTGCTACATTAATGCAATGTGGGTTGTTAAAAAAATTTCTATGTCCTTTCATGTGAGCACAACCTAGGATATTGAATTCCTTGGTGGATTATTGGCATCCCGATGCAGAGGCATTTATGCTAGAGAGACAGTCGCTAGTTCCAACCACAGAGGACATATACTTTTTGACTAGCCTCTCTAAGAGGGAGGAACTAGTCAATTTTCATACTTTTCCTTCCAAGCCTCACAACATATTGAAGTTGATTAGACTCCATTGTGAGGTGGGTACAGACAGAACGAGATCGCAAGTACCAATAAGAAAGATCTCTGACTTATCATTTGCAAGTGATGTTAGAAAAACGGGACCGTGGAGCAATAAAATAAAACAAATGCAGAAACAAAACACAGAAGACACACAATACAAGAGAGACACAGATTTACATGGTTCACCCAGTGTGGGTTACGTCCACCAAAGAAATTGCCAGGTCCTTCCTTTATTATTATCCAACAAATGAAGGGATACAACCTACAGCAAAACCCATTGTAACTTCCTCTTCTTTCTCTCACAGTCTCCTCTCTCAGAATACAATATTCACCATCAACCATAGCCATGATACATTTCCCTCATAAAAGAGGGTTTCCTTCTAGGGAAAAAAAACCCTAACATAATCTCTACCGTTAGATCTGCGACCTTATAATGAATGGTCCAAATTTACAATGAAATTACAATATACTTTTACAAGGCAATTTTTGCTTCAGGGGCTTCGCCCCCGAACCCCCACTGGGGGCCCGCTTGCCCCCGGACCCCGTAGAGGGGGTACCCCCCCTCTGCACTCCCCCGTGTGGAAGAGTGTACATACTTCTAGGGTGTCAATACTTCATGGGGTATAAACATGGCTGAAAGCAAGGACCTCTGAATCAGGAAGATAATCAGGCTCCACAACCAACAATCTCCCACTTGGAGATTGATCTCAACAACTCCACCGCTGTTGTATATGTTGGACTCTGAACCTTCCTAGACCTGGAAAATTTCTCATTTTCATCTTCATTCTTAAATACCAATTGAAACTGAGCAGGAACTCAATTTCTCCCTGGTTACTCCCTTTGTTAACATGTCTGCAGGATTCTGGCTAGTGTGTATCTTTTCCAGCTTCAATTGTCCATCTTCCAAGGTGGATCGTATGAAGTGGTACCTAAAATGTATATGCTTAGTCTTTGAATGGAAGGCTGAGTTCTTTGCAAGGTGAATGGAACTCTGACTGTCACAGTACAACCAACTATTCTCCTTCTTCTTTCCCAATTCCTCCATAAATCTTTGTAACCAAATCATCTCTTTACTAGCCTTTGTAGCAGCAACATACTTTACCTTTGTTGTTGAAAGTGAAACAACCTTTTGCAGTTTAGAAATCCAACTTACTGTTGTTCCACCTATAGTAAAAACATACCCTGTGGTGCTCCTCCTGCTGTCTTTATCACCTGCCATATCTGAATCAACATATCCCTGTAGAAAAGTGTCTGAACCTACAAAACATAATGCATGTGTAGTAGTACCTCTCAAATACCTGAGAATCCACTTTACTGCCTCCCAATGTTCTTTACCTGGACTGTTCATATACCTACTCACAACTCCCACTTCATGTGCAATATCTAGTCTTGTGCAAACCATTGCATACATCAAGATGCCAACTGTTGATGAATAAGGGACCCTGGACATGTATACTATCTCCTCCTGTGTCTTGGGACACATTTCCTTAGTTAATTTGAAATGGTTGGCCAAAGGTGCACTAACTAGTTTTGCATTCTGCATTCTAAACCTCTCCAACACCTTCTCTGTGTACTCACCCTGAGACAATTTCAGTTTGTGATTTTTCCAGTCTCTTGTTATTCTCATGCCAAGGATTTTTTTTGCAGCACCCAAATCCTTCATTGCAAATGAGTTGGCTAATTTCTTCTTGAGCACATTTATATCCTGCATATTAGTCCCTGCAACAAGCATGTCATCTACATACAATAGCAAGATAATAAAGCTTCCATTTTCTAGCCTTTTAAAATAAACACAGTGATCAGAATGACATCTACT